>CM053791.1:688108934-688708934 GCA_028749045.1 Cupressus sempervirens | reverse complement strand
GAATGTGATTTGGACTAGGTAAAAAATCTGGGCATGACACACTAGAGGCAATGTACATTATCAAAAAAGTGTATTTCATGGTAGTGCAGAAGACCATGTAATTCCATGTCAAAAAAACAAACATATGCCACTGAATAGAGATAAAAAACAACCAAAACTATGAAGACTGCAACCACAATCATGACCTAAAATAACATTCATCCATGGGAAGCTCGGCAAGAAGTTGTTGTTATTATTAACCCTTCAATTATTGGTAAGTCTATATTCATTATGCATTATGTGATTTGAACCATGAACATGTTTCTACAGTTAGGATTCTATAGTTGTCGTGAGAAATATTAATTAAAATTTTGATATAATTTATTTGGGGGAATTCTCTATTTGATATAATTTATTTTAATTATCAACTCCTTTTTTGTAGTTGAATTCCAATCACATGGAGTTATCTATTTTATTTAAGAAAATGGGCTAATTAGATTATTAAGTTTTTGAAAGTGTAATTTATAAGTCACTTTGATAAAAGTTCTTATATTGACAAAAGTGAGATTTAGTTCTCACCTCTCACTTGTTATTTCATGATTTTGGAGATTTTTCTCGAAAACCCTCTTTGTTATTTTGAGAGATTTGTTTACTACTAAATTTTAGCTAATTGGACCATTGTGAGGATGGGCTCATCAGAGTCATAGCAAGATTCTCCTTCTTTAACAAGCTTTGCATCATATTCAGTGCCCTATTTATTTCTTGTTTGTGTTTCCTAGTTTTAAGTAAATTGTGAGAGGTGGGGATTTCTTGTTTCTTTTATTTCAGCCCACTCAATTGCTTATTTTCATTGCTACTTGGTTGGAGGCTAAGAACTAGTGTCAACCTTCATTTTTATGATTAAAATTGATCTAGTTAGGAAAGAATTGTCACATTATTGTTTTTGTGATTTAATTTGAAAGCTTTGGTAGAGACATGCTATCATATTTCCACATAAGATAATTTTATCTTAAATTTATTAGATTTTTGAAAATTTGAGCTCTTTTTAGAAGTGGGTATTTATTTTGGTT
This sequence comes from Cupressus sempervirens, assembly GCA_028749045.1. Lineage (NCBI taxonomy): Eukaryota > Viridiplantae > Streptophyta > Pinopsida > Cupressales > Cupressaceae > Cupressus > Cupressus sempervirens. Next base: position 688,707,885 of record CM053791.1, on the reverse strand, counting down.
GAACTCTGAGATGTTTGATTTTTTAGGAATTTCTTTTTCCTCATTTTGTGTGCCACCCAAATTTTGTTGTGATATTATGGCATATTTTTGGGTTTTAGAAATAAAATTTTTTCCATGTTTACAATCTTTTCATTATTCTACTTTTTGGACTTTGTGATTTGTATCAAATTTGTATACCTGATAGGATGCTTGATAGAGTGAATTATTTGTACTTTTTTCCTTTGTTGCATTTCTTAATCCAATACTTACATGGTTTATCTTGATTATGTTGTGGATTTGGTTGTTCCCACCCATGAGTATATATGCATGTGTATGGTGGGATTTTGTGAGACCCAAAATCCTAAATTTAGGTCTACTGAGTGTTTGTTCATTTGGGGGTTCGATTAGGAAATTACGTTGCCTACGAGAAATATCATGCAATGAGCATCAATATGAAGGATAGAGGCATGGAGTGGTTTTTAAGGGTTACCCTAGCCCATAAGTAGCTAAAAAGGTAACACATAGAGGTCTAATGAGTGATAACCAGATAAACAATTGGGTAGTAAAACTTAATGAAAGATAAGATTATTGAACACCTTCCCTCAAGGAGTTAGAATAAAGGAGTATGTCAAGCATCCCAAGGGTGTTGGGATGAAGATGAGATATCTTTCCTCCTAAGGGAGTTGGAAAGAGGATACACTATGAGATTGGCCTCCTATAGGACTCAGAACAAAGTCTCAATGCTACTTGTACTACTCAAGAAGAGAAATGACACTCCACTAGAGTCCCTACATAGTTATCCTATAGTGTATCTAAGTAGTGACCTGACGTACTTGCATTTCATTCATGATCATTGATCTCTTGTGTTAGGTTTCTATCTCCATGAGCATAATGGGATGGGCCTATGGTTTCCACATGGTTGTGAGATATTGCTACCTATACCACTCTTAGGGATCGAAGTACATACATTATCTTCCTCCAGCTTTAGGACTAGAGCTTGATTCTCACTTGGTTCAATGTGTCTCTTGATGCATATTTTACTTGTTTTCTATGTAGTTACTTGTTTCACATATTTTATATTTGAAGTTATACTCACATAGAAATGGATTAGAATTGTATTGAGATGATATTGTGGTAAAGGGTAGTACTTGTTGTATTTTGATGTATTGATGCTATTGAATTCCAATATCCATGATATGCATGTTTTTAAAACTCCCTTGTGTAGAGATTTTAACTTGTGTTTTGGTTTAGAGTAGAATATTGTTCTTGAACAGGGTACTTGGTCATACTCCTTTAGTATATCAAATCATATGATGAAACCACTAGATAGTATTCCGTTGCACCCACTCTTGAGTTTCATTGTATGTAGTTTACTGTTGTGTCATGTGATACTATATTTTATCACACACTTTTTAGGGTTGTTTTGTATGATAGAAGCAGATGTTTGATGTATCGTCCACCAATTTATTGCATGTTATTTGAGTTGTATTGTACAATATTGCAAGTCAATCATCATGTTAGAAACTACAATTGGAACAATTGTTACATTGTCATTGATGTCAAACCTAATGGTAAGATAGAGCATCATACTTATTAGAGAGACATTTACTAACATTGTAGAGAGCCATAATTTTTAATTGATGAAAAGGATTTGAAAAGAAGAGATAGGAAGGTGAGCTAGTGATGTTGATGAGTGATGTGAAGTAAAGTATCATGGAATTACAATGAGCACTTGATAAGTTAGTCCTTTACAAGATAATGTGTTGTTTAATCATTACATGAAGTGAAGAATAAAGTTAAAGTTGATGTATAACTAACATGAAAAGAGTTGAGTTAACCTCTAAGCTTGATTGAGTATCAATGTTGGTAGATCAATGAAGCAAGTGAAGAAGAATATTAAGGAACTTAAGTTGAATCCAAATAAATAGTTCAAGATGAGTGATAGTTATCATCAAGCAAGTTGATTAAGAAATGTTTGTAGCAATGCAGTGTAGTAATGGACGAGAGAGCCAATGTATGTTGAGCTACATAGTGTTGACTAAGTACAAGAAAACAATGATTGTTGAGTGATAGAAAAAGTTATAGTTAATGTAAGAATTGATTTGAGGCCAATACTGTTGGAATTTTGGATTAGTCAAAGCACGTGGAAGATAAAGATTTATGAGATGGATGATTTAATGCATGAAGAGAGATTTTTTTATGATCAAAGGAAAAGATTTGATCAGAAGTTTGTAGAAGTATCAAGAAGGGTAAAGGAGTGATGCAGGAGCATCCTTGGTGTAAGAGCAATCTTGTATCACCCAAAAAAATATGTTCTTTTCAATATTTTCTATTTTAATAAGGACTAGCAGACAAGGTGGTTACTATATATGGGAACTTGTTATTTTTAGTAAGTTTATCATATGATCTCGAAATGTTCTCATTTTCTATAGGAAGGTTCATTTTAGAGTTATAAGCCTACCATAAAAATCTCATTGCTCCAGCTTAAGTATTAGAGATTTTATTACATATTTTTAGTGGAAAAAATTGTAGAAAAATAATTAGGCTCAATGTTGGAGGCCTTAGAGTGCCTAGATGAGGTCCAAAAACTCAACAGAAGGTCATTTGTGCGGTTTCGAGGTTGAAGATCGCGAGTTGGCATTTCTAAAAAGTGGTTATAATAGCGAATCAAAGAAATGGTTCATGAGTTATGGCCTTCCAAATTTGGGCAACCAAAATTTATAAAATAATTTGTCAAAAATGTATTGTTAGGGTCTGTCAGCCCTAGGTATTAAGTTTCAGCATCTAGAACCTTCCTAGGTGGCATAAAATTTCCTATTTAAGAAAGGCCTAAACACTATCTAAGATAACTATGGGAAGTAGTTCGCAGCTTAGTCTTGTAGATTACTATAATGAAGGTGCCCATGTGGATTAGCATATTGTACTTGTAAATTCTCTAATTCTGCATTTGCGGTGCAAATAAGAAGTCCATTTTTTTTTCTCGCATTTGCTATTATTTCTTTGTTTCTGTTATAATTTTATGGTTTTAAGGGGAGCACCCTTTGTTAAGTGGTATTAGAGCTAGATTTCTTGAGTGTGTGGAAAGATCACCAACCATGAGGTAGTTCATAGCAGGACTGTGGTTTGGGCTGAGTGTGTAGATAGATCACTGATTGTGAGATAGTTTGCACTAGGGTTTCAATGGAAATGCAAAAATGCCTCCATGAAGAAAGCATGGTTGAAGAGATGTAGGTCTTACACCTGAGGGTTTCCAAGCCCTCTAAAGACAAATGCAACCATTGGAAGAAAAAATGCACAGAGCAATAAAACTTTCTATAAGAGATGAGAGAGGATGAAGATGAAGTCAAAGAAAATACTAAAGCAGAGATAGTTCTAAACCCAAAGGAAGAAAGGCATTTTAGAGCCATCTCCAAGATTGGAAAAAGACATAAGTTTAAGGTTCTCACATTTTTGGGAAATCTTAACCCAAAGGAGCTAATCAATTGGATCAATGACTTGGAGGAGTACTTTGAGTATGAAGATATTGAGGATCTAGATCAGGTCAAGTTTATGAAGGTAAAACTAAAGGGACATGCAAAGATCTAGTGGTAGGAGGTTCAGTTGGAGCAAAATAGAAAGGCAAAGGAAAAAATCACTAGAAGGGATTGGATCATAGCTAAATTGAAGCAACAATTCATTCCCATGGATTATGAGCTTGATCTATTCAAGAAGATGTAAGGGATGAAGCAAGCAAGAAAATCTATTCAAGAGTATACTAAAGAGTTCTACCAAGTTCTCATTAGAACCGACCATGTAGAAGCTAATAAGGAGAAAGTTGCTCATTATCTTAATGGGTTAAGGCCAAGTATTCAAGATGAGTTGAGTCTAGTTAAAATAAATAGTATTAGGAGGCATACCAATTTCCCCTAAGATTTGAAGAAAAATTGAACAAGAAGTTTGACAAGAAGAATAGTGGAAGAGGTTGGGGTGGAAGATCTGGTAGATGATCTTATGGAGGCTGTAATGATGATCAAAAGAACAAGGATGAGGCTGGAAGTAGTAGTCAGAACCAAAGGGGAAACAATTCCAATCATTTCCATGATCTGAACAATAGAGATAAGAAGATTAGAGAGGAAGAGGCAAAGGACAAGGATCTGGAAGAGGCTTCCATGGAAAATGTTTTCACTATGGAGAAGAAGGGCATAGAGCATTTGAATGTTCCTAGCACCAAGGGAGGATAGATCAAAGGATAGAAGGCTAGGCTAGAGTTGCACATGTTGATGAAGATGCTAGATCCTCACATTCTAAAGATGCTGAAAGAGGAGAAGTCTTAGTTAATATAAGAGTCCCACTAAGTGGTGAGAATGAACCTGATCAAAGGAGCTTGTTTCACACAAGGTGTAGATGTAAAGATAAGTGTTGTGATGTGATCATTGATGGCAGAAGTAATAACAATCTATTGTCAGAAATGATGGTCACCAAGTTGAAGCTAAAGAGGTAGAAACATTTGTGTCCATACTACATTGCTTGGGTGCAAGATGACCACAAGTTCAAGATTGGAAGCTACTAGGATGAGCTAATTTGTAATATCATACCTATGAAAATATGTCATATGTTGCTAGGTAGGTTGTGGTAGTTTGATAGGCATGTTGTTCATGATGGGCAAGAAAATACCTACACTCTAACCAAGGATGGAGTGAAACATATATTGAAGCCGTTGAAGGAGAAAGAAGAGAAGGTATGTAGTGTTGCCAAAATATGTTTTTTTGATGGAAAAGAGTTTCTCAAAGGTATGAAGCATGAGCATATGTGTTTTTCTATAATTCCAAAAGATAGTAAAGAAGAAGTAGAGGGGGTACTTGTAGAAGTTGCAAATATGTTGGGAGAATTTTCTGATACTATATCAGATAATGTACCTAATGAATTGACCCCAATGAGGAAGATCGATCACCAAATGGATTTTCTTCCAGAAGCTAGTTTTCCAAACAAGGAAGAACACAAGATGACACCAGTAGAAAGTGAAGAGTTGAACAAACAAGTTCATCAATTGTTGTAGGAGGGGTTGATTCAAGAGATTTTGAGTCCATGTGTTGTACCAACAGTATTATCACCAAAGAAGAATGGAGAATGAAGGATGTGCATAGATTCTCATGTGATCAAAAAGATCACAATCATGTATAGATTTCCATTACCAAGGATGGATGATATTATTGACTATTTGAGTAGAGATGAGTATTTCACAAAGACAGATTTGAAGAGTGGGTACTATCAGATCATATTGGATAAGATGATGAGTTGAAGACTACTTTCAAGACTAAAGAAGGACTATACAAGTGGTTAGTCATGCCTTTTAGGCTAACCAATGCACTGAGCACTTTCATGAGGCTCATGAATGAGGTACTGAAGGAGTTTCTTGGTAAGTTTTTCATTGTTTACCAAGATGATATTTTGATCTTTAGTAAGACATTGGAGGAGCATTTGGTCCATTTTCATAAGGCATTTGATAAGTTGAGGGAAGAAAAGTTGTTGATGAACTTGAAAAAGTGCAATTTTGTAAAGGAGTTGGTGTACCTGGGATTTGTAGTCTTAGTAGAAGGTATGAAAATGGACCTAGAGAAAGTGAAGGCTATCCTTGAATGGCCTACTCCAAGGAGTGCAACAGAGGTAAGATCTTTTCATGGACTGGCTAGTTTTTACAGAAAGTTCATAAGAGGTTTTAGCAATATTTGTACACCCTTGACTAAAACAATGAGAGGGGATAGGAAAGAATTTAAGTGGACTTTATGAGTAGATAAGAGTTTTAATTTGTTGAAACAAAAAGTTACTAAGCAACTTGTTTTAGCACTTCCTGATTTTAATGAGGTGTTTCAAGTAGACTATAATGCTAGTGGTACTACAATAGGAGCTATTATGAGCCAAGACATTAGACCTATTTCTTATTTTAGTGAGAAACTGAATGATGCTAAAAGAAAATATTCTATTTATGATCAAGAATTTTATGCTATAGTTCAAGCATTGAAGAAGTGGAGACACTATCTTCTTTTTAAGGAGTTTGTTTTGTATACTGATCATCAAGCTTTGCAATATTTGAGTAGTTGAGGAAAATTGAACCAAAGGAATTTAAAGTGGGTTGAGTTTTTGTAGAGTTATACATTTATTTTGAAACATAGGAGTGGGAAGTCTAACAAAGTTGTAGATGTTCTTAGCACAAGACAAATTTTGCTAATAGAAATGCAGATATAGGTGGTTGGGTTCAAGGAAGTCATTACTTTGTATCTAGATTATCTTGAATTTGGTGAAGTTTGGAAGGCTTAAACAGAACTTGTTACACTTGATAGGAAAAAGTGGTTGGATTTTATGATCTAGGATAGTGTGTTGTTCAAAGGAAGCCAGTTGTGTATTCCTAGAAGTTCAATGAGATAGAGTCTCATCAAGGAGAAGTATAGTAGAGGATTGTCTAGAAATAATGGTAGAGATAAAACCATAGCTTTGGTTGCTGAGAATTATTACTAGCCACAGTTGTAGCAAGATGTGAAGAAGTTTGTACAAAGTTGTAGAGTATGTCAGATGGTGAAAGGAGTGAAGTAGAATACAGGGTTGTATTAGTCATTACCTATACCAGAGAAGCCATGGGAGGATGTCAAAATGGATTTTGTTTTTTGATTACTAAGGACACAATGTGGGCATGATTCTATTTTTGTAATGGTCGGAAAGTTTTCAAAGATGGCACATTTTACTACTTGCAAGAAGATTAGTGATGTTGTTCATGTGGCAGAGTTGGTTTTTAGAGAAGTGGAGAGACTACATGGTCTGCCAAAGAGTATAGTTTCAGATCAAGATAGAAAATTTGTTGGGTATTTTTGGCATACATTATGGAAGAAGTTAAAGAAAAATTTAAAGTTCAGTTCATCACATCATCTATACATTGATGGACAGACATAGGTTGTGAATCGTAGTTTGGGAAACTTGCTAAGATGTTTGGTTGGAGACAAGCCAAAAGGATGTGATATAATTTTACCACAAGAAAAATTTGCATATAATAATTCTATCAATAGGAGTATTGTTAAATTACCATTCTAGATTGTATATGGGAGTAGTCCTTCAAATGCTTTTGAATTGAGGTAGTTGGATAAAGGAGAGATAAGCAGTGCTGAAGCAGAGGAATTTGTTGAACACTTGAAGAACATCCATGAGGAGCTAATGAAGTACATCATAATATGAATACACAATATAAGGATACAAAAAATGTAAAAAGGAGGTATAAGGAATTTCAAATTGGAGACGATGTCATTGTTCATTTGAGAAAGGAGCATTTTCTAGTGGCTACATATAATAAGCTAAAGATGAAGAAGTTTGGACTATATAAGATAGTGAAAATGCATGATTCTAGAAATGCTTATGAAGTGGAGTTGCCTGTTGAATTGAATATTTCACTAGTATTTAATATTATAGATTTGACATAGTATTATGAAGAAAGTGATGGAGATGAAGTTACAAAAGTGTAGTGGAGTATTCCACTAGCTAGTTTGACTACAAAGGAGATTGAAGAGATATTGGACAGTTGTGTTGGAAAAAGCATAAGGAATTTTTTTTATGAAGAATACTTGATCAAATGGAAAGGGAGGCTAGTAGAAGATTCATCATGGATATTAAGGGAGGAGGCTACTCGTCTTAATTTTCCTCTGAACACTTGAGATGTGACAGAGTCACTTCTCAAATTACCCTAGGTGTCTGATGCAGAAGCATCCTGGGTGCAAGAGCAATCTTGCACCACTCAAAAAACTATTTTCTTTTTAGTCTTTTCTATTTTAATAAGGACTAGTAGATAGGGTGGTTACTATTTATGGGAACTTGTTATTTTTATTAAGTTTTTCATATGAGCTCAGAATGTTCTCATTTTCTACAAGAAGGTTCTTTTAGAGTTATAAGCCTACTATAAAAATCTCATTACTCCATCTTAAGTATCAAAGAAGTTATTGCTGATTTTCGGTGGAAAAATTTGTAGAAAAATCTTTAGGCTCACTGTTGGATGTCTTAGAGTGCCTAGATGAGGTCCAAAAACTTGATAGAAAGGCACTTACAGATGTGGTAATAATAACCAATCAGAGCAACGGTTTGAGAGTTATGGCCTTTCAAATTTGGGCTACCAAAATTGATGAAATAATTTGTCAAAAATATATTTAGCCGACTCTATATTTATTGTTAGGTTCTGTCGGTCCTAGGTATTAAGTTTGAGCATCTAGAACCTTCCTAGGTGGCATAAAATTGCCTATTTAAGAAAGGCTTAAACATTGTCTAGGACAACTTTGGATAGTAGTTTGCAGCTTAGTCTTGCAGATTATTGTAATGAAGGCACCCATGTGGGTTAGCATATTATACTTGTGAATTCTATAATTCTACATTTGTGGTGCAAATAAGAAGTCCATGTTTTTTCTCGCATTTTTTGTTGTTTCTTTATTTCTGTTATGAGTTTATGGTTTTAAGGGGAGCACCATTCAGCAAAGAGAACAAAATGATGGAAGTATTCAATGAATCTAACCTAACCTTAAGCTCTATGGTGATGTTTAAGTAGAAAAAGATAATAATTACCTATTTAAGGAGGTATAAGAGTTTTTTTCTAAGGTTGGTTCATTGTTTATTGGAGATCTTAAGGAGAAGCCGTGAAGAGAAGAGTAGTAGAGGAGAAGTGTAAAAAGTAAGTGTGATTTATTGAAGGCATATCAAGCATATCAATGACGAAGATGATAATGGAGGCCAGTTAATGAACCAATAGATGAGTGAATGGAGATCTAGATTTACAAAGTGTGTTGCACTTTATAAACCAAACCTAATGTTGCATTCTATCCATTGTGGAAGTCAAAATCCTTTAATCAAGGTTGACCTAATAGTCATTTTGTAAATCCTTTAATCAAGGTGAAATTCTAATAGAATGATCCAAAGTCTTTTAAAAATGTCATTCCTAATAGGGTGATTAAATCCTTTAACAAGGTTACATTTAATAGTCTATTTTATAACATTTAATGGGGTTGGCTCTTAATTAAGCTCACTTCAGAAGAGTGAAAAATTGGTAGCATTTTACTAGGCAATTTTTCCTAAATTGTGTTTCCATGCTAAATCCTAGTGTCAAAGTATTATTTACATGTGTGCATGTTACTTTATGCATGCTATTTTATAGTTTTTTATTTTACTAGTAGTTGAAACACATAGACAAAATAGAGAGTTAAAGAATTTTATATTGTCGATGATATTCTTTATAGACCAAACTATTTAATGAGATTGATATAGTTGTTTGAGACTATTAAAAGTTGAATTGGTACATCTAAACCTAAGGATAATTGATTCACCTCTCCCTCCCTCTTAATTATTCTAAATTATACAAATAATTGGTATTAGAGCATTGGTTCTTGTAAGGAAAGTTTCAAGGACTTATAGCTAAAGATCAAGATGTACAAGAGAGAGATACTCAAGCTAAACAAGGAGAACTTCCTAGCAAGAAAAAGATTGATGAGATTGCACTTATCTGGTATTGGAGATTCCACATCATACTACCTAGATAATTAATACATTGAGGTACCTAGACCCATGATTACTGAGCAAATGAAAGAGAAGAAGGAGCACATTCAAATGATAATTGAACTTGTAGTAGCCTTAAGTCATGTTGAATTTGATGATGTGAAGGAATGCACTAATACAAAGAAAATGTTTGATAAGATGGAAAAAATACATGGAGGAGAAAAAATGTATTGGGAGCTAAGGCATAATACTTGAAAAGAAAATTTGATGACATGATAATGAAAGAAGGTGAAACTGTTGCATAATATTGTGGTTGAATTAAAGAAGTTGTAAATGTTATTAGAGGATCTAGAGGAGACATAACTAATGAGACTATGATAAGTAAGGTATTGAGGACTTTACTTTCTATCTATGCAATTAGAGTATCTACAAGTAAAGAACTAAGATGTACACTTGGTAAGGATTTGACCTTGGATAGTCTAATTGGTAGACTTACTACATTTAAATTGTCAAATTTTGATAATTATTCCCCTGCTAATATTGACTATGCATTTAAGGAATATCTAACTCATGATGGATCAAAGAAAAAGAAGATGAGAAACTATGTAGAAAGTGATAATAAATTTGATGATGACCTTGATGAACGTGAAGCATTATTGGCCAATAGACTACCATGAGGAAAATGAAAATAAAAAGGTAAACTTCCTATTATTTGTTTTACGTGTAACAAAGTTCATCATATTGTTGCAAGATGTCCTGATAGAGATGACAAAGTAAAGGAAATTTCAAGTAGAAAGGAAGGAGAGATAATATGGACAATGGAGGCAAAAAAGATTACAAGGATAAAGGTAAGAAATCATGTTACATTGTTGAAGAAGATGGTTATAATAGTAATTCTGATGATCGTGATGAAGTTATTTATGTTGTCATGACATATGATTATGATGAAGATGAGAAAATTGTATTCATTTCACATGTGACTAAGAATGATAGATGGATAATTGATAGTGGTTTCTCACATTATAATAGAAGTAGTGTTAAGTTTGAAAATGATGCACCATCTTATGTGAAAGGTAAATGATCAATTAAACTAAATGACAAGATCAAATGTGATAATGCATATTGGGTAGATAGTTTGAAATATAACTTGTTGAGTATGGTATAGTTGATTAGTTTAGTCTAGAGAGTTGAATTCCAAAATAAAAAGGCAAAGATCTATGGTGCTAATGGTGAACTAGTTGGAAGTGGAGAGAAAACAAGAGGTAACTTGTTGTATCTAGACCTATATGAAGATACTATTAGAATACTTTTTAGAATAACTGAGAGGGGGGGGATCAGTTATCCAAGGTCCAGATGCATAAAAAAAAAAATTCATAGCTTAGTGAATCCATAAAACATTCATACTCATGCATGCATCCATAATATTATGTAATCACTAAAAACTTGTAGGTTACTTCCAAATCAACTTGCAGAAATGTAAAGCATGAAACATAAGAGATCTATCAACACACTTGACAAAATGATTTACGTCAAAACCCAATTTGAAAAAAACCATTAGTAGCATGCTACTCCTTTTGAATCTTTTGAAGTGATGCCTTGTGAATGGCCAACCCTACTAAAGGTTATGATACACACTATTAAATGTGACCTAGTTAAGGGATTTCAATCGCCCTATTAGAAGTGAGCCTTGTTAGAGGACTTTAGGCCATTCACTTGGAATGCCACCTAGTTAAAGGATTTACAAATGACTATTAGGTCAACCTTAATCCAAATGATTTACCCTATACTAATGCAATTTTTAGATAGTAATAGTAGACCTTTGATCTGATACAACTTACAACTTCTCTTGTAGATTTCAGATCTCTATTTAGTCCTCAATTTTGCTTGGCCTTCATACTTTGTAGCTCTAATAACTTGTCCACCCTTCAAGCATTCATCTCCTTAAGCCTTCTTGCTTAACATTCCATTTTAGACTCTTCTCTTAGGTCACTTGATGAAGGAAAACCCTTGACTCCTTATCTCCCTTAGGCTCTCAAATGTGACAACATTGCTTTATGACCAAACATTCCTATAAGTAGGAAATTAAGATATTTTTCTACTCATTTTCCATCTTTGAAATTAGGTTTTGGATGGATTATGTAGGATACAATGTATCTACCCCATATCTCATATCCCTTGTAGAAACTTCTCCTAGAATTTAATGGAATTCACCTAAAAATGGTTTACCTCAAATTCTATGCCACCAGCTCATCAACCTTACCTTCCACCTGGTTCATAAAATTCAAAAAAATAAATTTGTTGGCTCAGATTCAATGAATCTTCAATCTTTTGAATAATGCAGTAGCTTGCCATTATCAATCTTTTAACACTTGGCACATACTATGTTGCTTGGCATCCACTATGAAATTACTTGGCACCTACTAAAGTTTACTAATGCTTGACATCAACTAAACTTTACTCAGCATAAACTATTTTGCTTGGCATACAATAGAATGAACTTTTACTTGGCTCCAACTAATTTTCTGTTTGGTTTGTACTAACTTTTCTCGGCACCTACTATCCACTCGATCAAGCAGAAAAACCTTGTGTAACTTGTTCTTCTAAACTTTCTAAGTGTAACTAGCCTTTGTAACCTTAAGCAGATTATTAATACATCATGCATGTTAGTCTTAGATTGGTTTTGACATTTGAGTGTCAACAGACTTAACCCATTCTCAAGATGATGTTGAGTATAATATAGAAACTGAGCTATAGTGTGTGCCAAGCTAGAGAATTCAATAGGTGTCGAGTGAACTTCAGGTGCTAAGTGATCCTTAGGTGCTGAGAAAAGTTCAAGTGCTAAGTCACTATAGATGTCGAGTAGAGTATAGATGTCAAGTGAAACAAAAATTCTACTAGTGCCGAGTGAGACAAAATTTCTATAGGAGCCGAGTGATATAGAATTCCTATATGTGTCGAGCATCAACAACTAGTAAGTGTCAAGTAACACAGAATCAACATATGAGTTTGTGCCTTCACAAACTCAGATGTAAACCATTTTTGAAGTTGACATGGGATGAATCTTGAAGGATCTTGAAGATAAGATCAAATTTTTTGCATTATCTATGTAATTAGCATGCAACCATTAAGAAAATTTGAGAAAGCATGCAACCAATAGGAAAAGTGCAAGAATTGAGCAGGAAATGAAGAGTGAATGTAGATCATAGATTCATACCTAACCCTAAGTCTTTGAAATCTTTAAAAGGAGGATGAAACCCCATTGTATGTGCATGTGTGAGATAAGTGTATGGGTGAATTAAAGAAAAGTGCACAAGGGTGAAAAGACTTAGTGAAGAACAAAGCAGCATTGCAAAATCTAGTTGATCAAGAATAAAGTATCAGAATCTCAAAGAGTGACATATCAGATCAAGCAAGGATTAGAGTAGACAGAGTAGAACAAGGATCTAGAATCAGAAATTGAAGATTGCAAAGTTATCAGGTCAAAGACTTTCTAATACTTTCTAGAAATTGTATTAGATATGGAAATCCTATGGACTTAGGTTGGCCTAGTAGCCATTTGTAAATCTTTTAATAGGGTGGCATTCCAAGTGAATGTACTAAAGTCCTTTAGCCAAGCCTACTTTTAGTAGGGTAGTGAATTTCTTTAACCAATTTACTTTTAACAAGGTGTAAAGTCTTTAACAAGATAGGCCTTTTACAGTGTAGACCATTGGAAGTGGTCAAACATTCTGACCTTGAACAATTACACATTGTTTTAGTGATACTTTGTGGGTGTCATCCCCACCCAAGTTTTACTTTCTCATTTTGGAGGGGTTTTGGGTTACCAAATTTGTGTGTTATCTATTTACATGCATGACTTTAATTTTATGTTTATTAGATGAATTAGATGCATGTGAATGTTCTCAATTAAAAGGTTTTGAAAAGGTTAATGTTAAGATACTTTTGATTCACCCCCCCTCTCAGAAGTAAATCTTTCCACTTGTTAATTCTAACAATGCCATCACTATCTTAATTGATCCTTGTACTTCATTACATAATCATAACTCAACCTTTCCTCTAGGTGCTATTGTTACCTCTTATTGATCAAATCCTCTTCATCAATCAACTAAGTGATAGTACTTGAATCTTATAAGCAATTATCTTACCAGCAAATAGCAAGTTTGACATTAGTGACAAAACAATGATTAAAACACATAGTCTTCTTCAACAATCTCCCTCTTCCAATCATCTTTCTCAACAATGATCTTTTCAATTAGATATCAACAGATACTTGCTTATTTTCTCAATTTAAAGACGTTTGGTTATGGCATAAGAGGCAATGTCATGTAAAATTTGATAATTTTGGTAAGCATTAGCAAGATGAAAAGAGTTATAGGGTTACCAAGATTAAGAAAACCTGATATGGTGATGTGTAAACAATGTCAAATGGATAAAATGACAAAGTTTAGTTTGAAGAGAAAGACTTATTCTTCTTCTGATATTTTGGAGTTGGTTCATACTTATTTATGTGGTCCTATTGGAGTACAAAGCTATTATGGTGACAAATATTTCATTATGTTTATTAATGATTTTTCTAGAATGATGACTATGATGTTTCTAAAAGAAAAATGACATTTTTCAAATGTTTAAGTGGTATTTGGCTAGATTTGAAAAGGAAACATGAAAGAGTCTAAAGTTCTTGAGATAATATAGAGGTGGTCAATTCATATTAGATGAGTTCAACATATTTTGCAATGACAAAGAAATCAAGAGATAAATGAGTGCACCAAGAACACCACCACATAATGGTATAGGTGAAGGAAGAAATTTTTTTGTTGGAAATCTAATAGGGAAAGCAAGATACTGAGAGGGGGGTGAATCAAGATCTATAAAACTTTAACACTACAAATGCTAGAGTAAATAATTAATTAATTATTAATTATTTATTCTATTTTACTTAACCTTACTTAGGTGAATGCATTTATTTAATATTTAGTAGTTAATTGTTACAGTGATGAGTTGTTAACAACACGAGAGTTTGTTCCCTTCTAGCATGTTCCACCTTTTTGTGGATGCTTAGTTGTCAACCTTATCTTCTACCACTTTCCAACTTGTTCTACAAGCTTCCATGAGGCCTTTATATTCGAGCTCTCTCATTGTATTTTCTCATTCCATTATCATTGTAAATACATTTTCTTTTTGTTGCAATATGTTATCTCTCAAGTCCATTTAGGGTTTTTCCAAGCTCCACCTCTTCCTTCTTAGTTTCCCTTCGATGGGTTATTTGCATGTAGGTGATCTTGGTGAGCCATGGAGTTGGATTTTATCAACTCCTACATGGTATTAGAACCTCCCTACTACTACTTGATTGAAGGATTTTTGAAGCTGTAATTCAAAGACACAAACCTTAGTTTGTTTATGCATTTTTCTTCAATCTAGGGGAAGAGCATTTTTTCAGAGGACTTTGGGCCTAAATAGACGTTGACATTGGATCCAGAAGGCCATTTGCAATCAAAATTCATGTAAAACTTTTTATTTTTGGTGATAGGGTATTTTGGAAAATTCTTTAAGCCCCCTAGTCGTAGTCATACGGTTGTATGTACACGTAGAGGAAAAAAAATTTTAAAAAAAATTAGAAAGCAACCGGTCGCCTCTGCGCCACCACAAGGCCACTACTGTGCCACTGGTGCTTAGCCCGCAGGCCATTGTAGCTAGCTGCATGGTCGTCGAGCCACCGTAGCAGCACTGTTGCCTGGCCACTACTCCCACCAATGGCTCTGCTCATTTCCTCCACCTCTACAGTGCTTGCACTAGAGATTTCTACCTCTGTGCCACCCTTCTACAACCTACCACCCATCGATAGCTCTACAGCAACATCGGTAGTTGTCTGCACAGTCAGCAGTGTACACATGGATATTTGTAGCCTTGTCAGTGATAATTGGACATCTGTGGGGGTGACACATGGTACAAGTACCCATGTGGCCCCTTTTTGCTATGACGACTACAAAGTAGTCAATTTTTTTGCCATGATTTATTGACATCAGCATGATGTCAACATTGCATCATCAACCTCTTGCACCTCTCTAGGGTCATTTTTGGACCTACTTACAATTTTTTGGCCATAACTTGAGCATATAGAGGTATTTTTTTGATCTAAAAGAAGTGCCAAAAACCTAGTTCTGAGACAGAGACATTGGTGTAGGTATTTTTAGGTTTTGATGTAGTTTAGTTTCTTGTTTTTTTAGTTGAAGTCTAAAGTTCTATTTTTTGACTCTAGCATGCATATCTTTTGCATCCCATGTCCATTTTTTGAAAACATTATATTTTTGGAAAGCTAGTTTTGTCACCTTTTCATAAATGCTACCATTTCCTTCTGATTCTAGCCCATGCTCTTTCTATCATTTTTTTGGCCTTTTTTCTCTATGGTGGATATCTTGGGTGTTTCAGGTCCAAGGATCATTTTCTTGGCATGAGATCCTTTGTTTTAGGCTGTACTATCTTTTTTATCATCTTTTTTCCTTTTTTGATGATTGTAGACATCATTTGTAAGCACTTTTATGTATACACACTGAGATAAAGTGCCACTCTTGCATTTCAGGTTCATGAACATTATTTTGAGACAGTTGTACTTGCACTATTTTTATAAAGCACCATAGGGGGGATAGTTGTTGCCATTTTTGTACTCTCTTCCTTGGTCAAGTGAGTGTCCCCTCAATGACATTAGCCCCATGCAAAGTCAGTGTGACCATGTCTTTATAGGTGTTTGTACCTCTTCCCTCTCTCATCATTCTTGGTTCTTTCTATAGAGGATATTGGCCCACCTTCTCAATTGCCTATCATCTCACCCTATCTGCATTAAGGGAGGGTTATTCTAGTGTTCTAATGCTTTCATGGTTCAATGGTTCAATAGTGTGAGCTATGTATTCAATGGTTGATCCTATATACAAGGTGATTGTAGTGGTTGGCTACCTATGCATTTTAGTGAGATAGATCATCTACCATATAGACATGCTCAGTTCATGCCTTCTTCTTCCATCAAGGTTCTTTAGATCAGAAGTTTCTTTCTAATGGTAGATTTTTTGACTTCTTCATGCTTTAGTGATGCTCTTCATGATCACTTTTTGTTCCTATTTTATAGGGACATTCCTCTAGTTGGAGGCTTCTTCAGTCCTTCACTAGGTTACCTCTTTTTGGGGGAGGGTTTTTCTCATGTGCTTTTCTCTCTTTCCCCATTTTTAGAGGTTGCATTCTCTTGCATTATACATGGGTACCTAACATGGCCTTGTTTTCGGGACCCATTATGTATTTTATCTTAGTTTTCTGAGCTTAAGGCATTCCCCTAAGTTGCACTTCAAGGGGGGTGTTAGAGTAAATAATTAATTAATTATTAATTACTTATTCTATTTAACTTGAGCTTACTTAGGTTAATGCATTTATTTAATATTTAATACTTAACTATTGTAGTGATGAGTTGTTGACAACATGGGAGTTTGTTCCCTTCTAGCATGTTCCACCTTTTTGTGGATGCTTAGTTGTCAACCTTATCGTCTACCACTTTCTAGCTTGTTCTACAAGCTTCCATGAGGCCTTTATATTCGAGCACTCTCATTGTATTTTCTCATTCCATTTTCATTGTAAATATATTTTCTTTGTGTTGTAATATGTTTTCTCTCAAGTTCAATTAGGGTTTTTCCAAGCTTCGCCTCTTCCTTCTTGGTTTCCCTTCGATAGGTTATTTGCATGCAAGTGATCTTGGCAAGCTGTAGAGTTGGATTTCATTAACTCCTAAAAAAAAAAGTATCAAATCTGATAGCTCACCACAAACCCTTATCTCAACAATGTCATAAATTAAATAAACATTTACTACAATGCATAATCAGATCTACCATCGCATATCACGAATAAATCACAAACATGTAAAGTAACTCATAACACATGAACACATAGATTTGGTTATGCAGAAACCCTCCAAGGTGAATGTAAAACTACAGTAGGGATGACACCCACAATTTACTACTACAACAATAAAGTTTTCCTATTAGGGTTATAAATTTGATCACTTCTGATGATCTACCCTATGAGGGGTCTTCCTTGTTAAGATCTTACAAGACTTATATAGTCTACCTTGATTAAAGGATTTAAAAATACAACTAAGTACTCTGTTAAGAGATTTATAAAGGTTAGTTAGGACCACTCTATTAAGTGATTTAAACCTTGATTACACATGTTAAAATGCATCAATACCCGACCCTTCAGTTTGGACTAACATGCATATAATAGATCTCCTTTGTACTTTAATTGATCACCTCTCAAATTTGATATGTCTCTATCCATGCACTTCACTACACTATTTAGTCTCTACACTCTATTTGATTCACATTCTCCCTTACATGCATTCAATCCTTCACACTTCACATGCAAGTAACAACCTTATGTATTTGGTTAGAGACCCTTTCTAAATAGATGATTGGGTGAACCTTAAAGATCCAAATCAATGATCTAGAATCAATTCTTTTTCTACTTAGACCTTCTAATTTCATGATTGATGGAACCCGTTGCCTAGGTATTAATGATCATCAACAAAACACATAATCATCTCCTTGGTTAACTCCTTGATCTCCAAAAATTCTTCTAGCTCGATAAAAATGGTTAACACAAAATCTAGTGCCATTCTAAATAAAAATGTAAAGTTGTGTTACTCAAAACTTACAACATATTGGTGTTTGACATAAACTATTTCTTCATGTTACACCTTGGCCTTCACTATTCTTGGTAGGTACTAAATAACTCATTCTATATAATACTCAACTTCCACTAAACTCTTAGTAACTTAGAATCCATTATGATCTATGATTTTCTTGACAATCATGTGAGTACTCAAAGACTATTAATATGCTTGACAATAACTATTGCTTGGCACATGACTTAGAATATTTAAATTTGTCATTGCTTCACTTGGCCTATATAGGATAACTTAGTCACAATGATGATTAAATAATCCTACATTATGAATGACTAAGTGTTTGACACTAATATAAGAGATGACTTAGGGATTAACACATCATTTATGAATTGTACAAGGACATTGATTATGGAGAAGAATATTTCACTGAAGTATTGGAGAGAAGTTGTAAGTCCTACAGTCTACACTTTGAACTGAGTTTAAGTGAAGAAAGGTACAAACAAAACACCTTTTTAACTTTGGTATGGATATGTACCTAATGTTAATTATTTTAATGTCTCTAGAAGAAAGTATTACATATTGAAAGATGTAAGAAAAGGAAAACTTGATACAAAGAGTGATGAAGGAATATTTATAGGACATTCCACCAAAATAAATACATATAAGTGTTTGAATTCTAATACTAACAAGATTCTGGAAAGTGAAAATGTTAGAGTTGATGAATTTGCAGAGAAGAATGATGAAGAATGCAAGAAATAACCTAGAGACTACATAAATTTTGTCTATATCTATGAAGGTGAACCTAGTATCTTACCTAAACCAAAGAAGGTGGCTGCTAAGTATCAACAACTATGCATTGTCAAGGTTTTGCAAAAAAGTTGTGTCGAGCATCAACAACCTACTGAGCATCAGGCTATAGGAGCCAAGTTACAGATAGATATTTTCAACCATCAGATAAAGGAAGAAGAGTTGTAACCAAACATAATTGAAGAAGATGAACAAGTTGAATACAGTGAATCACAATAAGAAGAAACAAGTCCATACCCTATTTTGGAAAAATATGTAAGAAAACATCTTACATCAGATCAAATTGTTGGAGATAAAGATTCAAGATTCATGACAAGAAGAATACTAAAGAATGATACATGCTTATTATGTGAGTTTGAACCTAAATTAGTCAAAGATTCTATGAAAAATGAAGATTGAATCAAGGTAATGTATGAAGAGAATGAGAAAATAGAGAAAAATTAGACATGGACATTAGCACCCAGCCCAAAGGGAATGAATGTGATTGGAACTAAGTGGGTTTTCAAAAAAAAAAGAATGAGAAAGGTGAAGTCACAAGGAACAAGACAAGACTAGTATGTAAGGGATATGCACAAGAAGAATGAGCTGACTATGGTGAAACTTTTTCCCCAGTTGCAAGGTTAGAAAGAGTGAGAACTTTTCTTCCATATGTTGCATACAAAGCTTTTAAACTGTATCAAATGTAAGTCAAATCTACACTTGTGATGGAATTTTAGAGGAAGAATTCTACATTGAACAACCAAAAGGATTTGTTGATCAGAGCAAAAAGAATATGGTATGTAAGATACACAAAGATTTATATGGTTTGAAACAAGCCCCTAGAGCATGGTATGAAAGGTTACACAATTATTTGGTGAAAATTGGTTTTGCAAGAACTAATGACAATAGAAATTTGTATTTGAAAAATGAATATGAAAGTAGGATATTTCTAGCTGAAATTTTTGTTGATGATATCATATTTGGAGGAAAATATTCATTGAGAAAATATTTTTCTAATAAAATGAAGAAGGAATTTGAGATATCAATGTTTGGAGAAATAATTTTCTTTGTTGAATTACAAGTTCATTAGACGAATGAAGACATTTACATTACTCAATCCAAGTATATCAAGGAAATGTTAAAGACATTCTAAATGAAAGACTCAAGACCAGTTGGAACACCTATGGTAGAAGACCTGACATTGCATTAGAAGTTGGTATTGTTGCTAGATTCTCTACTAATCCAAGAGAAAACAATATGATGACAGTAAAAGGGATCATGAGATATCTAAAAGAAATAAAATACCATGGACCATGGTACAATAAATGTGATAAATTTGAGTTGAAGGTTTACAAAGATGATGACTAGGTAGGAAACATTGATGATAGAAAAAGTACAAGTGGAGGAGATTTCTTCCTAGGAAAGAGATTGATTTTATGGACAAGCAAGAAGCAAAATTGTATCTCACAATCAACAACAAGAGCTGAATATGTTGTTGCAAAAGTAAACTATTCAAATATTGTGTGGATCAAGCAATTATTGAAAGGCATGAAGGACGAGATCATTGAATATGTTTTAATGTAATCTGATAACATGAGTTCTATAAACATATCAAAGATCCCTATGATGCATGTAAAGACTAAGCTTATTGATATCAAGTATCATTTCTTGAGAGAGTTAGTACAAGACAAATAAGTGATATTAGAATATGTAAACACAAAAGAATAGATAGATAAAATATTTAAAAAGGAACTATCAAAGGATGCTTTTGGGTATCTAAGAGGTAATTTAGGGGACATCCCCCTACTTGAAGAAAACTGAGGAAAGATGTTTCATTGCCTCAATTGCTATGATCAGAATATCTTATAGATTGATACAAGAGGTCACACTTTAGGAGCTAACAAGGGTCTGAAAAGAAAGATATTAAAACTATGAGAAGATTAAGCTACAAGGATTTATGAAGGAAGATGATGAAATGAAACTTCTATATTAGTCATAATACTGACATATAAATATATGTGAATGGTAGATGTCTTTGGCATTGTTGCCAAATAGATAGATGTATGGTAGTTACCATTCATATATTGAGGAAGATAAGAGGGAGATATATGACAATAACCATTCCTATAAGTAAGAAGAAACATCTATATGGTGTAACTATTGTCAAAGAAGGAGAGAGCTTTCAAATCAAGAGAATGAGTTGAGGTGTTGTCATCTAGAGATATGACAGAGATATAGTATGTACTGAAATGTTAGAGGGGTAATTTAGAGATTGCATTAGATGAGAATTAGAATGAAGCTAAGAAAGAGTGATCAAACAAAGAGGAAGAAGACATATTGAATATTTTGGATTGTATGGTAACTAGAGGTGTTGCCATTAATGCCAAAGAGGGATATTGTTGGAAACTACAATTAGAACAATTGTTATGTTGTCATTGATGTCAGACTTAATGGTAAGATATAGTGTCTGACCTATTAGAGAGACATTTACTAACAGTGTAGAGTTCCATATATATTGATCGATGAAGAGGATTTGAAAACAAGAGATAAAAAGGTAAGCTAGTGATGTTGATGAGTGATGTGAATTTAAGTATCATGGAATTACAATGGGCACTTGATAAGTTAGTCCTTGACAAGATAGTGTGTTATTTAATCATTACATAAAGTGAAGAAGAAAGTATAAGTTAATGTATAAGTGACATGACAAGAGTTGAGTTAAAATCTAAGCTTAAGTGAGTGTCAATGTTGGTCAGTCAATGAAGCAAGTGAAGTAGAAGATTAAGGAACTTAAGTTGAAGTTGAAGAAATAGTTCAATCCAAGTGATAGTTATTGCCAATAAAGTTGATGAAGAAAGGTTCGTAGTGACCGAGCATAGTAATGGTCGAGTGAGCTAGTGTATGTTGTGCCATGTAGTGATGACCAAGAAGAAGAACATAGTAATTTCTGAGTGATAACAAAAGTTAGACTTTGTGAAAGAATTGATTTTAAGGTTGATATAGTTGGAATTTTGGATTAGTCAAAGAATGTAGAAGATAAGGATTGATGAGATAGAGAATTTAATGCATAAAGAGAGTTTGTTTTACAATCAAAGACAAGGATTTGATCAAAAGTTTGTAGAAGTATCAACAAGGGTGAAGGAGAAGAAAATGATGGAAGGGGTTGATGAATCTGAGCTAACCCTAAGATCTATAATAATGTTTAAGTAGAAAAAGATCATAACTAACTATTTAAGGAGGCATAAGAGATATTTTCTAAGGTTGGTTCATTTTTTATTGGAAATCTTAAGGAGAAGCTATGAAGAGAAGAGAAAAAAAGGATAAGTGTGAAGAATTTGATGAAGTGTGATTGCTTGAAGGGATGCCAAGTAGATGGTTGATGGGGATGATAATGAAGGCTAGGAAATGAACCAACAAATGAGAGAATGGAGATCTAAATTTACAAAGTGAGTTGTACTTTACAAATCAAACCTATTGTTACATTCTAACCATTGTGGTAGTCAAAATCCTTTAATCAAGGTTGACCTAACAGTCATTCTAACCATGACTATTAGGTCAAAATCCTTTAATCAAAGTTGACCTAACAAATCTAAATTTGCAAAGTGAGTTGCACTTTACAAATCAAACATATAGTTACATTCTAACCATTGTGGTAGTCAAAATCCTTTAATCAAGTGTGAAGAATTTGATAAAGTGTGATTGCTTGAAGGGATGCCATGTAGATGATTGATGGGGATGATAATTAAGGCTAGGAAATGAACCAAAAAATGAGGGAATGGAGATCTAAATTTTCAAAGTGAGTTGTACTTTACAGATCAAACCTACTGTTACATTCTAACCATTGTGGTAGTCAAAATCCTTTATTCAAGGT
Source organism: Cupressus sempervirens (assembly GCA_028749045.1). Taxonomy (NCBI): domain Eukaryota; kingdom Viridiplantae; phylum Streptophyta; class Pinopsida; order Cupressales; family Cupressaceae; genus Cupressus; species Cupressus sempervirens. The sequence continues at coordinate 688,685,098 of CM053791.1, read as the reverse complement.
TGACATATTGGTCATTTTGTAAATCCTTCAATCAAGGTGACATTCTAATGGAATAATCTAAAGTCCTCTAACAAGGCCACTCCTAACAAGGTGATTAAATCCTTTAACAAGGTCACATTTAATAGTGTGTTGTATAACCTTTAATAAGGTTGGCTCTTAACCGAGCTCACTTCAAAAGAGTGAAAAATTGGTAGCATGTTGCTTGGTGGTTTCTCCCAAATTGTGTTTCCACATTAAATCTTGGTGTCAAAGTATTATTTACATGTGTGGATGTTACTTTATGCATGTTATTTTTATAGTTGTTTATTTTTCTATTAGTTAACACACATAGATAGAACATAGAGTTAAAGAATGTTAAATTGTTGATGATATGCTATATAGATTGAGTTGTTTTATGAGATCGATTAAATTTTTTGAGACTATTAAAAGTTTAATTGGTACATCTAGACATGAGGATAACTCATTTACCCGCACCCCACCCCCCCTCTTAGTTAGTCTAAATCATTCTAACACATTATACCTCAAATAGTGAGTATTTCTAGACTTTTTCAAAGGTTGTGACTTGTTGTTTCAAATACCCTTTTGGGAGTTACATCTCCTTAACTAAAATAATTTTCATACTAGTTATTTTGGTTTTGGATGATAAGTGCTCTCATCCTTTTAATGTTTTATACTAGTAAATGAACTTTCATGATTAACGATGTAGGAATTTGTTTTTGGTCACGAATATGAATTTCACATGTAACATTAATATGGATAATAAAATGAACTTGCATGATTAATCACCTAGATGGAAAAGTATGCATTATTTAGTAATGTAATTATTAGGGATCTTTGGTTAGTTAGTTAAGTCTTCCCTTGTGATCTTCATGACTTTTTTATGCATGTATTTATGTTTTATTTAACAAAAAGAAAAATACTTTACCTTATATTTTATCCTTGTTTCAAAGGATTCCCAAGACATGGAATTACAAAGATAAATCGCAAAAAATGCATTTTTTGAGTCTCTTTAGATAAGTTCCTAGGTTTCATTGTGTTATGGAGAGGTATTGAGATTAACCCCCCAAAAATGAAAGCTATCATAGAAATGTATCCTCATAGAATGCTCAAATAGTTACATATTCTCAAGGGAGAGATAAAACCACTTAGAAGATTCATATCATAGCTTACAAATAAATATTAGTCATTCAAAAGCCTACTTCAAAAATACCAATACTTAAAGTGGGATCTAATCTGTTAATACATTTTTTAAAGATCAAGGAATACTTTGAAAATCCATCGATCGTAGTATCACCAAATGCTAGGGAATCCTATCATCCTATACATTTTAACAACTACTCTATTAGGGGTACTTCTTTCCCAACTAGACAACAATATAAAGGAAAGATGAATTTATTACATCAGTTGGAATCTTGTTAGATATGAGCTAAATTTTATACCCATAAAAAAACATGTGTGGGACTAATTTTTTCCACTCAAAAAATTTGGCACTACATACTCAATCATATGGTAAAGATCATATCAAAAGTACATCCAACATGCTCTCTCACATAGCTCTCATAATTCACATGGATAAATGGGTTATGTTGCTGAGTGAGTTTGACAGGCAACACATTGATAGGAAGGCCATTAAGGGGAAGGTAATTTTGGTTCAGCTAACAAAGACACCCTTACTTGATTTGTATCATTTTTTCATGGATTTTCCATATGAAAACCTATGTATGGTAGAAAAAAAAATCTCTTAGAACTTATACTTTGATATCATACATATCATATAGACCAAGAGCAGGGATTCTATTTGTCGCAACTCAAGGTGATTATATCCCTAAATCAATCAAGTTAGTCTTTCGATCTACAAATAACTTAGCAGCATATGAAGCTCTTATTTAAGGACCAAGGATAATAATAAAATGGAACATCAAAAAGTTACAAGTGTTCAATCACTCCCAAGTCATAAGCAAGAACTCCCTGGATGAGTATCAAAGAAAGGATGATAAGTTGCTACTCTACAAGGAAATGGTTGAAAAGATGAAGGAACACTTTCTAAGAATTCAAATCACACAAGTTACCTACTTATAAAACATGGTTGAAGATGCTATGGATACCATAAAATCTCTCCACAAAATCCCTTGAGATGCAAGACAATATGAATTCTTAGTCATGCAACTACATGTGCTCACTTAGGACAAAAATGAACCTTAAATTGTATGTGTCCTAGTTGGTCCCCAAACCCCATAGTACTATGAGATTCATGCTTATCTAAATAATAATATCATATCAGCCACCTCACAAACACCTAATGCCAAACCCTTATTCACAGATCTTCCCACTACACTCTAGCAAGTAATACGTTATGTTGTTGAGGTTGATATGTTATCCTCTCTAGGTATTTAGATTCAAGTGAGGCTACTTTGTCTCTACAAGAGGTTCATGTTGGGATTTTTGGTACCCACATGAGTGGAATGGTCCTAGTCAAGAAGCCGTTAAGAGTGAGATATTATTTTCCTATAATATAACATGATTCTTATGATTTCATCAAATTGTGCTTAACCTATCAACAACACACCAATCTAATATGTGTTGCTAACAATCTACATCCCATTGTGCCACCATGGCCTTTTTCATTCTTAAATTTTCACCTCATTAGTTATATCACCCACTTTTTTTACACATAAATAAGTATATAATACCTCTATAGAATACTTCACCTAGTGGGTTGAGGCAATTCCCACTCTCCTTTACTACTAGAGTAAAGAATTCAAAGTTTCTCTTGTGCCATATTATTTGTTTCTTTAGAACCCCCTCCACCATCTTTAAAGATCATAGAACCCTTCTTTGAAAACAAACAAATGATATATATATATATATATATATATATATATATATATATATATATATATATATATATATATATATATATATATATATATATATTTGATCATCTTCATGTCCAACCCCACTTCTCTATTCCATACTTTCCTCAAGGTAATAAATAAGATGAGGAAATTAATAAAACTATCCTCAAAATCATCAAGAAAGTTATTATTAATTCTCATAGTGACATGCATCTCCAAATCAATCTAACCCTCTAGGCATACTTCTACTATCACCAAAATCTTATAGGCACTACCCCATACTCCCTAGTATATTGTACATTTTTGTGTATATCACTAAAAAATGTAACCATTGAAGAGTATCACCATGCAGGATGACTTACCTAGTTATACCTCCTAGATGAAAAAATGAAACAAACATATGATGACCTAGTAGTATACCATAATAGGTTCAAGAGGAGATTTAACAAATGGATTACCCATGTTAGCTATCAGTAGGGGACATGATCTAAAAGAGAACATGAAGGTACAAACTGATAGTGAAAAGTAAGGAAAGTTTGAGCTTATCTAGTTAGGCCTTTATGTTGTCACTATATATTTTGGCTTAGGGGAATATCAATTATAAAAAATAAAAGATGAGCCTCTAAATGATCCCACACATATCATTCATCTCAAGAAGTTATATGCTTAAGTTATATTGTGTGCCACATTTATAAATCATAAAAAGTATTAAAAATCATGAAAAAATTATTATCATTGAAAAATGACAATTTAGGTGCCTTAGTGATAGGGGGGAAATAATAGTAAAGAGATACAAGCATCCACTAGTGAAAACTTGGAAATTCAAACACCTTGGATAGGTACCTTGGTGAAAACCTGGAAACCAGTATCATGCATACAATGACATTTTAATATCTATCAAAATCTCATCATATATCCCCACAACTTCCATTGACCCAAAAACCCATATACCTTGGGTATTCCACCATCACATGTGAATGAGAGGAGAAGTTGTCACTATCCTAATCCTTGATCTTGGAGAGACATCAATATTTGTATCATAACGATCATAATTCCTAACATTTTGAGTCAAACATATTGTTTCCTCTATCCCTCATAATAAGATTCTATATAGTCATCTTTTCAAATACTTCATCCATTAGCTGTAAAAATCTTTTACATTAATTATTAGTGTGCTCCCATTGTATGTATTCCATCTCTTTGTGTTAGATCAAGGTCATTGATTCTTCCAGCTATGTATTTTACAAAGTCCTTAAGTTACATCCTTTGTCACCATAGTTGTTATAGATCCTCTTTTTTCCTAATAATTATATTTCATAATCCTACCAATAGGTTCTTATAGGATGTATCCTTCCTCATGTTTGACCTAATCCATTCAATATCTAGTCCTATTAATCTCTTTGGAAAAAGTTGTTTTTGTGGAATCTTGTTTTGATCTTGGATTTCAATTTTGGTTCTTGATTATATTTTATGAGTTATTTGATTTTATTCATCCTCAATGTCTTCATCCTCAATGTCTTCATGATCCTTTATATCCTGGTACACTATGAATGGGGAAAACCTAGAGCAAGGTCTTGATCATTTTCTTATTTTCTATCTATGAGTTAGTTAGATATGCCCCTTGCATCCAAACATGTCATCATTCATGGTTACATGGTGTACTTGTCAAATATCACTTGTTTGCTGGTTCCCTAGCATAAAACCCACCTTGTATCCTTGTGGATGCATGTATGATGATGGACCTATCCTTACATGTCTATTATGAGTGAGTCCCATGCAATGTTAGTGACAAGGCTTTGATGTTCTTGGTAATCTTGGAAGGTTTATGATGTTGCTATATCAAACTAATTTCTCAACTACATAGTGGTGCTCCATCTCATATTACCCCATGCTCAAGATTTAAAAGAACCCTACACCATTGAATCCCATCAAATTTGAAAACATATGATCTTGTCAAATCAAATCAATGTGAATCCAATAGCCTAGCTATCAAAAATTAAAATTCTAAATAATGTCCAAGAACAATATCCAAAACTGAAATGTTCAACCCAAGAGGTAAATCTTGTAATCCAAGAGGAAAATATTGCAATCTCCCATGATCCATCACAAACCATGTTTTCTTAATCTTCATTGATAAGATTTTACAAATGATCCCCCCTCCCCTCCTAGGTGTCCCCTTATTGTGAGAGCATAGTTGGTCAATGATATGTGAAAATTTGCATATTCATTTGCATCCTTACAGTAAATTGCATTGTAGAGTACATTTATTTTAGATTGTATTTTAAATTATTTTCATTTCAAATTTCATTCATTTTAACCTATATTTTAGATCACAAATCATCTTACTGTAATTAGTTCACATTTATGTGTTAGTTTATATTTCATAGCATATAGGTTGCATTTATTGATTAAGTTTACATTAATTGCATATTTAATCCATTTTATTCATCATCCTTTAAATAAATTCATTTTAGAATTGAATCAGGTTGCATATTTAATTTCACTAAGTGTGTTACTTAAAATCATTTAGTTAAGATTCATTTTAATTACATTATTAGTATATCATTCAAATTGCATCATAATTATGTATCATTTAGTCATCTTAGTACATTACATTCATCTTATTAGGTGATGTTCCTTTTAGGTTCATTTTCCTTATGCATTCTTTTTAGTTGCATGTAGAGTTCAATTTAAACATAATTAAAAAAATTCACAACACTCAAAATGCATAATCATATAAAGTAAATCATCATGGTAAATATATAGCAAAAATCACACACCATAATTGTAGGTTTCCATAATAGATCAAGATAATCACACTACTATTCCTCTAACAAGGATACTCTATCCATCTTGAGAACTATCTATTCCACTATGAAAATGCATTTGAATTGTCAACCTAGGGACGTAGGACTTGAAATGGGTCAGCATAGTATCTGCACCAAGTTCCTTTAAGAGCCTTAACACTTATGTTGCAGGAAAGTAAAATGCATGAAAGGAATGTATACTACTGATACAGAATAGTAAGCATACATGGATTATCAATAGAAAACTGTAGAAACTATAGAAAAGGAAATTCTAAACTAGTTAATAGTTCAAATATCGACCATGACAGTTTTCCAAAAGTGTTGTAGGAACTTCCACATTAATTATGTTGTAGGACTAATATAGTAAATCTATCTAAAATAGGAAATTAAAAGAAACAAATCTATTCTACCTAAATCTATTCCACCTTGCAAGTGGGACCCCTTGGTCAGCTTCAAATAACTAAGAACACAAAAAATAATCCAAAATTAGTTCTCATTAGAATTTTTCTTTTGTTACATGACTGAACAATTCGTAAGGAACAGAGAATTTTTTTTTTGAATCCTCAAACTAACTCTATCTTCCCATATATAAAGGATTGGAACTTATGACAAAAACATAACATAAAAACTCATGAGAAAACATCATTAGTAGAAAAAGGGCGGGATGTCAACCATGATTTTTAGAACATTGATTAAGTAATAGAATAATGATCTACAGATAATGTAACAAGTCAACTTTTTGAAATAACTCCTTTCTCAATCGCAACTTATCACCTGGAACTGATCCACGCTTCTCATACTATGATTGGTCTTCATTACTCCCTCTTTAATGCAGTGTTTTCCACTCTTTGCACCACTTCCTCGTTTCCTACAAATTAGAAACATTTGAACATATACAACAACATTTCTACTCTTATCCAAATATTAAAACATAGCTTAAAACATTTATATGAAATACTGCACTTTATATATAATATTAAGAAAAGTATGTCATATCAACTATCCATAGGTTTGATAGGTTCTGGCTGCATTCAACATAAAACATTTAAAACAAGTATTTTGGAAATGGCTCAAAGAGTAAGTTTAGACTATATAAAAACTATATCAAAATTGAGACATTAATTTGTCTCATTATCTGCCCCCCACTATGCCAATGCTTTTCCTCAAGCATTGTACTTCTTTACCATTGTTCTAAAATCTCCCACTATTGTCTTTCTTTGTTTCCCACTTCTGAAGGTGTAAAAGTATCCTCTTGATCATCTCCAATGCTCACCCAAGTGTTCTTCAACTAATGGATCCAACCTAGTAGCATTACTTTCATATAGGGGCCAGAGAAGGGTAGGAGGTTGGAAGGTTAGTGGCATCCATAACTCTTTCCTTATTTTCCTTCTCAATTGCATGTATTTAGGCACTCTATTCACTACTACCTCAAAATTAATAGGGTTGTGTGGTTTAGCCTTCCTAAAAGATTCTGGAAATTGACTCCACCTATTTCTAAGCCCTACAATTTCTCTCTATTGTGTAAAATTAGGAAATGTCTGATACTCTTTGTAAACATTTTCCCTTTCTTCAAACACTTTCTCTCTAATTTTCAATTTTGGCCTTCCACAAGTTAATTTGAACCAGTCCCTTAGGAGGTCATTAGGCTTATGGGATTTAGCCTAGAGTGGTAATGGCTTAGATTTTTTGAGGTCTCTATAAGTATCCAATTTTCTATCATAATTGGTTTCATTGTGTATCCATGACATTAGAGCTCTTAAATGAACATCCCTTATCTAGAGCAAGGGATTCCACTTTGTTTCTTGTGGAATTATAAAATTATGTAAATAGAGCTTACACAACAAGTTCTTTTTCCATGAGGGCAAATTTTGGTATGCATTAAAAAATCTCAAGCATTCTTAAACTCACAAACAATATTTCTTATTGTCATCATCAACTAGAACAACAAAAATTGTTCTTTTAAACACATAGCATACACCCTTGGGGATGGTCTACAACCTATTGTATACGAGAAATATGTTAGCAAGTAATACTAATCTATTCAAAAACAAAAGCATTAACTAGCATATAAGACATAACATATATGAGAGACAAAGTGAAACCCTCAAATAAGAATATGAGCCATGGAATGGCTCTCCCAATGAGGATGGTCACTTGATTTAGGGATGAGTCTTATTTGATAGGATTTGGGATGTATGCTCAAGCTTCAAACTAGCTTCAATGGAGATTTTTGGGATTTTTGGTGTAGATGCATGCAAAAGTATGGATTTGGCTTCAAAATGGCATTATAACTTTACTTGATGGATTGTGATTAAATCGCTTCGGAGGGGATTCAATTTAGAGGCTAAGGGCTTGAGGGATGGAGGGCTAAGATGGAATGAAAGATGAAAGCTTAAGGAGGGATAGGATGCACTCAAAAGGGAGCACATGGATTGTGCTTGTTTAGCATCAATCAGGGAGTGACACATGTCACAAGGTGAGTAGATGGAGGAAAGGGGAAGGATGATTCAATAAAGGAGGCTCAAAGGATAATATCTTCATAAAGACCCTTCATTATGGCTTGTAAGAGCTTGTAAGAGTCTTTATGGCTTTTGTAAGAGCATTCATTGTTGGCTGGTTGGGATATTTTGAGGGGAGTTGAGATTGTTGACTTTCTTTGGCTTAAGAAAGTCTTAAGCTTGTTTAGGGAATATGAAAACATTAGGGGGTGGATTAGGCTTGGGTTTAGGATTAGATTAGGGATGTTAGAGATTTGCAAGTGGATGGCATTCATGAGGGTGGGTGAGTTAGTGACTAAGCTTAGTTAGTATGGTTGGATGGGGTGGATTAGGCTAAAAAGAGGGTTTAGGAATAAGTTAAGGGTTATTAGATTTGAGGGTTTCATTTATCAAATAGGTTTATTTAATAAATGGGGATTTTGGAATTAGATAGAAGAATAGGATTTAATTGATAAATAATAGGTTATTTGATTTATCAATTAGGACTATAGATGATTAATTAAATTAATCAACTAGGGGATGGCAAATGATTAATTAAATAGGAATTTAATTAATGATGCCTTTAGACATAACTAAATAGGATTACCAAAGCAATGTAATCAAATTTAGGTGTCTACACCTATAAGTTGATCAATTAACTTCAAAGCCTTATTCATTTATTGCTTCTACTTTTCTAGTTGCTCCTTTAATGATTCAATTTCTTCGTCTCTATCAAATATTGTCTTTTGTATCTGGTCTCTCTCTTGCTTCCACAAGATTTTCTAAAAAATAAAATGATTGTATAGACCAAACACTATTGACTGAATTGTTGATGACAAACATTCTTGGATTTTAGATTTCATCTTTTGTACTCTAGCAACTTGTTGTAAATACTGGGTGTACCAAGAAGATTTATAAGGTATAAGGGAGACATTGGAATATTCATAAACTAATGGCATGACAGGTTGCTCATTATTGGGTGCTTCTTTTGGAACAGCAATAGGAATTAGATTGCACATTTCTAGATTCTCTTGCAGTGTCTCCTTGACAAACTCATCTTCATGTGTTTCTATGTTTTGGGGCTCTACTTGCACAGAAGAATTATCCAGAACATTTTCAACTACTAACTTTGTTTGAGATTTTGAAACTAGGGCATTTGGCTTTTCAATAGAAGCTGGAGATACTCGACCTCACATGCGAGGGCTTCTATGTACAGGACCTTCTTCAGCTTTAGCCACTTTACGGATCTATTTAGGTTTAGGTGTGGCTAGAGTAGATCCTACAGGATCAATTACTACAGGAATAGACCTCTTTCTTTTTGTTACCTTAACAAATGGGTTTTTCACTTCCTTTTCAAGGTTAGGACTAGCTTTACTCTTGCCTTTACCCCTAGATGAGCTCAACATATCATCCTCTAAATTAGGCTTAGAAAACTTATCAGGAGAGGGTTCTTTTTCCTTCTCAATTGGATTTTGAATTGGTTCTATGTTTTCTTCCTCATTTTCTAAGTTTTGAGGAATAGGGTTAACTTGCAGTTGTAAGGTTTTGGTTCCAACAAATTCTACCCATGAAATAGGGGAAGAATCCCTAAGAGGTCATTCAACTAGAAGCTTAATGAGGACATGATGGGAAACAAAATTTGGCTTTCCTTTTTGGGTTTCCTCAGTACTGATACATAACATGTTGTAAAGAAAGTTGGAAACATTAACTTGCATGTTATGCCTTATGCAACTAAGCAATTTAAAATGATGAGCATGTAAGTTTGAAAACCTACCTTCATAGGTTAAATATCTAATAATGTGGGTTGCTAGCTCTAGATATGGAGGTGAAAGAGAAAGTCTCTTACATCCTTGTTTTGTGATGTCCAATTGAGGGTCACCTTGTTGAGTGAACTGTGCCCTTGTAGATCTAGCATCATGCTCATTTGGATAATGTTCCCCAATTGTTGATAACTTGGTGACCTCTACTATTCTTTCCTTGGTAGCAACCACTCTTAATCCAAAAACTAAGGCTTCTCCTTCATCAAATGTTGTCATGAACTCCATTGCCACTTCCTCATTAAATTTTGTTAATTTTAATAAATAACCGAGCCATCCACAAGCATAGAATCGTCACACTACTTCAATATCTGTGAGTAGATTATGAACAACTGGCTCATACCTCTTTTGTTGTCCTCCCATCTTCAAAATTTATAGCTTCCACTCTTGCTACTACAAAAAATTCTTTTTTCTCTTACCTTTGCAAATTTCTTTTGCTCTAAGCTTCAAAACTTATTTTTAAAAATGTCGTATGTTGTTACCACTTCTCATAATTAATACCCCTTTATTTTTGGCATGTAGAATAGTGATGCATTAATGAAGGAGTACATTGAGGCTTTACCTAAAAATGTTCCCATAATAGCTCTTAGTCTTTTCAATCATGCCAAGTACAAGAGATCTTTTCCCAAAAATTACAATAAAAGGTACAACAGATACAGAAAGATTTTAAAAATTAATGAAATGAAAACTATTAGACTATCGCCAAAGTACATTCTTTGATGTAGACATGACTAGGATAATATGGAGATGACATTTGGAAACTACTACACTTTCTTGGCCCCCAACTAAAATTTTGACAAGTGTCCTCAGTTTAAAAATTTTGGTATGGGAAGGAGAAACTGGCTTAAGTCTTAAATGAAATATATAATCTAGTATTAGATATAAATATCAAAACCTATATTTTAAAAATGAATAAAGAGGAAAATAAATTTTTGTACCTACAAATTTGTGATTGTACATTCACATGTACATTGATGAGGTGGCAAAGGCTGATGATTGTAGAAAGTGCTAACAGTTTTGTTTATTGAGAACAAAAAGAAATAGAGTATGGGTGATGTGGAAGGTGGAATATGGGTGGATGGTAGAGAAATGAGATGGGTTGATTATGAAGAAAGAGAAAATTGAATGGAAGAATGGAGCTTCATATTTAAATGAGGTTTTATTATGAAGGTTCCTAGAATTCTATTATTGCATAGCTACAAAAAGAAGATCTCCATCTGCTGTAGGAACTGTGTTCATAAGAGGTGGTGCACTGGTTGGTTGAAATTGTTGCAATAAATGCGCTTTAGTCTATGGCTTATGATAGAGATTCAGCCTATGGTCATTCAAAAGTAACTTAAATTGAATAGGATCAATGGTTGTGAGTTGCACTATGCCATTATCAAATACATGCTAAATTCCATAATGCCCTAACCATCGAGTCTACAATTTCCCTAGATTCTCTTTGAAATGAGAATTATACAAGAGCAGCCAATCTTCTACTTGAAATATTTTATTCCTCATATGTGCATCATTACCACTAATTTCATTGGTGTTGAATAATGTATGTTCTTTCTAGAGATCTTTTTTGTATTTCATCCAGTGAATTTAAGTGCAGGAGTCTCTCTTGTTGTGTTGTAGGAAGATTGATGTTGAATTCTAAAGCAGTGTGCAATGTCTTGTCTTCAAATTCAATGGGTAACATTGTTGCTTTACCATAGACAAGCTCAAATGGAGTAAATCTAGTTGTTGTCTTCCATGTGGTCTAGTATGCCAAAATTGCTTTAGTTAATCTACTTTTCCAATCTTGTTTATGTATGTGTACTATTTTGGTTAGAATGGCTCCAAGTTCTCTATTGGTAACCTTTGCTTGCCCATTTTCTTGAGGGTGATAAGGATTGGATTTATGGTGTCCTATGTTGTACTCCTCCATAACCTCAGTGATCAAATTTGATGTAAACTGAGGTCCTTGATTTGTGACAATTTCTCTTGGTAATCCATAACAGGTAAATATTTCTTCATACAAAAACTTAGCTACTTTGTCATTTTTGAAATTTTTCATTGCTCTAGCTTCCACCCATTTAGTTACATAATCCATGCATACTAAGATGTAGGATTTTCCACTTGATGGTGGTTCAATTGGACCTATGAAGTCCATGCCCTATTTGTTAAAAGGTGTGATGACAACCTATGGAGTGAGTGACATCTCATCAATTTTAGTTGGTTGGCCCATCTTTTGGCATTTGTCACAATTAGTTGTATATGTCATTGCATCCTTATGTATGGTTGGCTAATAGTATCCTATTGTAAGTATCTTCAATATTGTTCTTTTTCCTGAAGAATGGCCTCTGTATGGTTCATGACGACAAGCATGTAGTATATCATATGTCTCATCTTCCCTGACACACCTCCACATGACTTGGTATGGCCCTACATAGAAGAGATTGCTAGCTATCCAAGAGTATTGAAAACTTTTCTCTACTAACTTTCTCTTTTCTTTATAAGAAGTGTGGGGGTAGTCTATTTGTGGCAACATAATTTGCAATATTTGCATACCATGGTGTATGAGTTGCTATATGGAACAAGTGTTCATCTGGAAAGGTATCTTTAATTAGAGTTGGATCTTCATTAGCAATGGTTAATGTAGACAAATAATTTGTAGCTATGTTGGATTTTCCTGGCTTATCAATAATAGTAATATCAAATTTTGTAACAACAAGAGCCATCTTGACAATCTGCCAGTGATAGTTGGTTTGTTCATTAAATACCTTATAGTTGAGTGATCAATATGAACAAAAATATGATATCTAGTCACATAGTGTATGAATTTTTTCAATGCATAGACTATGACTAAAAGTTCTTTTTTTGTTATTGTGTAATTCAGCTAGGGTCCATGAAGGCTTTTACTAATATAGTAGATGCCATTCTCAAGATTAACAGGCTTTTGTCCTAGTATAGCTCCTACAACATAGTCTGATGCATTAGTATGGATATGAAATGGAATTGACCAATCTGGTCCTTGTAAAATTGGTGTCATGGTGAGAAGTTTCTTAAGCTGCGAGAAAGCTTCATTGCATTCGGGTGTCCAAATAAATTCAGCTTCCTTAGTCAATAATGTGTACAAAGGACTAGCTATTTTACTAAAATCTTTTATGAAACATCTGTAATATCTAGCATGACCTAAAAAATATCTTACATATTTTTGTTTTTTAGGTATGGGTAGTGTTAGAATTACCTCTATCTTAGCTGGTTCCACTTGTATTCTATAGTTGATATGAAATGACCAAGTACCACTCCTTCCTGCATGAGCATGGGATATTTTTCACTATTAAGGGCTAGATTATGTTCTTTACATTGGATAAGAACCTTTTCAAGATTCATCATGGCTTCTTCAAAGGTGACTCCAAATTTTGTGAAATCATCCATATATATTCCCATACAATCATGTGATATATTAGCAAAAATCTAATGATAGCTCGTTGGAATGTTGCAAGAGCATTACACAGGCCAAATGGAAAAAAAAAATATGCAAAAGTACCCCATGGGCATGTAAATGTGGTTTTTTCTTGGTCCTCAGGAGAAATACTTATTAGATTATAACCACTGTACCCATCTAGAAAAGAGAAATACTTCTTTCCAGCTAGAGTGTCTAGAACTTGATCTATGAATGGTAAAGGAAAGTGATCCTTTTTGGTTACTTTATTCAATTCTCTATAATCTACACAAATTTTCCATTTACCTCCCTTTTTAGGCACTATGACTAGGGTTGATACCCATCGACTATTAGATATAGAATAAATAAAATCGACATCAAGCAATTTTTGAAATTCAGTTTTAACTATTTTTCTAAGGGTTGGATTAATCCTTCTCTGGGGTTGACAGAGCAACAAACACCATTCATTGATGTATATTCTATGGGTACATAATATAGGACTCAATCTTTTCATATCCCCATAGTCCCATACAAAAGTCTTTTCATGTTTTTGAAGCAGCTCTATTAACTATTTCATCTGTGTGGAAGATAATTTGGTATTGATGTAAAGATTATGACATTTTGATAGCTCAATCGTAGTGGTAGACTTAATTATAGAAGATTTAGAGATTAGACTTGTATCTAATTCACATCGTAAGAGTTGATGAATAACATCTGATTCTTTGAGCATAATACAATTCTCATTACATTCCTCATATGTGGTTAACTCTAACACAAAACTGTCAGATACATCTTTTTCTACCACACAAGTGTTATTAAGGATAATCTGAATTACTAAATCCTCTTCCTGTAGCTTTAGAAAATATTATCTGTGTAACATCATAAGTTGTGCTATAGAGTTTAACTCTTCTTCTTCATCCCCTAAATCTGGCTAAACATATGTGCTTAAATCTGGTTGTGGTTGTGTTGGAGGATATAAATCAAATTTCTTTGTTGCTTGACCATTAGATATGGTCATGTTCCCTAACCTACAACTTATATTTTCATCAGCTATAGATAACCATGGTCATCCTAGAATGACAGGGTAACTAGATAAATTGACTTTGGGAGACAGAAGCATGAAATCTGCAAGGTACTCTAGAGAGTCTAGGGTTACAAATATGTTTTCTATCATCCCATCAGGAGTGATAGTAGAACTATCTGCAAGTTGCAGAATTATTGGAGTAACCCTTAATCCTTCTACTTTCAACTTCTTCATATTATCCTTGGTCATGACATTTATAGCGAGACCAAGATCAATTAAAGCATTTTTAATAGATTGGCCATTTATAATCACATTCACAATTGGACTACCTAGATTAGAATATTTAGGAGTGATTAATTTTCCTAACATAATGTCAGCCAATTGTCCTACAACATGGACTATAGTTGGGTCCTTTTTCTTCCTCCCAGGCTTCTTCAAGTAGGCTTCTTTAATGGCTTTTCCATAGATGGGAACATCTGTAATAGCTTGAAATAGGAGTATTTGGACATGTATGTTCCTTAGCTGATCAACAATATCAAAAGACTATTCTTCTATTTAGATAGGTTTACTTTGTATGAGTTTCTCTAGAAAAGGAGGTTCAACCACTAGCTAGGCTTAAGCTAAAATAGTAACATTAGTTGGGTCAACCTCTTTAGAAACTAGGGGTTCTGATGCTATAGGAATATCTACTATTTTAGTTATAAGAGGAAATTTAGGCATTGGTATGGTTGTAGCAGATCTCAAATGTATATTTGCAACATTCAAAACATAAGCAGGATATTGCTGAGCATCACCAGAGTACATGGGTTTTTGTCACTGCTGGTTATTTACATTTGGCTGAGGTTGTTTAGGTAATTGGATTTTCTTTTGAGGTCCAGGACTCATAGGTGGTGGCATTAATGTAGGTTGTTGGACTAGGGGTGGTAATTGTGGAGTGCCAGTATTTTGGTTAGGCCACTATTGAGGTCCTCTCCATTGATTTGTAGATTGCCAATTCCCCTGGGGTGGTTTCCATTAGTTCTGTTGGTTCTACCATTGATTATTCTAAGGCCATTAGGGCTATTATGGATTATTTTTCCAAGCATTATTCCAATTAGGTTGACTATATTGTGGAGTGCCTTGGGTATTATGGTTTTGCCATTGATTACCATATAGATTTGAATTTCGTAGAGGGTCCTAAGGCACACCTTGACATTGGGCCCATGGTCAGCATTGAGCAAAAAAGAATACTTGCTCATCATCTCCATCAATTTTGATATACTTAGTTGGAAGATGTCGGTTTTCCACACTAGCGACTAGTTTGCTTTAGCAATCTTTCTTTTGCTTCTGACATTGAGGGTAGTACTCAACTAGTTGTACCTTATCTTTTGTGTGTTTCTTCTTTGTAGTGATCGTGTCAAGATGTGTAGCAACATCATTTATAATTTCTTGCTTGAAATATGAGAGCAGATTAGATATCTCGAGCTTTGAAATACCTTGACTGATTCCTTGAAATATCTATTGTACTTTTCCTTTCTCCATGGTTGATCTTGAGTAATTAAGAAAAAATTTCTTGAGGACATCCCAAGAAGATTGATACACATCTCCTCTAGCCATCAAGTCTAATGCTTCTAGACAACTATCATTAACACCTCTCAAAAAGACTAGCTTTTGTGAATCCTTAGAGAGCACATGTTGAGGGTTCTTCTACAGTGTATACAAGAAACATGAAACATAGTCTTCCAATGTTTCTTTCATCTTTTGTGATATTCTAAAAATACTATCTCCTCTTGAATAATTTTCTTTCCAATACTCTTTGTACTTGTCTAGAAATAGAGGTTTCATTTCATCCCAAGTACTAGATGCATTGGCTCCTAAACCCATGAACCATTGTAAAGATGACTCTTTTAGTGTTGTTGGAAATAATTTGAGCTGATGGGCATCAGTGTTGTAGTGAAAGCTACAATAGAGTATGTCAAACTCAAACAAGAAAGTATCGAGATCTTTAGTTGTGAGGCCATAAAACTTTGGAAGAGCATTAGGAGGTATATTGCTGAGATTAGCATTGGTTACAAGTCTTGGGAGAGGAAATGGAAAAGTAGGTTGTGCCATTACTGGAGATATGATTATGAGGTTGCTATTGAAAAGTGGTATTGGGCACTGGATTATTAATAACTAGTGGATTTGTAGTAGTACTATTAAAAAAATTGGCCAAAATTTTAGCAAAAGGTTGAAGGCCACTTGTATCCAAAGGTTCTGCCCTTGAGGATGATTCTGTAGGAAAGATAGGGCTTGCATTTGAAAAAGGAAACTCAGCTTCTTCTTCAATTTCTTCATTTAAATTAAAGGCTCCATGGAAGAAATCTTCCATATTCATCTTGTGGTCTTCCTCTTTGATGCAGGTAATTGAATTGGTGACTTGTGGATCAGGCACTCAATCTTATGGTTTCTAACTAACAGGCTAATCTAGAAACAGAGGACTCGTGAAGGTTCCTAGTTTGACACCATCCCTGAAAATGATGCCAAAAATGTAGGTTTCCATAATAGATCAAGATAATCACACTACTATTCCTCTAACAAGGATACTCTATCCATCTTGAGAACTATCTATTCCACTATGAAAATACATTCGAATTGTCAACCCAGGGACATAGGACTTGAAATGGGTCAGTACATTATGTGCACCAAGTTCCTTTAAGAGTCTTAATAGCTATACTACTGATACAAAATAGTAAGCATACTTGGATTATCAACAAAAAATTGTAGAAACTATAGAAAAGAAAATTCTAAGCTAGTTAATAGTTCAAATATCCACCATGACAGTTTTCCACAAGTGTTGTAGGAACTTTTACAGTAACTATGTTGTAGGAATAATACAGTAAATTGATCTTAAACAAGAAATTATAAGAAACAAATCTATTCTACCAAAATCTATTCCACCTCCTAAATGGCCCCCCTTGGTTAGCTTCAACTAACTAAGAACACAATAGGTAATCCAAGATCACTTTCTCATTAGAATTCTACTTTTGTTACATGACTGCACAATTCGTAAGGAATAGAGAAAACAACTTCTAAATCCTCAAACTAACTCTATCTTCCCATATATAAAGGATTGGAACTTATTACAAAAACATAACATGAAAAATCATGAGCAAACATCATCAGTAGAAAAAGGGCGGGATGTCAACGATGACTTTTAGAACATTGATTGAGTAATAGAATAACAGTCCGTAGATAATGTAACAACTCAGCTTTCTGAAATAACTCCTTTTGCAGTAATGGCTTATCATCGAGAACTGATCCACGCTTATCATGTTATGACTAGTCTTCATTACTCCCTCTTTAATGCAATGTTTTCCATTCTTTGTGCCACTTCCTCATTTCCTGCAAATTAGAATCATTCGAGCATATACTACAACATTTCTACACTCACCCAAATATTAAAACATAGCTTAAAATATTTATATGAAATACTACACTTTATATATATATATATATATATAGTACTAAGCAAGGTATGTCATATCCACTATCCATAAGTTTAATAGGTTCTGGTTGCATTCAACATAAAACATTTAAAACAAGTATTTTGGAAATGGCTCAAAGAGTAAGTTTAGACTATATAAAAACCATATCAAATTTGAGACATTAATTTGTCTCATCAATAATGACTGCATCATATAGTCATAAATCATAATAGATCCATCATATAATATTTTGCATCATCAAAATCAAATAACTGCATCACACAGAGCATAACATGTGCATCAAATAGAAATTTTACACATCATAAGTGCATCAAGTAGAATTAGACTATATTATACATAAGTGTCATTTGAATATAATAAAAATATCATATAGATCTACATACATAAATTAAACACTTAACATAAACTCATAGAAAACATCATCATGTACAAGTGCATCACATCCCACAAGAACATGTTAGAAGCATATCTCAAATCATATAAGACATTGTCACATCCTACAGTACACATGCTAGTCCATCATACATGTAAACATTGATGCCTCCATCCAAAACATGAAATATGACACATGGTCCATGATACACATTTTATATATATACCTGAAAAGAAAAAAAAGAATATCCACCCCATCTTCCATGAAAGAATAAATAATGTCCATAAAAAAATTAAGTACATGTGTCTAAGTCATGTACCCACAAAATAAATCATAAATCAATATATCCATCATAAATGGTACATCATGGGTACAACATATCAGTGCCTATCTAGTCCTAATGTAGGAGGTTAGTTGGCTCAATCCTCATTGGTAGACATGACCATGTCATAGGTGGGATCCTAAATTGGAGCAACTTGGGTCAAATCATGTGCTTGCAAAGATGTCATGCAAGACATCCTCATACCAACTCACATCCTCTTTATCACCAAGGTCATCTCTAATCCTCCTACTTGTATAGATGTTAATGTTAGCCCTATCACCTCCCCTCTTGTCTTCCCCCTAGGGTACCAATCCCTAACCCCTCAATCTCTACCATCTTAACTAGACCCTCATTTGGCTACTAGTAGTTTTCTAAGTGTCGTAGTCAAGGGCTTTCCCTTATTATCCTATGAGACAACCCAACTTCATGGGTACTCCATCATGGATTTTGGCTGGATCATATTATTTTGGCCCTTAATTGGCTCACCTACCAATAATATAATCCTATCATGAGACACTAATGAGTGGTACATGGCCCATTACTACCCAAACTTCTCCCTAAGATCTTCTACTTCTTGGGTCAACCATCAAATATCCTCCTCCTACCACTAGAGAGTAGCTCTATCCTCCTCCCTATTTCCACCTACCCAACTACAATCATAGCTTGTGCTATCACTAAGTCCCTAAGAATAAGATCCTTCTCTCCTTAGAGCCTATATCATTCTTTTTGGAAGTTTTCCATCTCCCTTATATACCTATCCTTCTCATTAATCAAAACCAAACCCCTATAGAGTTCTCAATCTAGATTTGTGTATAAAGAATCTCTCTATACAAATTCTAGAAATCTCACCTAGGTTATCTACTACCTCTATTTTTAGATAGTATCATGTTCACTCTACATGTCCTATAGTAACTAGTTGATCATGTCATGTGTTGGTTAAGGTATGCCATGTATAGCCAAACCATCCCCACCACCCCTAGATGAAGATTCTCTAGGCCATAATTGTGATGTTGGCACCTATTGAAGAAATAGTTCTTGTCCCCCATCTCCTCCACCATGCACTCTATATTCACATCCATCTCTTCTCCTCCCCTCATAGACTCCTCTTATGATATCTTCCTCCTTGATGTTTTCCTCCTAGGAATGACTCCCTCCATCACCTTGAGTCAATGGATCATTACTGAATATTTCCCTACTTCCCTTCCCTATCTCTTCATTTACCTCCTCTCTATATGGATACTATAGCCCATGGCCTCTTTTATTCTATTGGTAGTCCTTATCTACCAACATCCCATGACCTCCAAAACCATGAACATTATTCCTGAATAATGCCAGCATCCACATATCCTCTATTCCAATCCTAGAGTACTAACTATATGGCCCTACAAGAAGCTATCATTCCTTGTTAATCTAGAAGTGGTCCAAACTTTGACAGCCTCTCCCAAGTCACTCTTTGGCACTAAATCTCATCATTAGACACTCCTTGCATAAAGAAAAATATCTTGCTACCCTATCTAGTCAATACTTCTCAACCACATACTCTTAGTAGCCAATCAAATAAGTTGGTTTCACCATGAAGGGTAGATGCATCTTGTCTTTAGCCCATGCCCCTAGTGCTAGGTAAGGTCTCCAAGAGACATCATCTTGAATCTCATGTATTTTCTCCCTTGAGTAATCAGTATCAACCACATTGTGATATGTCAATGGCTTCCCCTAGTTGTAAACCACTAGATGATATACTTGTTTTTCATATCATCTTATAGGTCTAAGCACTATAATATACTCCCAAGCCCAAACCTTTAGTAGTGAATGATTCTAATACTCCTCTATTGTGCTTCAATTGATAGACTATTTGATAGAGATCATAGTATAAAGCTCTTAACATAATAATACCCCATGTTGCTAGTAATCTAGCATCCATAATGTGCATGATCACCCAGATCTATGCCAAGGTCATGCTAGCCCCTCTTGTGTCAGGGGTAATATACCCTAAAACTAATTCGTACATGAATAATTATACTCACATATCTACTTGTGTTGCATCTAGGTGACAATAAAATGCCAGTTATCCATGTCAAAGAATCGGTGCAACACCTGAACCAACTAAATCCTTCATTGCCTACTACTAGGTAGTATCTCAAGATCACCTTTGTCCCCCAAATGCATAAGCAAAAGATCTAGTGTACATCCTCTATTTTTACCATCATCTCCCCAATTGAAAAATCAAATCTAGTAGTCTTTAAGGGACATCACTCATACAAGGTTGTCACCATATTTATATAAGTCCTCTTATGCAACATCCTTGCCAAATACCTGAGTCTTATATCATCCACCCATTCCCAATCGACATGTGTGAACTCATCAATTGCATGCAAAATTATTGCATGCCTCTTCCTCAAAGTAATTCAATCTATGGACCACTACATCAAATTCAAACTAATCCTTTTCAATCCTATTTGAGTCATTACCCTAGCCTAGATTTAACCCCTTTAATTTCCCCCTAGTCCCCTTTAACCCTAGTTTAACCCAAGTGCCTACATTTATTTATCATCCCTATTTCTCATATTTTTGATAGCACAAGATTGCTTAGCCTAAAGCTAGTCCTATTAGCGGTGGGAATGTATTTTGATGACACCACTACACAATCCCCTATAGCCCAATTTGAAAATTCATAATTTCCACCCCCACCCCCTCCTCCCCCCGCAACTATTTTTCTTAGAGAATGCATTTATATAAGATATTATTCATGAGAATTCATTCTCATGAGATATCCCAAGCCTATCCAAAATTTGGTGTTCTTGCCAAAAACCCCTTACCCCTAACCTAACTGACATGCCCAAATCTAAATCCATAAGATCACAAACCCATCGATCCCAAGGTCATTTATGTCAATCTTAACCTAGGAAGATTAAAAATAATTAAAATATATTTAGAAATTAAAGGAAATACATACATGAAAAGGCAAGGTACACTCTATTTGGAGCTTGATGTTTCTGTACACTCCTCATCATATTCATCTTGTGCCTCAATTGTCCTCCTTGTTTCATTGTTATGTCTCTCATTATTTATTATTTTTTCTATGTTCTACTATATTAAATGTATACAAATGTGCCTCTTTATTTCCCTCTTGGCCCTTATATGAGACCCCTCTAAAGCCCCTTTTCCCTGTTATGACCTCTGAGTGATGCCTTTTTTCATACCCTAGTTATTTTTGCATCTCAACCATAGTTTTAACTTCCTTTAGCCCTTATGTATCTTCCTTTCTTGATTGGGTATTTTCTCTTTTTGAAACACCACCAAGTCTCATTTTATCCCCCATCACCATCTTGAGTGGTTATCACCTAGTCTATCTATCTAATCTCTCTCTTTTGTAGTCTAGGGAAACTCTATTGCTTTATAATTTCTTCATGTCATATATTATTTTAAATATCTTTGAAATAATACTATCCTAGCACTATGTCGAAGAGGAGAAAAAATTGAACACCTAATTCTAATTACACAACTAATAATCCTATATACTTCTCTTATAGAACATTATTGATGAACTATTAACTATTTGATTAGTTTATGTAATACTCCTAGTTATTTAAGACATTTAATTAACCATTTAATTGACAACCCATAGTCTGATAATTATATAAATGACCCTTCCTCTATTAAGTCATTAATACTTATTTATATTTAACTTAATTCTCCAATTCTCTTTTTGATTAAATAATTTATATTTAATCAATTTCAGTGCATAGTTACTAATATTAGCACAATCCTAACCCCTAACCAAACCCTTAAACCTTGGTTTAGACTGAACCCAACCCATTCAGAAATCATACTAAGCCCATGACTTAATTCAGTAACTAACTTTGATTAATTAAGTGATCCACTTCCATTCTCTATAAGCTCTCACTTGCACTCTAATCACTTCCTAATCCAAACCTAATCTTACCCTAATCATTTGCAAAACCTTAATCATGAAGATTTAAGAAATACTAGCCCAACCCAAATCCAATCTCATGTCAAATCCTCCTATTCACCAATCGAGTGTATAAATGTCAACCTTAAATGCACATACACATCCCTTACATCCTTGTCCCCCTTCACACTCCCCAAAATGGTGACATTCACCCATCCTCCTAAGCCTCTATCTTTGTGAAACTTGTCACAATGAGATCCATTTGAGAAAGAACAATCCATATTCTCTCTCTCAAATGCATCTTGAGCCTTCCTCACATTTGTATCTTGAGCATCCATTCCACCTTCCTTTTTCCTATAAATTAAACCTCATCCTTTCATGCATCATCCATTAATTTAACGAAAGCAATAATGCTCATTTGAGAGCTAGAATCATCAAACATACCCTCATAATGCCAAAATATCCCCACTCTATTTAATATTGAGAACATCATTAAGACACATTCCTCATCTTGGACCAAATCTACACAGTGAAGGAGCTTATTTGGGTTTCAAGGTATTGCATTTTATTTTTTTTAGTTTTGTTATGGTCTTAGCATAAGTTGTTCTTCTTATTTGTTTTTTGAATAATCTTAGTATTTGTTAACACTCATTTTAGAATATACACATTACTATTACATTTAAGTATCATTTTATATAATTAATCATTTCATTTGTATTTCACTATCATCACTATTATATATTCATTATTATTTCATATCAATGCATCCCATAATCATTTTTCATATCATCATTATAGGAAAAAATGTGCATCACAATCATAATCAATGCAAATACATATCATGACATCTCATAAACATACATGAAAATGAAAACATTGTATTTCATTTTGCATACATCATATAATAAGTCATCATACTTCATCATCGCCAATAGGATTTCATAAACACACAGAACGTAAATCATTATTAGTATGCATCACAGAAATCAACAGAGTTCTCAAAAACTCAAAAAGGCATGTGCATCCATCATACATTATGTGCATCAGTCCATCATGCATAATCAAAATCATAAAACAAATGGGATACATGCATCTAATAAACCACTACATATCATATACTCAAAAAATGATCAATTCCCAAGTATGATGATATTAAAATAGGAGATATATAAAAATTTTTGGACATAAAATATGCTTCAAGTGCATATATTAGAGGTACATAAAAAATGGCATGAATCTTTGAGCATCCTAAAAATACACGTGGATATATCAAACATCATAAATCAAATAGATCTATACTCTACCCTAACCAGAGGATATAGCTTTCACACTCAAACAAACTCTAATACCACCTTTAGATGGACATACACCTACACCATCACCCCATGATCCTTGGGATGTAGTGGACTAGTCACCCGTCTCCTCTTTGTATGCACTCAATAGCTAGGATCTATAGAACTTTGAGCGTATGAGGGTACCCATCTCTCTTGGGGTTGTTAGCCCCAATTGATAATGTAATTGGTAATGCTATGTATGTATGTAAGAGATTTATAGCTGTAAGAGATTTATATCATTTGTTATGTTGTTATTGATGTCAAGTCTTACTTGGCTAGACATTATGCTAACTCAGTAGAGTTCCATTTCATTGATTTATGAAGAGGATTTGAAGAAATTATGTTCAAGACAGAGTTGATATGTATTCTATTTAATGGGCACTTCAATGACTTGGACAATGATAATATAATGTTGGTTTTATTAATTAACAATCATGTAATATTGTAAGGTATTGAGTTACATAAGCTAAATTGAGTAACAAGGTTAAAGAAGGAAGATAGTAACAGTAGTAATTGAGTTACTATAGTGTTCATTGATTAGTTGGAAAAGTGAAGAAGAATTTTAGTGTTGCCCAAGAAATTATAGTGTTGACCAAGTACTATATTCATCAAGTAACAACTGGAAGAATAAAAGAGTAAAGATTGAATTTGAAGCTGACTTTTGATGAAAATATGGAATGTTTGAGATGGTCAAAGGCACAAGTTAAGGTTTTTAACAAAATCAATCACTGAGAAAATTGAAGAAAGATTTGATGATGGAGATTAAAGAAGAATAAGGATGGGCACAAAGTTCTATGAAATTTTTATTTGTTGAGTGTATAGATTCAATGTATGTGGTATAAATATGAGATTGAAAATTTTGATTAAGCAATAATAAATGCAAGAATTTGGAAACATCGAGACAACTATTTAAGGAGATTTTCTTATAGAAATTTCTTGGCTATTGGTTTTGACTATTAAGGGGGTGATTGTGCAATGTTTTTGAAAGCTGAAAGAAGATAGTTGAGCTTGCTAAATCAAGCAGAGAAAAGGACAGATAGAAGCAGAGTTAGTGAAAGTGTAAGTGTGAATCAACCAGTCAAGAGAATAGATAAAGGAGATCTAAACAAACAAGGTAGTGCTACACCTAAACATATCATTTGATATTGTTACTTTCTAATTATTATAGCAGAAAATCTTGTAGATTGAGTGGACCTAACAAGTATGTGAAATCCTATATGGTAACATCAATTAGTGATATTTTTAAGTCCTTTAGAGTAGACCACTCTTTAGAAATGATTAAGGAGTGATAAGGTCTAGATGATATTTTGGTGTAAATTCTCTAACAAGGTTACGTTAACTATGCATATGTAACCTATAACAAGGTTGGCTCTTAGCCGAGCTCACTTAAGAAGAGTGAAAATTTTGGGTTGTTAGTCCTAGGTGGTTTTTCCCTTTACATGGTTTCCATGTTAAAAATATTTGTATCAAATTTATGAATGTTGTTATGTTGCAAGTTAATTTTTACGTTATTTTCATTTTACTGCAACTTGGTAACAACTAAGCTAGTGGTTGGTAACTACTAAGTTATATTATTGTCAGTCAATTAAAAATAAACAAAGAATGAAAAATTTAGAATAATGTAATTGAAAGAGTTGAATGATAAGTTGAATGAGTACACTAAGTGATTTTTTATGTTGTTTATGATATTTTTTGGTACTAAAATTATTTGAAGCGACTATAGGATAACTGAACATTACTAATTCACCCTCCCCCCACCTCAGTAATCTAATAGGGATGCACCTTAGAAATATACTCTTTGATTATAATATACTTGCCCTATTTGATAACTAATATCCTTAATGGTATCTCATGTAACTTCTTGCATGGTTGTTGACTCTAAGGTCCAAATCGTATCCTCAACTTTCCCATATATCTTACCAAAATTATCATTCTTTGTGGTGAATGTGGAAACCTTTTCCTATAGCTTCCCAATCTAAGTCTAAGTAGCTCACCCTATAGTCTTTGGACCATGACCTATAAGGCTATGATTTGTACTTGTTGCTTTTGATAAGGAACTATAATTTGAACTTGTCTTTATTGTTGTATTGGCTACTATAGTACAAGGACACCCTAGGTTGAAAGAGAACCACCTCTTAACTTACAACCTATGTTGGGGAACCCTTTATATTTATATTCTATCCTAGAGACTATACATGAGGTCTATCTAATCTCATCCTTCATATAACTCTTGACTAGTCAGGATCAAAACTCTATGACCTATTACCACACCTCATCATCACCTCTTCCTCCATCTTTGATACCTCTACTTCTATCCCCATCATGTCTCCTACATACCCTTCCCCTCCATCACCTTTATAATGTCTAGTCCTCATCATTGAAATCTAACATGGTTTCATCTACTTATGTCAATCTAATGAAAGGACAATTTCCCATAAATTGTGCATATTGAGGGGCCATCCTCACATCAAGATAATGACTCATAAAGTTCCACACAACTCCTAGTGAATGATACTCTACTAGTTCCATCTCAAAAGAGATTTAGGGACCCCAGTCTACCCTCTCCTTGTGTTTGCATGCATATAAGATTTTCCTTTAAGGAATCCTCCATGCCCTCCCATATTATTTAAAAAATCTCTATACAATGAACCACTCAATTATATAGGGTGTGTGGCTAATCAAATAATGAGAAGTATTAACATAGGGAGTCTCCAATACATCCTTTTGCTAGGCCTTACAATTCTAGGTCTCCAAACCATTGTATCAATGTCGTCCATAATTAACCCACTCTAGTACTCTAGTTTTCCTATCCTAGGATGAAAAAGACCACATGCATAAGCATAGTTGTATGGATAGGTGATGGGACTATTTGGATCTTCCAAAGGCTATTGTTACCCATTTTTACTACCATGCACAAAATGGATAGGTTGACTAGTTTCCTTCATCTAGGGTGGTGGTCATATATTCACATTCATATGTTGACCCGTTTATTACCATGCAATTAGGGATATGTAAAAACACCATGCATATCTTTTATCCCTAAGTCTTTGGTCAATGCCTCATTTTTGTCTTTATTTTCTTAGGGCACGGTTTCACACCCCTTTTCTTACTAACCATGTTCTTAGTTGTGACTAGGCAAAAAATGTTATATCTTCGAGTTGTGTGGCTTCACAATAGTTAAGGCCACATGAATAGTTTAGGGTGTGATTGTGATAAATGTTTAGGTGCTTATTACAGCTTCATAAGTAGGAAGGGATGCAATCATTTTTTTTTGTGATTGTGTGAGGTGGTCATTAAGAAGTTAGCTAACGGTTTGTCACGTGGTCGCGAGATTAAATGCCACGATCAGGATCTAAGTCATGAAGCAACAATTTCTACCAATTCACATGGTCACAATGGGTTAGAGGTAAACCATTGTTGAGACAGTGATAACACAATTCCCTTGTGATTGCTTGGTCACATAGTTAGGTTGTGAACCCACAGTTTTGATTGTGAAGGAAAAAAGAGATGACACGTAGCACGGTGGGCCCTCTTTTCCTCAGCTTTCTACAGCATTCATCGTGCATCTTCCTAATCATTAGATCTTCTCATATCTATGGTGGGCATATGTCCAAATTCTAGAAATGATCAATCTTTAGATGATGTAGGCAAGTTCCTTGCTACCACATGGATAGGTGGGTCTAGTTCTCAGTGTGGGTTGCAAGCAAGAAGGTTGTCAGTTGAGTTGGCATATGGTAGGCTTCTAGTGAATGAAGTTGGTTGCATGTTTCCAGGCTTTCAGATGTTAGAGGATCAATGATTGTCACTTCCTTGCTTTATGGAACTCTTCAAACTTTGAAGAATGTAGGAAAGAAAGGTCTTGACATGTGGATTTCATGATGTAATCTCCCTTATGGGCTGCAAAAGTGAGCTTGTTAGAACAACTCAGAGACATGTTAGGGCATGTTAGTAGTTTGGTGTTACATTATTGGGTGAAGTTGATGACTGGACCAAGTCATAATGTACATCTCACACAACATCAATCATTCATTAATTGATGGTTGTCACTTCCTCACTTTATAAAGTACAAGGTATTTAAGGAATGTCGGGAGGTGACATCGTGCCACATGGCCATGTGCGGTTAGTTTTTCTAAAGGATGTTAGGTAGTGCTAAGGTGGAATACATGTTAGTTAGTTTATGTTGATTCACCAAGAGGATTACGTGTCTATGAAGGTGGATGTCGAATGTTCAATGGCCTCAAATTTTTTGAAGGGAAGTGCAATAATATTAGGGTCTTTCATGATCGTCGATTGTTTAGTGATCAACGATCATCACGTTCTCACATTTTGAAGATGCAAGGTGTTTAAACAATGTGAGGAAATGGGCTTCAAACACGTGTTTAGGTGGGTTTAGTCCCTCTAACTTCTTTAAGGTTATACTATCAAGAGGTTGGGAGTCAAAGTTTAAATTTGACTTTTCAAATATTATGTATATGACCTTGTTGGACAGCCATTTGTGAAATTGACCAAAAGGTGGTGAGCCTAGCATATTATGTTGTGACACATAGGTGTGACTTGACAGTCAACTAAATTTTGACCCCAAGGTGGCACAATATCAATACAAAAGTGAAGCAGTATAGGTTGGCATTGATTGAAGAGATAAGTTGGCGATTCAAAAGGTCTAATTTTAATAAATATGAGATCTACAATTGAGTATGGAGATTATGGAGATTAGATCAGATCATTTATGTGGGATGATCACCAAGAAGATATGATTTATCTCAAAAGAAATTGCAGTTGTTAATGGCCATGCCAGCAAGGTGGTTGAGGATTTGATCTTTGGATGGCACATAAAAGTAAAATAAGTTAAGGCCCTCATGCAGTAAGAAACACCTGGCCTTACCCATGATGGGAAGAGTATAGAACATAAATGTGAATGTAAGTTCTTGGGAATATCTATACTCTTTTAGTGAGTTTCTAACATGTGTCACTCCCATTTGAAGCTTGTTGCAATCTTGGTCTATTTAAGGATTCCCAAGATGTGGAGAAAGGGCTAACATTTTGAATTTTTATGAAAGATAGTATTGTTGAGATCTCTTAGGAGTCCTTCATGCTTTTCTTCTGTAGACCACTTTATTTTACAATCAATCTAGATGAATGTTGTTCAATGACGTTTGAGATCTGAATGAAGGAATAGTCTTAGAACCCTTATTGTGTCTCCTTATTGCTTCAGTAATTGATTTGATATAGCTTTTTGTGATTTAATTCTCAAATCCATGGGTTGTGTCTTAGTTTTAGTTGCAAGAAAGGTCTGGGGTATTCATATAGGTTACAAGTTGAGATACTCTATTTTCCTTCAAGTTTGTGACATTGTGAATGTTAGCATTCCCTTTAACATCTTGTTTGAATTGTATCCTCCTTGTGAAATATTTATATGTGAATGACCCTTTGCAATATTTTGTTTTTGTTAGCTACCCATAAATGTTTCATCTAGTCAGGCTAGCAATATCTTCATCCTAGGCCATCTAGTGTATTACCTCATTTTATTTTTTCAGTATCTACCTTCAAGTAATCCTTCTAACCCTTTCCCACTCAACTTTATTTTCCTATTTAAAGAAGTAAATTAGTGAAACATCATAAGGAGCCTACCTATAACCCAAATATTTACTTATAACATAGGTACTTCCCACTATCTAAGAGTGTTTCCAAGTTACTAGAAGTGATTGAATATTATAAATTGTAGTTTTAGTCTAAGTGCAACTTTTAGAGATAAAAATTCTAGCATGCCTAATGGGGCAAAACATTTTTAGCTACACAAGTCCACTGGAAGCCAATCCAATCTTATGCATTGAGAATTTGGTTGTTATTCTTAGTGCCATCAACCTTTGGAGGCATTCATCTAACACCATGGCGACTCTATGCATCTATCTGGTTTCATATAGACCAAGTGTTGGTATGTGTAAAGATCATCTCTGATCTTTTATGTTTTCAAGGTTTTTTATGAGATTATTTAATTGAATTCTTTACCATGGATTCGTTTCATAGAAATGCCTCCCACTTTTCCCCATATTATGAAGAATATGTTCCTTAGCCCTCCCATTCTCTATCCTAGCCTGCCCAACCTTCCTTAGAACCCTGTTAGGACCCTGGGTCAAATTTTAAGGAGCTCTATAACCACTTAAATTGTTTGGGGTTCAGGTTTGCTAACCATGGAAGGCTTTTAAGATTTGTGGCAAATCCATACCCAGAAATAGATTGTGGGTATTTTTCTTATGTTATGCTTTTTACAACTCCTTGGATGAAGGAGTTGTAGGATGATAGGGAGGTGTAGATGAATGATCCTCATGTTTGTAGCATGGTGTCTGAAGTTTTTGATATTTCCAATGAAGCTCATTAGATCCTTCTTAAGTTGTAGCAAAAGGAAGAATTAAGACAGGAGGAAGAATCAAGACAGAAAAAGAAGTATGAGGAGGTAAGACTCAAGCTTGTCCAAATACAAAGATCTACAATGATATAATTTGTTGCATCATAGGAGCCTCCAACAAGAAAATTTTCCCATTTCTTGCAAGGAAATCCTCCTATTTTGCAAGATAATACACCAGAGCCCCCAAGGAGGAGATTTGCTCATGTTTTACAAGGTGGTCCTCCTACCCTACAAAACACCAATGGACAAGAGCCTGTGACTCCTTAGCTTGATGTTGACCCATTCCCTAGGGTGGAAAAGAAATATATAAATAACATAAAGGTTTTTCATGTTCCTGAGGAACAAAATTTGGCTTTTGAGCCTAGTGTGGAGCTTGAGGACTTACTATAGAAGGAAAAGAAGCTAGATCTAGTGCTACAATAGGAAGTATTATGTGATATAGTGGAGAAGGAAGGGGCCTTGCCTCTGTTGCCCCAAGTTCAAGAGATATTGGTTGCTGCTCAGGAATCATCACACACTCCAAAGGGAGAGATGAGGTTGCAGCAACTAGAGGCAGAGCTTTCAAAGAAATTCAAGGCAGAGTGTATGAGGAGGCTAGAGGACCAAAAATGAGAGTATGAAGTGATTCTTGCAAGGGATTTGGCTACACAAAAGGAGTGGTGTGAGAAGGAGTTACAAGAAAGGATGATGAGTGTGATGAGTACTACGTCAGAGGAAGAAGAGATACAAACACCCCTCCCTCCCACACCATGAGATTTTGTGCAAGTGTAGGAAGTGCAACCCCTAGTTCACAAGGATTCAGATGGGCCAATGGAGAACATAATGCCAACCATACCATCAGAGCTAGCTCTTGCTAGCCATGAGGATTCAAAGGTTGCAAGTTTCTCCTAGTCATGCTCATTCAAGAGCATGAGGAAGAGCTATACAAGGAATAGTGAGTCTACTTCACTAAAGACCAAGGTGTCCCAGTGTTGTTAAGCTTCATGGTTTTTAGCACTGGGAAGATGCTTCAAGTTGCAACATGTTTTTTATGCTTGCTATCATTTTTAGCTTCCCTTATGCATGAGAGAAGAAATCAACTGGTTAGGATAGATAGCTACTTCAACAAACTAGTCAATGGGTTCGTTTAACCTTGCATATATGTAAAATCATGTACATAGTAGAGTAGTTATGTTTTCAATTTTTCCCTATTCTCCAAGAAGTGCACGAGCATAGGTTGCCTTTCTATGAGATAACTAGAATTTTGAAGTTTTGAAGTTGTAGAGAAGATAGAGGCATGATTTTCAAAGTTTTTTTGTTGTAGAGGTAGAGCAGGGATTTTTTTAGTGGTGATTAGTCGCCAGTTGGCAAATATGTCCCGATCGGGCTATAGAAATTGGCAAAAAAAAACACCGTAGACTAATTGACCGGTTCGCCTAGATTTTATAAAATACTCATATAGTGGTCGAAACCATCGCCACTATTATTACATAATTTCAGTTTGGTAGTCGGGTTCTTCACCCATATTTCTCTTTAATGTTTACTCTTATTCGCCATGGAATTAATTGAGTGTCTCTTTCGACGATCATCATTCGCCAAATTCCCATTTTCCTATGTGAAATTTTTATTTGTCCTAAGACCCAATTCGCCATGCATCACACACAATGGGGTACCAAATTCCTGCCCTATTCGCCCACTCAAATACTTGAAATTATGTGGGCTTCACCAAATATTAGTTCTTATCATATGTAACGGTCGACCCATTCACCAAAATGAAAATAGTTTATTTGTAGTTGTCTATTTAAGACATGAGTTTCATTATTGAAACATGTCAAAAGAAGGAGCCTTCTTCATAGTATTGTGATTAGTAGAGACCCAAAACAACTACGACTATGAGTCCATAGTATTTTATTGCAGCCTTAATTTGATGGAGATGTCACAGTCAAATTTAAATAGGAAGAGGAGTAGGACTAATGAAGGTGGAGATGTCCAAGAGAGGCCAACGAAATGCAAAAATATATCTTCATACTTTGGTGGGGGTAGACGCAACAATTTTGGTCAAAGTAAGGAAGGTACATCATCAGAGGAGTCTATACAATCTCAACCTACACAGGAGTCCATTCAACAAATTAGGGAGCCTAATAAATCTGGTGACGGAGTTGCAGAACCTGATATCTCTAATGAAGATGACCTTGAAGAAGAATATCTAGTAAATAACCAATACCAGGATGAATCAATCAACTTTGGTGATGATGATGGTGCAATTAAGAGTAACAGTAACACTAAAGCGAGAGGAAAATCGAAAGAAAAAATTGATCATCAGTGGGAAATGGCCAGGAGATTTAAATTTGATTGGGCAGCAAAGTATCCATTCATTGAGCCCATGGACAATCCAATTGTAGGTGAGCCACTAGTAGAATGTAGATGTGCAATTTGTAGTTGGAAGTATAAAAAGGAAAAGTGGTTGCAACTTAAACTAGACACCATAGAGAAACATGTTGGTAAGATTTACGAAACCTCAACTATAGATGGTAAGGAAATAAAAGTGGTAATATATAAAACAAAGGAGCAATGTCAACATAAAATGAATGTTGAAGAATATTATATTTTTTAGAAATTTTAGATGAAGCTTGGTGAAGTTCAAGGTTCTATTAATGTTATTTTTGCAAAAGCAAGTGAAGTAAAAGAACGTGGAAAAGCTATTCAATTAAGTAATGTTTTCTATATTTTGAGCAGAGGGCATCCAATGATAGACTATCCATAAATGAGTGGTTTTTTACACTTTCTGAAAGTTCCTAACTATCTTGTCAGTCATTGGTTGATAAAAAGTGGATGGGAATGGGCAAGTTGTATTGAGCAGGTTGAAATAGAGGATGTACAAAGAAAAATAAAAGAGTCAACCTTTATTGCATTGTCCTTAGATGAAGTTACAGCAATAGATAATACATCATGGGTATGTATGCATGTTTATACTGTACAGAATAATGTATGCCAACCACATCTACTATCTGTTGCTAAATTGAGAGACAATGCGACAACAGAAACTTTATTTTAGTTAGTAAAGAGCAATTTAATTGAATATGGAGCTGTGGATGAATTGACAATAGCGAAGAAGTTGGTTTGTGTTGGAGTGGATGGAGCTTCAGTAATGCAAGGTCAAAGGAATGGTCTTTGCACAAAGATGTAGGCTTCTTGTTCACCATATGTTGTTTCCATTCACTGTATGGCCCATAGGATGAATCTTGCTTTTAGAGTTGTGAAGAAGTTTCCTTCAGTAAACAAGGTTGAAGATTTAGTAAGAGATTTGTATGCATATTTTTGTCAAAGTCCCAAGCATTCTAGGGAATTTTAGCACTTTTTTGATGGAATTACTGATGGAAACAAGCTTCTAAAAGATGTTGATACCAAATGGATCTCTTTGGATGGACCAGGGCATCGAGTATTTTTCGAATATCAATCTTTGATTGGACTGATGTACGAAAATTAGGACAATGCAGAAAATCAGAGATGTGGCAACCTGCTTCAAAGGTTAAGCAATATAGAGACACTTTTGAATTTGGCATCTCTTCTTCCCATGCTAGAAGAAATGAGGTTAATTATGAAAAAAGCCCAGCAAAGAGCCATGTATATTGTAGAATATGCTCAGTTGTGTAAAATGTCATGCCGAGCCCTCAATAGTCTCTATCATACTGACCTAAATTTATCCGATGATAGATTTAATCACTAGCAGAAACTAACAAATTTGGACAATCCTGATAATTATTTAAAGATCGTTGAAAATGAAGATTTATGTGTTTGTGTAAGGGGATTTCAGATACCAATGTACTACAGTGCCCCAAAAAAGTGAGCTATAAGAGTTACAAGGGAAGAGTTTACTAAGATCGTCGAGTCTATAGCATCTACTACAAGGGACATAGCCTATAGAGTTTCCTCTGAAATAATATCATGATTCCCATATGATCAACTGCTTGAGGCCATGGCAATTGTGTTTCCTCAATATTGGTCCTTCAACAATAAGGAAGATTATCGTAGAAGGCTATTGATTTTGATAAAGGAATTTTGCAAATCTATAGAATTCAATGGAGTGACTATCAACAAAATATTAGATGAGGGTCTTCTTAGACAACAATCAGGCACCTTTGCAAGGACCATGAAGCATCAATATCAATTAATGCGTAACCCACATGAAGAGGGCTCGACAACAAAGCTTTGGACAAAACTAAAATAGAGCACATTGTTGCATGAAGAAATTTTAGAGTACTTCAAGCTTGCTGATCTATGTCAAACCATGATATTGGGTTCAGTGGAGGATGAGAGATCTTTCAGTGCTTTGGGCTTCCTAAAATCAAAGCTAAGAATAAAACTAGACAAGAATTTGGAATCATGCTTGAGGGTATACACATCTAGGTATAATGTCAATACTTTTCCTTTTCAAAAAGCAATACAAATCTAGAAGAAAAGATGCAAAAGAAGAAGGGTGGGACTGGGCAACACCATTAACCAATCTCCTACAGCATCTCCAAGTGGGACAAGTACAGTTGGCAGTGGCACTGGCCATGGGATTGGGAGTCATAGAAGCGGAGGTTAGAGTGAACTTGAAGTTGAAGAAGACACAAACAAAAATGAAGAGAACAATGAAGCAACTGGACTACCGGAATTGGATGATGATGACGACATAGAGATGAATTGGAAAATTTAGGAAATTTTTGCTAAATTAGCAGTGGCAACCAATAGGTATTTTTTGAACTTATTAAGTACTATATGATATCCTATCATTCAATGTTCATTTCAGAAAAGCAAGAAATTAGAATGTATTATGTTTCATCATTAGAATATGAGAACAAAGAGTATTATTACTGTAGAGTGTAGTTTACATCATGTCATCAATGATCATTCATATTTGAATTTGAAATTCCTGAATGAAATGTTTTTTTCTATTTTATTCATTTATTCAACATACATTGAATCGGAAAACATGAAAATTAGATAGAATCATAGATTCAATTCCACAATTAATAATTATTAATGGTTTTCATTTGCAATATTTAGCTAATATGGTACAATTCTTGTAAGACAATGACCCTAGATTCCCTTTTATAGAAACAAAGGAGCAACAACAACTTCAGGTCGATTTGCCTAATGTGAAGTCTCAAAATCTAAATCAGTAAGACATCTACAAGTCTACAACATCTCTACAACTTTAGTTGTACATTTCTGCATTTAACAGGCCAATTTAGTAAATTAGCAATTTTAGCATAGGCAATAGCATCTACAAGACTGCAACATTGATCCTATTCAAAAAACAAAGTTCAAACTTGTTACTTTAAACTCAATTCTAGAGTCTAGACTGTAATATGTAGGATAATATGAAATATATTCATATATAGTAAAGATATAGAGATTATTGAAACTGAAAGTACTTTCACATACAGATTATAAGTTTCTGTAGTATGCTCCATTCTTATTCGGTTGGAAGGGAAATTTTTTTGATGTTATAGTAAATGACCTGCATTCTCGTCAGCATTCCATACTTGGAAGAGTGAGTTTCAAGCAATGTTTGTTCCACTAGTGCATGCAAATTTGTGAATGTTTTGATGCACTTTGCAATGCCTTCATGAGTTCTATCCTGAGGAAGGTTGCCTAAATTAGAGGTTATTTGGTCCTCCAACTTTTGTTTGTAAACTTCTCTTCCATTGAAACCTGTTGTTGAGAAATCAGGTCCAGGACTCGGTAAATTGAGAGATATCAATTTTGTTGTTTTATTGTTCATCTTGGTGAGCTTTGGCCCAAATAAAGCAAGAACTTCTTCTACTTTTGTTATTTTTTAACATTTATGAAATATAGAGGTCACCTTTATTATTGAACCAATGCGGTCCTGAATTCCCTTGCTTGCCAAATGCCTGTCAGCAGTGCTATTGATTTCTTCCATAATCCGCTTTGCAATTTTCTGTCTCTGACCAAAACTTTTGTTCTCCTCAAGTTTCTCTTTCAGCTTCCCAAAAACATCTGTAAGAGCTTCGTAGAGTTCGAAACAATCACACAACCTATTATCAAAAGTCTGTATTTGCCCCCAGAAGTAATTTTTTATTTTCTTTACTGTATTATTTACATGGTCATTCAAGCCGTTTTCATATTTTTTAATAGTATCATTTGCCTTCTTTAGGTCTTCTTTCATTTCTGAGTACTGGTGTTCACTATGTTTTCTTATTTGCTCTACTTTATTTTCCCACCCTTTTGCTTTCTCTTCCCACTCTTTTGTTTTTACCCTCTCATTTTCCAATTCTTTATTTAACTTATTGTTTACATTTGCAACATTCTCCAAGTTTTTGTATAACTTTGTTGAAGAGTCTTTTTCATCCTGGAGTTTTTTTCCCATTTTTTCCAAATTTTCCCTCAGAGTTTTCAGTTATGTGTCCATTTGTTCTTGCTATTTAGTTGCTTCTTTAGAGCCAAAGGATGAATTTTTTATCCTTTTCTCTAATTCTTTGCACTTGTTTACTGCTACTTTCTCACTTGCCTTTACATTTGCCAGGTCTGCCTTTAACTTATCTATTGTGCCCTAAAGCTTTCCTTTCTCTCTCTCCAACTTCATCACTGAATTGTAGACCACTTGGTTGGTCATTTTGGACACATTTATCTTGTCCACATTTTTAATTTTGGATAAATCCATTTGGAGGGTACTAACTTGAAATTCAAATGGATCTAACTGACTCTCTGGTGGATTGTTATCTCTAGCTAGGGGCATAACAACTATGAATTCCATCATATCTTTATCTGGGTCATATGTGGGAAATAACCTATTGGTTGTAGGTTCTACATCACGAGCTGTAGCAATTGCTTCCATCTTCATTGTCTTACTATTTTGTCTATTCTTTTTTTTTGATTTTTCATAGTTAGTTACAAATTCATTGTAACGAAAATCAAGATTTTGTGAGACAATTGAATGTTTGAATGGTAAAATAGCAGTAGCACTTGCTCTGATGTATGGGCTTCCACCAATACCATGAGGATAACCAACACCTAAACCCATTAATGGGGTTTGTGAACTGTTCTAAGGGTTTTCTCCTAAAGGATGGGCAATTGTTGGACTCACAATCACCATTGGCGTTGTTGTACTAGTAGTAGTAATAATACTTGTCATAACCTTCTGCTTCTTTACACTTTCTTGATCTCCGGGATCAATTTTTTTTTGCATCTATATACAATGTCCTTTTTAGACCACTAGTTGTAGTTGTACCCATGATATCTACAGTTGTGGGAGTGACAGTTGATTCGGATTGAATCTAAGTGCTTGGAAGTGGAACTATAAATGAAGCAGGAACAAATTTAATTAACTGAGATGAATCCAATGTGGATGGAATTGATTGAGTTGATGATTGATCTCCATGCCCAAGGCCTAGTTTTTGACCATGTTTTGGTGCTACAATTGGTGGTTGAGGTGGCAACCAAACCCCTTCTCCACTGGGACCCAGACCACCAGAACCTTGGTAGCCCATTTTTTCTACAATTTTTGCCCCTTTTCTATATAGAAGTTTGGTGGATACATCAACTCCTCTTTGAATTTGTGTACTAGATGAGGGATTCAAAGAATCTTGGTCATCGTAATCATCATCAGTATCGCTATGATGTGCTTTAGGTGGATGCTCCTTATTCCACAATTCATCAAATATTGTATCCTCTTCAACCTCATCACAATCTAAAGAGGTCTTTGGCTCACCGAGATTCTTCCTCATTTCCTAAAATTGAGAAATTT
Organism: Cupressus sempervirens; assembly: GCA_028749045.1. NCBI lineage: Eukaryota > Viridiplantae > Streptophyta > Pinopsida > Cupressales > Cupressaceae > Cupressus > Cupressus sempervirens. Next base: position 688,647,165 of record CM053791.1, on the reverse strand, counting down.
TTCTTCGACTCCATCCAGCATCTATACAATCATTCATTAGCTCTTTTGGAATAGGTTTTGTAGATGGTTTATCAGTTTTCTTATAGAAATTGGATGATGTCATGCCCTACACTTTTCCTTTCTGTTTGTGCAATGCCATTATTTGTGATGGCAATTCCTGTATTGACATATTATTTTCAGCAGCATATTTCTCCATCTATTTTTTGACCTCCTCCTAGGAGTCCATGTTTTTAAATTTTTCAATCAAAAGCATACTTTCATGTTGATATTTTCTTGCAGAAGTCCAAATGCCCTTAAGCCTTGCTCCAATTATGTTCAGTGGATCATACTGACAGTGACTATCAACATCAAATCGAAAAATTGAAAAAAAGGCTTCTGCCACTTTGAATCCTCTTCTCTCAAATGTGAACCCTCCAAAGGAGAATGGAAAGGAGGGAAATATCATTTTCTTTTGCTAACCATGAAAGAGTGCATATGTGCTCTCCATTTGTCGTACATATTCCAATGCAAATACCCTCTTTGTTACATGTATTGGAAGTTTGTAGGGTTCTACCCATGAACCGTAAAACCTTAACACAGTGTACTCTTCCATTAAGTACCAGTCAACCAATTGTAGTTCACTTCCAAGTTGAATGCAATTTCTACAAGTAACAGGAAATCTAGGCATTGGAGTGCCTATAATTTTATGGTACATTGGTGCCAAAAAGAAGTCTACAAAATTTTTGTAGTTTCTTCTGTTATCAATCATCCTTATCTGAGGTGTCCACTCATATATTGGATTTTGGCCTTGAGTCTGACTGCAAAGCTTGTTTGCCTCAAATAATGCACGATGCTTTGCTAGGAGAAGATAGCACAAGTAGGTTGTGAATCTAAATGTCTTCTTTGAACCTCTTTGAATCATTAGTAATTGATTTTGCATGCAATGAACAATGTGCTCAATAAAACGATATCTTACTGGTTCTTTTTTAAAATGAATATGATAAAGCATTTCAAGAATGTTGGCATCCACTTGTTTATTACTATCCAATCCCAAACAAAATGCTAGCAAGGAAATACTATCCTGTGCCCATGGCACAAAAAATTAAAAATCATAAGGAGGCATGTGATTTGGACTCAACCTACAACCGCTTGTTATTCCTCTAATATAAGAATCTCTCTATTCTGCATCTAATTTTTCATAATCATCTGCCAGCTTTCCCAAGTCAATATGTACATTTGACTATTGTTGTTGAAACCCTAGGTTCAATAGACTAGCAAATTCACTCTCAGTTATGGACAAAATTTCCTCCCGAGTAATTTTATTCACAATTGCTTTTCTATTTTCATCATAATTTTTGGTGCAGAGCATAACAATTTCTGGGCAATGGAATACTTGAGGTAACGCCATGTGTTTCGACCCAACTAGTCACGGTGCAATTTTATTTGTAGTTACATTTACACTAGGGTTAAATGAACAAAATTTTGAAGCCTTATTTGGATCATTCCACTTGTTTTCAAGTGCAAATCTTATCTCCATTATACCCTTATTTCCATGAATAACAGGATCATGTATATCATGGAATAAATCACTGAAACCTAGTGTTTTAAGCATATTGTGGAATTCTGTTATTTTGCCCATGTTATTCTTGGTATTTGTTTTGCCCATCGTGGTAAATATTTAAACATAGCTACAAGCCTACAGGGGTGATTCAAAATTAAAAACTTATAGACTAAATTTTTTTATATAATATAAACAGTAAAGTTGTAAAATTTAAAATGCGAGACGTAAATTTTCAGGATTTTAGTAGTTACACTTACCCGTTCACGTTCACGTTGCCCTTAGTTTCAATTTTTGCAGAGAGCTGAGAGACTGTAATTTGTTGCTTTCCTTGGACCACAATCCTCAACCTAGAAATTAAGAATTCGTAACTTTGTTGTGTTGTAACTTTGTAAATTGTAATTTGTAACCCCTTTCTAATTTCTAAATCTATAGACAACGTATAACTGTAAAATTACAGAAACTTAACATGCCAAAATTGTACAATCTGTACTCTATGGTCTATAGTCGTCACACTTGTCACACAGTACACTTTTAATTTAAATGTGAGTGGAATCGTGGACCACTAGCGTTACCTAACCCGTCATAATGTATTAATGTCATTCATAACGTAACTGTTAACTGCAAGTGGAATGTGATTATGTCAATGTGTTAACTGAGCAATGACACGTGTCATGATTCTGGGACGCATTTGAAATGAAAGGGTTTCTTTTTCCTTTCATCCCGAAACTCAACTTCGATCATTGATCTATAAACATCCAACAGTACTAGTGAATGGTGTGGTGGCCCCGTGGGTCGTGGGTCCCACTCCCATTAACTAAGCTAGTTAGGTATTAGGATGACTCACATCATGAGTCAGACATGTCAATGTCACGTCATCACCAAATTGAAACTACGTTGTTATTTGTTGGTCAACCGAGGAGTTTAGTGACACATGTCATGTTTTCGGGACGCATTTGAAATGATAGGGTTTCTTTTTCCTTTCATCCTGAAACTCAACTTCAGTCATTGATCTATAAACATCCAACGACACTAGTGAATGGTGTGGTGGCCCTGTGGGTCGTGGATCCCACTTCCATTAACTAAGCTAGTCAGGTATCAGGATGACTCACATCACGAGTCAAACGTGTTAGTGTCACGTCATCACCAAATTGAAACGACATTTTTATTTGTTTGTCAACCGAGGAGTTTAGTGACACGTGTCATGATTCTAGGACGTGTTTGAAATTACAGGGTTTCTTTTTCCTTCCATCCCAAAACTCAACTTTAGTCATTGATCTATAAACATCCAACAGCACTGGTGAATGGTGTGGTGGCCCTGTGGGTCGTGGGTCCCACTCCCATTAAATTACGAGTATAGTTAGTATATTATTAAATTATATAACTACAATGATGTATATTAATTAAAATAGTAAAAGAATATATAAATAAACATTATAGTATCATGCTAAATTAAAATTAGATGACATCCTAAAGAACATTTATCATACCAAAGATGTTTATCAACTAATTATACATGAGATATAGATAAAATTGTATAATTTTTTTTAAAAAGAGTTAAATTGATTAATTTCAATTATTAAATTGTTTGATATATCTTGTTCAAGTGATAAATTTATCCAATTGCAGAAGCTGGACAATATTCTTAAGGTTAAATATAATGCATTAAAAAAAAACATAAATTAATTTTAAAATAACATTTATGCTTTAAAAAAACCAAACACACTTATAATAAATAAAGTTGATAATATACCAAGCTAAATAATTTGAACTTTATTAAAATTGATACAAAATTAATATTATGTATTTTAAAGTATAAATTAAAAATATCAATATAGTAAAAATTATATATGTTAAATAAATGTATAATCTAATAAAATTATATATATAAATAAAAAATAAAAGAAAATTTATTAAAAGCATTGGTTTAGATATGTAAAAATAAAAATAATTAAATTCTAATTTAAACTTATATACAAATTAAAATTAAAATAAATATGAAATTAAACTATATAAAAAATAATTTTTGAAAATTGACAATTTAAAAGAGTTAAAATGTCTATATTTGATTAAAATATCTATATTTGAATAACATTTTACAAATTACAAAGATAAACATTAATTAAAACTAATTGTCTTTTTTAAAAAAAGTTTATCCACTGGTCACAAATGTGGAAAAGATAAAATTGAAATTAATGCATTCATTAATAGAGGTGTTAGAAAAATGATTATTTAAAAAAAAGTTTATCCACTTGTCACAAGAAAATATAAGGTTGCAATTGATGCTTGCATTAATAGAGGTGTTGAAAAAAATAGTTGTATTTTTTATGAAGAAAATTGAATTTTTTCATTGCCTTTTTCATCATGAACCAATAAAGTTTTTTTAAAATTATATTTTTTCAATTTAAAAAAAAATGCAAATTAATAAACCTTTTGCAAACATTGGTATATCAATGAAATTTTTAGATTATAGAACTAATATGGAACTAGGTGATTCCATTAGTTTCCTACCAAAGGCAAGAACTAATAATATTTTATATTCACATAGGCTTTTATAAACAGTTCAATAGAAAATTCAAAAATGCAAAATATTGCAATGTTGCATAAGTAAGCATAAGAAGTTAAAACAATGAAATACACTTTTATACGGAACTGAAACTCTAGAAATTTCATTGATATTTCTTGAAATTTACAAATTTACAAAATCAGGAGAAAACCCTAGACTCTAGAACTATTGTACTATTCATCGTAGAAACCACCAGAATTGACCATGGTTGCGAATTCTTATAGCCAGTTGTTGCCATCTTCCACTTCATCCAAGAAAAACCATTTTCGAAGAAAATTCAATCCAATTCTTACTCATTTCCTATGGTGCTGCAACTACCCAGTAGTCAAGCCCAGTAAAAATGGTTGTAGGACCACATTTTGGCCAGGTTCCAGAAGCTTGTAGACTTCACCCGCCCAAGGGATCCCCACTCCTAAAACTGCATGAGCAAAAATTTCAATGTCATCGCCCAAATATACTACTTTAAAAATCTTCCTCAGGAGCAACAGAATTTCAGCCTTTACTTCTCCAAGGTCAAGCAGGGAGGCTAGAAATTGTGACGTAATGTCACTGTTGACATGATACAGATTCTCATTCTTCAAAAACTCACGCCCTAGAACCATTTTGACAGCAGCAATAACAAACTTCACACCAGAGAATGGAACAACCTCATTGCAAATTGACAAGAGGTTTTCCTTAGGAATGTGACCTAGAAAGGCCTTCTGCTCCTCTTCCAAAGTGCATCTCAAATGAATAGGGTTGTCCATCTTTACTGCAAAGTTCAAACTCTAAGTTCTACCAGACTAACACCAAATAAACCAGACCTATTGACTACCAAAAATGAGATGAGCAATGATGAAAGAAGTAGCTCAATCACCTATAAATAAGCTTGGTGGGCAAGATGTCAGGGATTATTTGTTTGTTTCCATCTGACTACCAATTCAATTACATTAAATTACCAAATATTCTCAAATCTTGAACATAATTGCAAGTACGTGTCGAAAAGGCCAATTGTAATTAAACACTAATACCGTCCATTGTCCTGTAATGCATGTGAAGCCACTTAACCGATGGAAAAGGCCAATTGCAAATTTGTAATTAAGACTAATATTACTACTGCTAGTGGACTGTGGCATGTCCTGTAATGCGTGCGAAGCTGCTTAGCCGATGGAAAAGGCCAATTGTAAATTGTAATTAACAATGACAAGACATCAATATACTATCTCCTGCAACTTAAGTGATACATGTTGGACAGAAATGTGTCACCATTCCAAACACTTGAACAAGGTCGAGGCTTCATTCTAGACGTTTGGTAGTGTACTAGTGAGAGAATGTCACTATCACTGCCATGGCATTTAATTCTTTTTGGGTGCACTGTACTCTGCATACAACTTACCTTGATACATGTCAACATTTTGATGACTACCTCGACAATTCTTCTTCCTTCAAGAAATGTTGGCCAAAATTAAACCTCAGCCATTGATCTTGGATCATCAAACGGTCTGAGTTCTCAAATAATACATTTTACATAATTACTGTGGTAGTGGTAAAGATTATGCTTCCATAATGTACGATCAAACAACCATGTCTTTAAACCATCACTTGCCAGTTGCCAATAATTTATGTAAGTTGGTATGTTAGGTTAGGCTACTTATTTCCCATCTTTTGAAAATAGCCATACCAACTATAACTTTCGGAAAACCATTTGCCATAACAAATAAATTAATTCAATTATTTGGAAAATAATTTTGCTACCTTTTTATAAAAAAGGTATCGGCTATTAAAATATTCGCCAACCAATATCCATATTTCAAAACATAATTCGCCATCAATATTAATAATTTTATTAAAAACAAAAATTATAATCGCCATTATTTTATAAAAATGGTCTAAACTATTAAAAAAATTGCCACCAAATATCCATCCATTGACGCATAATTCACCAACACTATTAATTTTTTTTTCAGCCAAATGACATGTGATTCGCCACAATTTTATAAATTTTGGGAGGGTAGGGTTCCTTAAAGTTATCCTTGAGGTAGAGTTAGGGTTTCATGATGCATATGATCCATATTTTTTATGACTCCATAGCCTAATGGATGCTTTAGGCTACTAGTTTGATGTCTAGCAGGCATTCATTCATTCACGTTCATATATTGACCCATTTATTGTCATACAATTATGGATATGTAAAAACACCATGCATATCTTTTATCCCTAAGTCTTTGGTCAATGCCTCATTTTTGTCTTTATCTACTTAGAATGTGGTTTCACACCCCTTTTCTTACTAAACATGTTCTTAGCTGTGACTGGGAAAAAAATGCTATATCTTCAAGTTGCGCGGATTCATAGTAGTTAAGGCCACATGAATAGTTTGTGGCACGATCGCGTGATCAATGTTCAAGTGGTTATCATGACTTCAAATGTAGGAAGGGATGCAATCACATTTTTTGTCATGACTATGAGAGGTGGTCATCAGGTAGTCAGCTAATAGTCAATCATGTGGCTGCGAGATTACATGCTAGGGTCAAGATCTAAGTTGTGAAGCAACAATTTCTACCTATTCGCATGGTCATATTGGGTTAGAGGTAAATCATGGTTGAGGTGATGATAACATGATTCCCTTATAATCACTTGGTCATAGAGTTAGGTTGTCAACCCATAGTTTTGAATGCAAAGGCGTGAAGAGATGACATGTAGCATGGTGGGCCCTCTTTTCCTCAGCTTTCAGTAACATTTAGCATGCATCTTCCTAATCATTAGATCTTCTTAGATCTATGGTGGGCATATACCCACATTCTGGAAATGATCAATCTTTAGACAATGAGGGCAAGTGCCTTGCTGCCACATGGACATGTGGGTCTAGTTCTTAGTGTGGGCCGCAAGAAAGAAGGTTATTAGTTGAGTTGGCATACAGAAGGCTTCTGGTTGGTCAAGGCACTTACATGGAGAATGAACCTAGTTGCATGTTTTTGGTTCATCAGATGTAGGAGGATCAATGATCATTGCTTCCCTACTTTATGGAACTGCTCAAACTTTAAAGAATATGAGGAAGCGAGTTCTCGACACGTAGATTTTGTGATGTCATCTCCCTTTTGGACCACAAAAGAAAGCTTGTCAAAATAGCTTAGAGACATGTCGGGGCATGTTGGTAGTTTGGCATTACATCATTGGGTGAAGTTGATGATTGGACCAAGTCATAATGCAAATCTCACATGACCATCGATCATTCATTGATCGATGGTTGTTTCTTCCCCACTTTATGAAGTTGCAAGGTTTTTAAGGAATGCAGGGAAATAAAATCATGTCATGTGGCCATGTGGGATCAGTTATTTCAAAGGATGTCAGGTATTGCTAAGGTGGAATACATGTTAGTTAGTTCATGCTGATTCACCACGAGGATTATGTGTCTGTAGAGGTGGATGTCGAGTGTTCAGTGACCCCAAATTTGAAGGGAAGTGCATACTAGGGTCTTTCATGATCATAGATCATTTGGTGATCGATGATTGTCACTTTCTCACATTTTGAAGATGCAGGGTGTTCAAACAATGTGAGGAAATGGGCTTTGGACATGTGTCTAGGTGGGTTCAGTCCCTCTACCTTCTTTAAGGTCATAGTATCAAGAGGTTGGGGGTCAAAGTTTAAAGTTGACCTTTCAACTATTATGTATATGACCTTGTTGGACAATCATTTGTAAAATTGACCAAAAGGTGGTGAGCCTAGCATATCATGTTGTGACACATAGGTGTGACTTGGCAGTCAACTAAATTTTGATCCCGAGGTGGTGCAATATCAATATAGAAATGAAGCTGTGTGGGTTGGCATCGATCAAAGGGATGAGTTGGTGACTCAAATGACCCAAATTTAATAAATATGAGATCTACAATTGAGTATGGAGATGATGGAGATCAGATTAGATCATTTCCGTGGGATGATTCCAAAGAAGATATATTTTTTCGAAGGCAGTTGCAGTTGTTAATGGCTATGTTGATGGGGTGGTTAAGGATTTGATCTTTGGATGCCACATTAAAGAAAAATAAGTTAAGGCCCTTCTGATGCAAGAAACACCTTGCCTTACCCATAATGGGGAGAATATAGAACATAAATGTGAATGTAAGTTCTTGGGAATATCTATACTATTCTAGTGAGTTTCTAACATGTGCCCCTCCCATCTGAAGCTTGTTGCAATCTTGGTCTATTTAAGGATTCCCAAGATGTGGAGAAAGGGCTAGCATTTTGAAGTTTTATGCAAGATAGTATTGTCGAGATCTCCTAGGAGTCCTTCGTGCTTTTCTTCTGTAGACCACTTTATTTTATAGTCAATCTGGATGAATGCTATTCAATGACCTTTGAGATCTGAATGAAGGAACAATCTTAGAACCCTTATTGTGTCTGCTTATTGCTTCAGTAAATTATTTGATATAGTTTTTTTTTATTTAATCTTTGAATCCTTGGGTTGTGTCTAAGTTTCAGTTGTAAGAAAGGTCTAAGGTATTCATATAGGTTACAAGTCAAGATACTTTTCTTTCTTTCAAGCTTGTGACATTATGAATGTTAGCATTCCCTTTAACATCTTGTTTGAATTGTATCCTCCTTGTGAAATATTTATATATGAATGACCCTTTGCAATATTGTATTCTTGTTAGTTGCCTAGAAGTGTTTCATCGAGTCAAGCCAGCAATATCTTCATCCTACCATCTAGTGTATCACCCCATTTTACTTTTTCAATATCTACCTTCAAGGAATCCTTCTAACCCTTTCCCACTAAAGTTTATTTTCTTGTTTGAAGGAGTAAATTAGTGAAACATCATAAGGAACCAACCTATTACCTGAAGATTCACTCCTAACTTAGGTACTTCCCACTACCTAGGAGTGTTTCCATGTTACTTGAAGTGATTGAATACTAGAAATTGTAGTTTCAGTCTAGGATCAACTTTTAGAGATAATAGTTATTTGACAAGAATGTACTCCCAAACCCATATATGAAGAAATATCACCCCAACAGACAAACTTGGAACACCATCATATCTAATTTGATGTAGATCATGGTATGAGTGAGATAACATCATGACCCCCAAGCATATTAAGTCCACTAAGAAAGCATTTTCTCTAATAATAATCCCTAACCAATAAAAAGGCCATATGATCTCTTGTCCATAAATAAGAAGCCACTAGTCAAACCTATGAATGTTGAAGGGTATGACACATATATGTGTACCATGTCCATATATGATACATTGTAACCACCAATAATGTCATCTCCAAATAATCTCCTTAGACCATCAATACCTCCCTACTCCTCAACATTTTAGGTCATGATCTTGCCCATAATCTGAGTCTATAAAATATGGTAGATGATATCCTCAATTATCACCATCATCTCTCCGATGGTCAAGTAAAAGGTGTTGTGGTCACTATGCCACTACTCAAAACAAATTGATCAAAAGACTCTTGTTCAAACAATGATAGCGCATATCCAATAGGTAAGTTAATCCATATCTAAAAACAATAATATGATCATCCCGACTCAATAATGAGATCATTCTAAAGGTCTTGGGGTACTAATCCCTCATCATCATAACATCTAGTTGCACCTATAATCCAAGAATATCAAATAGTCAACTATCTATGAATCTATTGATCAAATTAAACATTCATCAATCAATCTATCTAATCTATTTGTTTGATATTTAAATAAATCTCATTGAGTTCTTATGAACTTATTTTAGATTTCCATCAATCTTTTTGAGTACTTATCATTGATACTCCTCTATCATAAGGTCAACCATTGATTAGTTATCTATCCAATCCATTAATCGATTATCCAAACAAGTTGAATATCAAATAGGTGTTAAAATGAAACTAAAGGTGCAAATGTGCTATTTTGTGCATCTCATGTACTAAAACTTTATATGAACTACTCTATTTCTCGTATGTGCTAAACTTTTTGTCAAATTTGCTAAAATGCATATGCATTAATCTAAAAATTATTTGTCCTAATTTATGACCTAAATGTGCTAAACCTACTAATTCACATGCACTAATCTAGGGTTTAAATGCATTAAAGAGAAACTATCACATGTGCTAAATAATTTTCACATGCACTAAAACAAGAATTGAAATTGAAAATTTATAAAAATTATAAATAAAAAATGTGCTATAATTTTATTTAATGAAACAAGGAGGATTTTGGGTACATACTTGAGGTTTGTACTTTGGTGGTTGTGCATGTTGTCCAACTCTCATCAATCAATGCCTAGAATAAGAAATCACCACCATGCTCTCAAGAAGTCTCTTTCTCTAAGGTAAATTTCTCATTTGTTATAAAGTCAAAATGAGAGTAAAATATGTCTTCCACCCTTTATTAACCATTTTTACGTAAGGGCCCATTTGATTGCTGGAATACAATCAAAATTTTCATTAATATTATAATATTAGGTTGCATTCTTTGTTTGGTTCATGGAATGAGAATGACGAATAGGAATACATATTCCCATTTTAGCCCCAAAATGAGCATAGGTCCATTCCCAAAAATACTTTTTATTGGACTGGAGAATAGGAATGGGCTTGTGGGCCTTATTCTTCAATTGGACTTTGTCAATTTTGAAGCATTGAAATTTACAAGACAGGTGCCCAAAACATTGCAAGATTGCGTGAATTTTTGTAGAAACAACAACAATTGTGTGGGTTTCATCCACCAAATTCTCAGTGGCATCTATTTGGAAATTTGATCAATGGATACTGGTCTTCATCTATTCAAATGCACATGTATTTGAAGATCTCTGCTAGCGAGGAAGAAACTACTTCAAATCTCTTTCATGGGTTTCTCTTAGTACTCAAAAATATTTGTCCGATATGTCTAAAACTACCACTTCCACTTTCGCAGTTAGACAATGAGACGAGAAATATCATCATAATATGTTGCTTCTTTGATGTAGAGCTGTTGTGTGGGGCTTATGCCTTTTGTGCATTCAAGTGGAAGTACTTGAAAGTCAGAGAAATGGTCTATAGATATTTTCTTTGGATCTTCTCCCTTTAGACGAACTGAAGCAATTCGAGCCAGTGTACAATTGGTCTGCGGGTCCAACTTGACTTTTGTATCCTATTTTTGGTGAACTAAATAGGACTAGGATTATCATTTTCATTCCTATTCTCCATTCCCATTCCCATTTTCCATTCTAATTTTATATTCTTATGGTTGTGACCAAACGAGCCCTAAGGGTTATTCAGTGGCATGTGAGTGGCATTGCATTACGTACCACCTTAAGATTAAATTCATCATAGCCTAAAAATTCATGAAATTTTTTAATTAGAAGATCAATCAGAAAATTCTTAATTTATTTTTTATTTTTTGAAAAAATCCATTAAAAAAAGGTTCAAAAGTGACCTAAAATGAAGAACTCTTCTAGATTAATCTCTTGAGGGGGAAGAAAACATCTATCATATTAATTTCAAGAGTTGAGGCATCAACCAAATTTTCTTTGAACTAACACATTGGTCCAAGGAAAAGTCAAATTTTCTTGGAACTGGTGTGTTGCTCACACATTGATTCAAAGAAGGAAAAAATGTATACACATAAAATTGGCCAAAGAGAAGGATTAATTGAATACAAGATATTTGATTAGTTGAATTTTAATTACTTTCCTATGTAAATATTTTTATTTATTTATCTATATAGTTCAATTTCCCTTTTAATTCTTTTTAAAAAAAATCAAATCAAATCATTTCCATCTCATTTTCTACCTTACATCCTCTTCCAGCTCATATCTCCACATCACATAATACCTCATCGAATGACTAGGCTAATTAAATTCTTTCAATTAAAAATATTGATTCATCATCTATAACCAAAATTGGCCACATGTCTCATTCCAACCTCCTTGGTCATATGTCAAACATTCTTGCTCATATTTGGACACATGCAAGTGACTTGCCCATGCAACCTCCACTTGGCTCCATGAGGTGTGAGGAGGGAACATTCACATTGTTTAAATCCTCCCTTTTCCATCACAACCTTTGATATTTGCAAATCGAATATGAACCATCAATTCTTGCCACCTATGTTCTCCTTGGAAAAATATGTAAATAAAGTGGGTTTTTGGGCATTTGGGTTAGCCTAATTTGAATAGTAATTACATATAGCTGCGTATTTTCACATTAATTTAAATGCACATTTTCACTTATGCATTATTTAATGACTAATCAATTAGACCCGTGCTAGTTTTATGGACCTTTAATCATAATCATGTTAATCACACATTTTTAAAAGTATCATTTGTAAGGTGTTATCTGAATGGTCCAAGTGCATATCTAAGAACAATTTATAGACCAAATGAATTCTTAGAAATAGATGACCATAAAACTATGTTAATTTTATACATTCTATTAATTAAATTTTATACATTCTATTAATTAGATTGACTTTCAATATAATGTTTCATAAGTGTGTTAGTGTTATCCTAAATTTTTTAACGCAACCGTATACATGCACCTCTTATTGAAAATCCACTTGTATCATAATAGTAGAATAAATTACAAATTTGAAAACTAAATTTAAAATCCCACATTCGTATTGCTATATTTTTTTTAATTCTAAAAATTTGATCAATTCAACATCCCCAACATAACTACGTATTTGATTAATTGACCAAAGTTTGGTGGAATCAATGTAGAGTGGAATGATTATCTAGTCCTCTAGTCCCACAAGGTTGCATTTCCAAACAAATTCCATTCCCTCCAAGAGAAGATATAAAGAGGCAGGACAAGATTTTCTTGGTTGCAAAATCCACCGAGTGTCAGAAACCAAACATAAGAATATTATAAACAGTGCCCATGTGGAATAAATGATCAGCAGGGCTGCTCTTCTCTAGTACCCGGTGGAGAGCACCATTAGTTTTCTCTCCTCCTGTCCTTGAAACGGCATAATCAAATCCCAAGTACACAAATTCATTACATGATTTCAATACGGCCAGCTGTGGGTATCATCATCGATTGTGAAAATGAATGAAGCCCACAAGGAATCCATGCCAACGAAGAACACCAACAACAACACTAGCTATAAAACTAGAGGGCTAATAGAAAGTTAAGGAAACTGTAAAATCATAGGAAGTACATGATAATTGTTTTTCAGGATGAATTCGTATGGAATAACGGCAGGAGTTGAATCCATGGTGGCGGAGCAATCGAGGGGAAGCTTCTGAACGTGATCAAACAGCCAACAAAATCATAACACACCTGCGAAGACCCATCATTATGTTGCTGCCAAACATACACAGAAGCCAATGACAAGAAAATTATAAACACATTCTCCTCAGTCCCACTGCTCAGTTTGACCAAAAATCATGGCTTTTTAGAACCGAGTGTGAAGAGAATGTGTCAACGCCTTTTGTTTGGAGAAAAGCAGTTGGTCTTTTGGGCTGCTGCTGCTGGTGGTAAGAAGCCCAAGAAAAACGACAAGAGGCAGCCTTCATGTGTCTTGTTCTCTCACCCTTCCCAATATGCCCCTAATAACAAACTAGGGGGAGTAGAGCATCATAGCATTCACACACTCTTGTAGTGTAATTATGTGGTTTGTGCATGCTAGAGAATTAAATATATGATAAAGCAACGACCATGAGTCAGGACATCAGAGACTGCAATTGGCATTCACAGTGATCGATACCAACACTAGCACATGTCCTTGTCTTCCCATTCACCTCTGCCCCATTAGCTCAATGTACAATGTTCCCAATTGTCTGAATCCCACACTCATTTCACCTGCCTAATCAAGGCTTAATAGCTTTTCGAGTATGAACTCTAGAAAGTGATGGTGTGTTGGTCAATGGAAAATGGAAAGGTTGGTCAAGGGTGATTACTTGAATATGAGAAACTTTTGGGTATGGGCAAGGTGATGTTTAACTCTTTCATGAGGATCGAAGTCTTATTCGTTACCTCAGATTAATGTAGTTTAATCTTATTTCATACTAATTTCATCTCCCTAATCAAAGGTCACGGAGCTTCAATAACTATTTGATTGTGGACACTAGAAAGTGGTTGTGGGTTGTTCGAGAAAAATGGTGATTATATGAATACTTGGGTATGAATTGGTAATGAAAAACTTTTGGATATGGGGAAAAGTGAAGTTTAACTCTTTCATTGAGGATTGAAGTCTTACCCATTACCTCAAATTAGTGTATTTGTATCTTATTTCATACTAATTCCATCTCCCTAATCAAGGTCATGGAGCTTCAATAACTATTCAACTATGGACACTAGAAAGTGGTGGTGGGTTGTTCAAGAGAAATGGTGATTACATGAATACTTGGGTGATACTTGATTATAAGAAACTTTTGGTATGGGGGAAGGCAAAGTTTAACTCTTTCATTGAGGACTGGAGTCTTACCCATTACCTCAAATTAATGTATTCGCATGTCTTATTTCACACTAATTCCATCTCCCTAATCAAGGTCACAAAGCTTCACTAACTATAGGAGTGTGGACACTAGGAAGTGGTGGTAAGTCGGTCAAGGAAAAGTGGAAAGGTGACTCCTTTGATTATATGACTATTTGTATGATACTTGGTTAAAATTGCCTATGGAAAACTTTTGGGTATGGAAGAAGACTTTTTATCCTCTTATTAATACCTCAAATTATTGTGTTCATAGAGTCATATTTATATCAATGTCTTATCATACACTTGCTGGCTAAAGTTAGTTTCACTAGATGTGCCACTACACTATTAGATGAATTTTCAATGTTCCCAATTATCAATTAATAGTACAATGTTCCCAATTGTCTAAGTTTCACACTAGTTTCAAGTGTCTAATCAATGTTATGAAGCTTCAATATATATTGGAAGGTTGGCACTCGAAAGTGGTGGAAAACACGTTATAGTGGGTTCATCGAGTGGAAATGGAAAGGTGACACCTTGTGTGATTACATGGCTTTAAGAGTTGGAAGGGTGGTCAGTTGAATGATTACTTGGTTAATATGTCTATACAAATCTTTTGGGTATGGAGGAAGATGATATTTGAACCACCCATGACGATTGGTGTCTTATTAATTACCTAACTCAATCTATTTGTGGATTCTTATTCATGTCATTATCTTGTCATATACCCACTACCTAGGCTAAAGTAAGTTCCTACACTTGTGTCACTACTCTATTAACTCAATAGTTTCACACCAATTGTAACAATCTGATTAATGTTGTGAAGTTTCAATAACTAGTGGAGTGTGTACACTAGAAAGTGGTGCAAGCTAACCCATGAGGGGTTGGTCAAGTGGAAATTTGGAAGTATGACTCATTGGGCGATTACTTGGAACTAACTATGACTATAAAAAAAAATTGTATATGGAGAAGGAAGATTTTGGTAATCATGTCAACCTAATGTATTCAGATATATAGTAATAAAAAAATGTTTCATATTTGTGATTGTTTTTACTAAACTTATTTTTTAGAATATTTGTAACCTCTCATAGGAAGATTTGGACCATTATTTTTTCTAAATTTTATTTTACCTTAGTAGAGGAAAAATGTGTCTCAACCGTACATTTATATAAGGTTCCTATAAGTTTATATTTGAGTATGGATTGGTATGAAATTTCCCTAAATGCTATGTATTGGCTACATAAGCATGCTGGTAAATTTTAATTGTAAGATCATGTTTCGATTTGCAAATATTAAAGTTTTCATAATTTTAAAAGTCACAAAAGTTTTAAAGTCAATCTTGGAGGTCTTCTAAGCTTTGAATCAACTTGAAAGTGTTTGCAATTGGTATAATGGGTTATAGCTTAAGAGAGCATGTCATGAGATTTTTGGTGCTTTGAAAGATTTTTAAATCAAGCACCTGGTTCAAATTTATGGCCTTAAGAAGTTAGGTGTATTGAATTGGAGATAAGATGTGCACCATTGTTTAGGTGGTTTTAGCCTATGGTTTTGTAGTACCATTTGATGGTTTTGTGTATTGTATCCCCAATATTAGTTTTGTAAGATGAAGGCTCTGTGTAAGAGTGTTATGGCTATTAAGTTCCCTCTAGATCTTCGATTGGTGATACTTTTTATGAGAAGCTTTCTCTATAGGTATATTGTATCCTTTTATCCAAATAATAAATTGGGTGACTTTTAAAGTATTTATTTTTTCCTCTCAAAAGGGAACTCTCCCCATAAATCAATATGTTGTGGTATGCATGTTATTTATGTCTATTTCTATTAAGTTTCTATAATTATTGTAAAGATTTATTTTTTGTGCATAACACTCCTCTCAAGGTTGGCAAAGAAAATTATTCAACAAATTAAACTTCCTTGCATATGTTTAGTTCTACAATAAAATAAAATTTCTTTTTTTTTTTGGATCCTATTTATGGTCTTTTGATTAGTTGGTTTAAAAATGAGAGACGCCATGTTTGTAACTTCTATAAAATGATGTCAAGAAAGAGAGTAGTGGTTGAAAGGAATGCCAACAATCAAAATAATTTTTCTCTTGAAAATCTTGAGGTAAATCACCAATCTTTTCAAAACCAAAATACAAGATTTAGAATCTAGTATCATTGGTCATGAAAGAGATTCTAATCAAGTGAAATCTTCTACAAGAAGACAATTCTTCACTTTTAACTTATGAAAGCCCAAAATGACAAAATGAATAATGTACCAAAAATAGATTAAATTTCAAGCTCAATTTTGATAGTTTTTCTAAAGGCAACTTTGGTATTTTCCAAAATAATTTAAGAAAATATTTTATTTGCATTCTCAAGAGTAAAATTATTAGAGACCCCAATTCAACAATGATCATTTGATTCTATTATAATTTATATATAATTGTTATTGTGGAATATTCAATGAGATGAAAAACCCTTGAAAATTCACGAAAACAATTGTCAAGAGATAAGAAATATCTTCCTCCCAAAATAATTTGTTTAAATCCCATTTCAATCATGTAAATATTTTAGATCTAAGAGTTAAAGAGAAAAAAATTGCAATATTCTTCATATCAAAGAGGTTTTATTATTTATATTATTTTGAGATGTCATGTTTTAGCATCAATACTTAAATGCCTTGTTAAGATAACATCAATATCATCAAACATGAGATACAATCATGTGATATTCGACATTGAACTTCATATTCATTTATCATTGTCATTTTTGGGAAGATTGAGTCCTCCAAGAGATTGACTGAGGTAGTCCCCTATACAACATAAAAATCATTTTTACTCTCTTGTGTGCAATTTTTTTCATGTCGATGTAAAGTATTTCAAATCTAAATAAGGTGGACTAAGACAAGAAGTTTTCAATTTTGAAATAGGGATAGGTATATGCTTCCATATTCTGCATGTAAAATCACATATAGATTTAGTCTAGAACTCTATGGGTCATTATTTAGAGGATGTACATCACGTGAATGTTATGGTCTCAAATCCATATATGATATAATGTTTGTGTCTACTAGGATGATGAAATGTAGTGAATTATTTCTACCATGTTGAACTTCAATTTCAATGATTAGGTCTTCTCCATGTCTTTTTTGTACATCTACATTCTATACCTTTTGTCAAACATATAGTTATTTGTTTATATAGAAATTATCGTTAATTTGTATATAGTCTTAATAAATCAATTCAAATCAAGTCAAAAAAAGAGTGTGTATCTTTCTAAACCACTTTGCATGCTACATAAATGTTGTGCTAGAGCTTGTGAGCATGCTTCACAAAATATTTCATCTCCTAACACAATATTGATGCTTTGGTTTCATTTGACCAACCTATGCATATTGAAAGGGTAAAAGTAAATTTTATAAATATGAAATCGAACAAACATGATAATTCTATTCATATCTTAGATCTTATTACAATTAATTTCCATATGAATAATATACTCTTGATGATGATTATTTCATTATTTCTAATAAAAATGATGATATTCATGCTAGATAATTTGATGATAAGTATGAGATTATTAATGTTAAGCATTATTTAACTACTATATTTGCAAAATAATTATCCCTTAGAGGCATTGGCCTACATTGCATTGGTTGTTGCTTCTCTTTGTAATAAGAAGATCTTGTGTTTGATTCCTGAAATGGAAGGTTAAATAAGCTTAATATAAAATAAGTATCGCTTAGTCCTAGTGATGAACATATTAATCTATCTAGATACAACATGGTCCTTGTTTGGAATTGGCTATTATTCTATCTTTTGCACTTGATGTTTCTCCTCTTCTGTGTTTCCCACCCTCCCTAAATACTATAAATAAAGATGCTCGGGGAAGGTGATTTGACTAGATCCTCTTGAATAAATGGTTCTTTGTGTTTTCTTGTTGTAATGTCACTACCTATGATGTGATACTTGTTATATTTATTTTTAGAATTCTTTAGATGAACCTTATTGCTCCATTGGTTTACGATGATGAAGGAATTAACTCATTGTGATATTCTTCTATTTTTATTTCACTTCTTATATATTTTTATTACATATTATGTTACGCATGTGATATTATTTGTAATTGTTCCTTTATATTGTTTAAATAGGGATGATGAAAAATTATAGTTACCTATTATTTTGATATACATAAGCTAACATATGATAATAAGTAAGTAGATCCATTTCATTCTCTTTTTTTCATGTGTCCATTTCCCTTGGGTTGTTCTTTCTTAGGGAAATCTCATAGTAGAAATTTATCTTGTGAGTGCATGTATGATTTGTTAAAGCCATTGTTGTTGTTAAGGTGTTTGTGATTGCTTTAATATGGAAGCATATGTTTTTCTCCATGTTTTCAATTATACACACACATACACAATGATATAATGGAATTTCTGTTATGCAGTTGGCTATGGGGATAATGCTTTCCTTAGGTTCACTTTTTCATTGTATTGCCCTTATATATTATTTAATAGATCTCTCAAAGAAGGAAATATTTTTATTAAAGAGTGTTCGTCCTTTTCTAGATCCCTTCAGAGACAATTATTTCCTTAAAAATTGGCCCTCCATTTATAGATGTCTTTGGAGATAATACTTTTATTGAGGAATCATCCCTATTTTTGATGGGTTGAAAAGCATAACACAAATTGTTATACTACTAATTCCATCTTTTTTAGAAATAATTTCTCTTTGGATGGTCCATACTAAGTTGATACATTACAAGGGTAGTGACTTTGCCTCTTTATCTATTTCAAGAAATGTCTCTTTTATCTTGGTTCTGTATTTGATGAGGACTTAAGTCACTTGGGGGATGGATGTTTCTTTGTCTCCTCAACCTTGAGGAAATTATTCCTATGAATTGGTCTACTTTATCATAAGCATGATTTTTTCTCACACTCCTACTAAAAAGTGGGGATAAATGTTCCATCCTAAAAAGTTAGCACCCATACTTAGATGCTCTTTTAGGATCTATTTTGGTGATTTTAATATCTTTTGTCTATTATACTTGATCCTACAAATATGATAACTTACTTCATGCTTTTTTTTGTTGATTTATGGAGAAGTAAACTAGATACTAAGAGGTGGGGGGGAGGGTGAATCATAATCTATAATACTTCTCACTTTTCACAAATTCATCCACATCTATTAATAACTTGTGTATGCAAAATAATAAGTGTAAACTTGCTTGTAACATGTAAATCAGTTCAATCACATGCATACAAGTAATAACACATAACACAATATTTTTACCTAGAAACCCTCCAAGGTGAAGGTAAAAATGGGGTGGGGATGACACCCACAAATCTTCATTACTATAGTATTAAAGTTAACCAGTTAAGGTTACAATGTTTGACCATAAAATATGATCTACCCTATGAGGGGTCTACCCTGTTAAAATCTTATGAAATTGTTAGGTTTCACCTTGTTAGAGGATTTGACACTTACAATTAAGTAAGGACTTTGTTAGAAGATTTTAAAGATCTGTTAAGACCACTCTGTTAAGAGATTTACCCTGATTCAAGTCTGTTAAAACTGATTTAGTACCTAACTCTCAGTTTTCTTTGCAAGCTAATTTCGAGTCTCCTCCTTACTAACTGATCCTCTCCTTTGATCTGATAATGCTTGTCTTTCCCTTTCACATTCACTACTTATGAATATGTCACTTGCTTTGTTAGATGATAACAAAACCATTGAATGACTTCTAATCTTCTCAATCCTTCATAGTATAATACTTCATGTTTGTGTTTATACTCCTCTCTTCTCTTCACATATCACACCATATGATCTAGGTTAAGATCATCATTATTTAATGATTTCCATAAAGAGTTTTCTAGATGGTTCTAGGTTTTTCCTCTTCATCCCGATCATTGAACATAAAAATAGGGATATGTGATCCACATCATGTAAGTATTTCGTAAAAACCTCTTCAAAACTTAAATAAACCTTCCAAGTCAGCATGATAATCATTTTGCCTAAAACTCTATTCCATTCCTGACTTTTATGTAAACTCTACATTGCTCGGTCTGTATTGTTTCTGATGCTCAACATTGTTGTTGCTCAACCTTTTTTAATCTTCTAATGCTTGACATATATTGTACTCAACACATACTATATCACTCAGTACTTGCATACTTGGAATTTACTCAGTCGCTAATAATGTGCTTAGTCGCTGATGAGCTTGATACATATAGAAAATTACTATGTGACCATACACTTACTCGACTTCTATAGAACTTGCTCAGTATATACTATCTTATGTACATGTCTCAACCTATGTAGAGTAGCTTGGTCGCAATGACCTTTTTGACTTTGCCTTGTAAATGACTAAGTGGTTGACACTAATAGACAACAATGGTTAGAGATACCAACAATTGCCCCCTTTGACATTAGTGTAAAAAATACTTTGTCATATTTACATCACTTTTTCATATCAATACAATATGATAAAATAAGCTCTCCCCCTAAGTCTTATGACTTATGAATAATGAATAAATTCATTACATCTTTTATACTATACCTATATAGGTTCCCTCTTCCATGTACATTTCTCCCTTGTATACATTTTCCCATTATTTTTGAACACTTTATGTCACTATTGTTGGGGTTGAAAGAGTTGAAGTAATCCATATGTTTCAATGAATTCTTTGTGTACTCTGGTAATCATGGCTAGTGCATGATTCCATGTGGTTCTTGCTGCTTCCAAAATTTGATTCTATAGTTGTAGTTTTGTAGCTAAATTAATTAATTTCTCTGCCACTGATAAGTTATGATCTTCTGTGATAAGATCTTGGGTTATCTTTAGTTCTCTTTACATGACCTCCAAATGATGTATCAACATTACCTAAATTGAGATCAATTTGGATCTCATGGTGCTATCAGCTACCTGAAGCTCAACCAATGTGCCTTGAAAATTCAATAGAATATTGTAGTGATCAATGCTAGATCCTATTGACTTTGGTATAATATTGTTGGATGCCTTCATCTCAGCTCGAGTCTTATCTATGTTTGCTTGAATATTGTTTGTAAGTCTTGGCACATCTAACAAAATTGTGTACACATTCTATAATCTCTATATAAGATTCATCATAGTCTGTGCTTTCTCTTGCAATATCACGTTCTTCTCAATAATAGTTATGAAAATTTTGTCCATAGCCTTGGTCTCAATTCTTATTGCTGACCAATCCATTAGCTTCTCATTTGATTCAAAATTTGCAGCACTTACTTGATCAATTATATTTACAAGTTGGTCAATGATTGGTGTCTCTTCATCTAAATTTTGTATGTCAAAAGCATCAACAAAAATCTTCGTTACACCCTGTAATGTTTGTTGTCTCTTTTTCTCTCTCGTTAACTCTTCTTGTCTTTTCTTCTTCTTCAAAATTTCTTGTCGCAAAAGTTTTTCTACAAGGTGATATTTTCCAGATTAAATTGTGGCATCTCAATGATCTCATCCATACTAACCTCAATATCTGGTGAAATGAATTTTATTTCTTTTCTCTTCCTATTTAGTGAAGAGGTGTTACTACTCGACACTGCCTTAGAAGTAGGCGAGGGGGTGCCACCACTCGATCTTTCTTGTGCATCTATGCTTGAGATATAAAAAATCATACATGATTTAGCCTTATTTAATTATTTGTTTTCTTTAATCCGAGGTGCTGAAACAAATTTATCATTTTCATTATTTTCTTTATCTTCACCATTTTCTTCTTCATTTGAAAGCCTTGATTGCTTGACTTCTGGAGTGTCAAGGGTATTGACATGTATAGGAGACATGCTTCCTTGTGGACTTGGCACACGTGAGCTTTCTCCACTACTGTGCTCATCATCAATGTTCACAGTCTCTACACTCTTTGTAGTTAACCCAAAAATGTTGTTCCACAACAAGTAGCTTTGTTGTTGTACAACTTCATCTTTATTTTGTAGTATCAAGAACATTCTATATTTAGGAATAAATCTTCTCCTATGTTTTTTCAAAAATGTTTCATTCTATTCTTAAGACAAATTAGGCATAACTCTGACTAGTGTGCCAGTCTTTATCTGATTTTCTACTTCCTCTACTTGCTACCATCTCCTCTCTAATTTATCATATATATCCTTGGGTATCTTCTTCTCTATTTTACTAGGGGATAGTTTTTTATTTGCAATCATTTATAGCTTAGCTTCCTCAACTTTATTTTTATCATCATTATCTAGTGTATCATATCACATATTTGAAACTAGATAAACCTATATATCTTCTTAAGTTGTCACATACCTCTTCAATAGTCTTGATCTTCCTACTAGGTGGTCCTCTGACCAATCTCCTTCTTCTGGTTCGAGGTTCACTTAGTTCAGTAGACTCTGCTGCAGACTGCTCAACAATAGCAATTGCTCTGGTTGTTAGCTTATTTGGTGGTGGACGTGTCACTTCCTTCTTCTTCTCTATTCATTGAACCTTCTTGCTTAGTGGTGTGCAAACAACTAGGTCATTACCCTTTTCAACTTCTTCTACTTCATCTTCCTCATCACCACTGTCTTGTTCTTCATCTTCACCAACACCTTGTGTAATTTGCAATGGTCCTTTTCCCTTGCCTAGGGTGCCTAGTTTAGCTTCTAGGTCTTCAATCATCTTTTTTTTTTCCTTCTCCTTAGAAGCTATCTTGATGTTCACAGTTATTCTTGCCTTTATTTATTCATATCTTCCAAATGGTTCCACCTTGGCATATATTTCTTCTTGTAATAGTGTATCAATGTTTGCACTTACAACATCACTATCTATCTCATATTCAAAACTTTGTAAACACACCTTCCTTGGCTTCACTGCTTGTACAAATGTGTTATCTATATCAACAAGGAAACATATGTCATTGTAATATTTTGTGACCAATTCCTCTAGAATTCTCATCCTTTTCATCCTTAACTTGAATTCATTAAAATATGTATTCATTAGATTTTTAAAATTGTCTCCTAATTGATTAATAAACTCATTGATTTTCCTTGTCACTGGCTTATCTTGTTCCCATACAACATTACCTATACTAGGAAGATACTTCTAGATACAAAAGAATATATAAACAATTAGGGAACCAAACTTACACATTGAATCCTTTTCCTTCCATATTGATGATAGATTTTCTGCCAATTATAACATTTGCAACTCAATAAGATCATACTCATAATCTTTCATCACAATCTTCCATGCTTGGTCCATAGCCATACATGAAACACTATTCAATATGCTCGATTGATAGAATTTGTGAGAAATGAATCTCACTAAAAATTCTATGAGCGGATCAAAAATGCTTGTAATGGACATATTGTTAGAAATAGGAATTATTGAAAGGGATGGGGGGTGAATCAGTAATTTACAAACTTTAGTCTTTACAAACTTTAGTCACCAACTGAATATTATTTATTACTTACATAAGAAAGTAAACAAGTAATGTTGAACAGTAATAGTAACCATGCACAAACATAACTCATAACACCATATTTTGTTAACTAGGGAAACCCTAGCCAAGGGAAAACCTAGGTGGGGATGATACCCACTAGATAATATACTGATATATATATTCCTTGTTAGAGGATGGACCCTGTTAGGAGTCAATGAGAAAATTCAATATAGAGAGTCCTTGCTAGGAGACTTTGAATCCAGGTTAGGAGATTCCAACCCTGTTAGGAGTTGTAGTATAGTAGATGCAAGATGAGCCCACTACCCAAACATGCACTTCCAATTACAAGAAGAGCTCACTGCCCAAACAAGTAATTAGTCCTCTGATATATATGTGTTGTAACTTCTCAACACAACACATCACTTTCACATTTGAATTCGTAAGATGTACTTTGCATAAATACCATGCCTTCTCACAAATTGCTGCTAGGTCGGCTAAGACCATAATATACTTTTCCAACTTAGAGTAAACATCTAGGATGTTGGCCCTAATTGGTCAAGTAATAATTTTGTATTAATTCCATTGTTTTGTTTCACTGGTAAAATGTGAATATCTCTTTTTTGTATAGTCTATACTGATGTCCAAGGTTATATGTACATCATCATAAACATGAAGAATATCTCCATCTAACTTCACTAATCATAATATGATGTCAGTAACAAGTTACATACAAAATAATACACTGCTGTAAACCAATTTCATACTTAGACAATTTTCTGAGTACCAAAAGCTAAATATCTTTATTTCTGAGGTTTTCTACAAGCATGTACATCATGTGTTGCCATAAAATGAAAACAATTACAATCTTCATTAGCCAATTGTCAACAATCTCCCCCTTTGGCATTGATGGCAACAAAATAGGAAAAATTGGCTAAGTATCAAATACTTGTTAAAACATTATAGTATAAATACATTAATCATCTTTTGCAACTTATCCATCTTACATATGCTCCTCCTTTCAAAATTATTTCATATCTTACCTTATTTACAATTTTTTTATGCATCTTCTCCCCCTTTGACATTAATGACAAAGGTCAGAATGTAAAAAACTATCAAAAAATGTCTATCTACTATCAAAAACTATAATCATCTACCTTAAACTAATAATATATTCATATAGTCATCAAAACTTGCCTTAAGACTATTTAAACCTTTTATCCATGTATCCTTGGTTGTTTCAACAAAGGTGAGAATTACACATAGGGCATATGATGCAATCTCAACTACATTAATATCGAAGTATAAGAAGTTTGAATAGGTATCCTTGGCTTTGACACACTCCTCTAACTGTCTTTCAACAATAGATATCTTCAGAGCAATAGACTCTCTAAATTCTGATAATCTTTTTAAAAATTGTTCTTTCTAAAGTTCCAATTTCCTAATATCACTATGAATAGTGGCCATTTTCCCTTCAAAGTCATCAACAACTTTATTAGAAGGTTGTCGTATCTAGTTAGATAGAGCTTCTAGCTCACTCAACTTTCCTTCAATCTTACTATCAAAATCCTTGGTCAACTTCTGAGATAAGGTACACTTGATGTAAAATAACTATCCATCTTGTTGACATCTCTGAAGTCCCTTGATACAAGTATCAAGACTTATCAAATCATTCTTGATGTTCTGAAAAATGGTACTAAATAGATTAGCATCATGTGAAATCTAGGTCTTTGACTCTCCAACATTCAACAAATTTGTAAATTCTTCATCAAAATATTTCATCACTACTTGTGCCCTCTATTCAGGATCTGCCTCTATATGCTTGACTGCTAGAGTATTGTCTAATCTATCAATTACCTCCATCAAAGTTCTTTGTAGGCTCTTAACTTTCCTGTTCTTCTCAATAATTTTTGTCAGAGATGAGATCAAGCCAGTTTGATCATCATCATCACTTGTTAGGCTAGCAAGTGAAAGTGGAGTAGATGAACTAGATGGTTTAGATTCATCTTCCCTTTGCTTCTTCTCTGCTACCTCTTTAACTCTTCTCTCTTCTTTCTCTCTCTCTTTCTTTTCTTTTCTTTCCTTCTCTTTCTTTTCTTCCTTATCTATTCTCTTCTTCTTTTCTTCCTCTATTTTCCTTTTCTTTTCTTCCTCAACTCTTCTTTTCATTTCTTCTTCAAGTAATTTATGCTTGGCTTCTTCTATTTTTCTCTTTTTTGCTTCTAATAGCCTCTTCTCCTCTTCAATTTGTTTTAGTTGATCTTGAATATAACCTTGGCTTGAGATTCAGGTTGTTTGGAACTCTCAAAAGGGTTAGTATCATCAATGTTATTAGTAACATTGGTCTGATCAATTTGCATTGTGTCATCACTTACTGACACTTCCAAAGTTCTAGGTGCTGGTGAAGGTGCTGCCTTAGACTCTCTCATCATTTGACTGATAGCTATAGTTGTTTCACTTCTTATTTTATCCTTCTCACCCACCATAAATAGAAATGTTCTCACCTTGTTTCTCAAGTAAGGTGCCGAATTGTTGAACAAATTCTTAACTTCTTCCTCATCATTAGTTTTGCATATTGTCCTTATCATAGACTTTCGAAGTTCTATGTTTTCTTCTCGAGTTGGTCCTTTCTTCTCTATAAGTTTGTCATAGACCTTTTGATTTACTGTGCCTTCAATATCCTTAAGTTTCAGATTGTTAGCAATTTTTTATCTCACGATAGAGATATCAATATGATCTTTCTCAATATCATTGTACAAATCATAAAAAATTTTCATCTGAACAAAGTTCCCTTCATTAGTAATGGTTGAATGTATCTTTTCAATCTTCAGCTTCCAAGGTTGCCTTGCTTTACCTATTGTCTATTCAGAAATGATAACTCTCTCTTCATGTTTTGTTTCTTGCTATTCTTCTTCTTCTTCATTGGATTCCATAATTGTCCACAATATCTTTTGTCTCTTTCCTGGTCCAATAGCCTATTGCTTGACTCATTTTGTCTTGGTAGTCATAGCTTCCACTAATCTTTCTGATTTCCTCTTTGGATCACTTGGTTGTTTAACTGATATTGCAACATATAGAATGCTATGTTCTGAAGATGTCTCTATAGTAGACACTGATAAAGGTTGCACATACATTATTCCTTGTTTCATTGTCTGCCTAAGTACCTGTAACTTATTTTTTGTTATACCAACCTCTGTTAAGGCTTTCTTCATTATTGTCTCAATCTTCTTGTGAGATGCCCTCTAAGGATACTTGATGGGTTAATTGGGTAATTTCTTCATAATTCCTAAATCTATACTTAGCTTGGTCCTTCTTGGAGCTCAACAATACATCAATATATCCAATTGCTACATCATCATGAATTTTTCTTGAGATTCTATTGCTTGAATATGATTTAAATATGTATCAACCATAACACATATGTCATCTTTGAATCTTTCTACAATTGCAAATGCAATTCTGAATCTGTGTCTCATCTCATTCTGAAATGTTTTCATTATCAAATTTTTGCTATCCAAGATTTTATCTACTGGATCTCTTCTACATACATCTGTAATCTTCTCCATGGTACACTTCTCACTACACATAATCTCAGTAACTGATAAGTATGGAAATATTTTAAGTATGTGAAAGAATATATAATTGATCAATGATTGAAATCTAAGCAGACCATTCTTGGTCCTCTTGATTTTCTCCAAGTTTTCAAGAAGTTGCATTCTCGGAATTTCACTAAGGTTAACTTCTTCCTTCTCAACAAAAATCTTATAGGTTGCATAGATGAATCCTACTAATAATTCATCAATCTTAGGACTTGCACAAATAGAGTAGGCAATGATTCTGCTTAGGAATCTTACATCATCTTGTTTAATGGTGTTGATCACCATGGCCTTCCCATTATAAACTGCTTTTGTGTAGGTCTCAACCTTCTTCTTAACAAGTTTCTCACCTATAGGTACACTACCTTGTTTGCTAAGACTAGTTACCTCATGAATAAGGTTGGCTGAAATGTCAACTACATTATCTTCCATCCATGGTTTTCCATCATGAATTCTACTTAGTATGATCCGAGTCCATTCATCGGTGTCCAATTCTCAGTAGAAGTGATATTTGATAAGGTTTAGTTCTTTCAAATGTTCAAATTTGAGTTTTATAGTCATATCATGGTTAAAGAGTAATTCCATAACTTTGTCCATATACTTGCTCCCAATAGTTTCAAACTTGTTGTTAAGATAACTTCCTACATCTTCCAAATACACTACATTGTTTAAAGTAATGGATAATGCTAAATTAGGGTTTCCTTCTATGGGTTTCATGGAAACAACCTTCAATTTTGGTCTCTCCTCATTCTCAACATTATGAACTATTGACATATCCATGATTATATCAAATATAAACATTATCAAAGAAATTCTACGGAGAAACAATAAAAAACCTCTTTTTGAAAATAGGTTTTACTTTGAAATTGCCTTGTCAAGTTGCTTTTGAGTGCTCTATGCTTCTAATGTAATCACAATGAAATGGTAAGCAAGTCTGTACTCCATTTTATTCATCCAATTTGATCTTGCATTAATTGTGTACTTTGCATACATGAAAAATTTGTCAATTACATTTTGAAATCAAATATCTACTCGATAATTTTTAATTGATCTTCAAATGCTACTTGAAGTTTACCATAGCTCCCTTACATCATGACAATACTCCAAGAATCTCTACTCCACAAAATTCTTTGTAAAAACATATTTTTCATCTTCTACTATAGAATAAACTTTCTCTATAATATAAAAAAATCTTAATTCCTTCGTAACAAGTTTTGATAAGCTCCAAATTTCAAGCAAGCTTAGATACCATCTAAACTTATCTTGATACACCTTTTTTGAACTTTGCTACCCATAGTTCAATCTCTAAATTAAGTTTCAAATTCTGGTGTTGCTGATTTCGATCTTCCTATCTCACCATCTTCTAACTTTTCTTCTGAGATGTCTAATCCTTTTATGAATGCCTCATTAAGTTCTTCTCGAAGTTCCCTAACTACATTTCTTTGTTCCTCATTGTCTTTCTTCGTTTTAGAGTTCCTTTCATGATTCCTTCTATCATTTCTGACATTTCTTCCATCGTTCCTTCTATTTTTGAAGTTTCTTTCATTGTTCCTTCTATCTCCAAAGTTATTTCATAACTGACATACTAAAATTCTACTTCTAAGATTTTTTTGATCAACAGGTGCATGACAATTTTGAGCTATGTGTCCAAAGTTGTTATATTTATAACACATGATCTATCTTCTTTCTTCATAAGGTCTTCCTTCTCTCGATGTCCTCTCATTAGATCTTCTTCTATCTATAGGGTTAGTATTTCTAGACATTCTACTATTCCTTCTATCATTATCATATTTAGGTTTCCTATAATCAATTTCTTTATGATCCATACCATGACAATGAAAATCTGTACCATGATTAAATGACTTATTTGTACAACCTCTTTTCATATGACCTATTTCATTACATGAAAAATACTTACCTCTAAATTCATACCTAGTTTCTTTAGGAGATTCCACTTGCTTTGGTTCATCAAATATCTCAACTTTCTTGTCTTGTCCAACTTCTTTAGGTTTATCAGAAGATTGACTGGATTCAATCTTATTATTAGATTTATCTTTCTCTTTTGGATTTGATCTATTTTCAAGTTTCTTTGTAGACATGTTAAATAGATAACCAAGACCAATCTTATCATAGGTAGGTCTCTATATTAACATTGAATCATCAAGCTTTTGTCTGCTAGAATAAAACTTCTCAAGTTGTTGCTTGCATTGAGTTAGTTCACCTTTCACAATAATGTTGTATTTATGAAGTTCTTCATGATCTTCTTTTAATGTTTCAAATTCAAATGTCTTCTTCGCCAGACTTGCTTTAAGATTTGTATTTTCAGTCTTCAAATCAGATTCAACTTTGTTAGGATCATTCTTCAAAGTCAATTTTAGATTAGTAATCTTCAATTCATGCTTCAAGATCTTGTACTCTGTCTTCAAATTTGAATAATCATCATCACTAGTTTCAGATTTAGTAGATTCAGGCATAGATTTGAGATGTTCAATCTTGTCCTTCAATTGTCCAATATATACTTTGGAGTCTTCATATCTATCCTTTAGCTTATCTTTTTCTTTAGTAAGGAGATCAATTTGTTCAAGTGCCTCTTCAAGGTTCTTCATCAGCTATTCCATATCCATAGGGATCTTACTCAACCTATTAAGTCTCTTTTGAGTAATTGTTGCTCTGATACCAATTGTTAGAAATAGGAATTACTGGGGAGGGCGGGGGGGTGAATTAGTAATTTACAAACTTTAGTCACTGACTGAATATTATTTATTACTTACATAAGAAAGTAAACAAGTAATGTTGACCAGTAATAGTAACCACGCACAAAGGTAACTCATAACACCATATTCTATTAACTAGGGAAACCCTAGCCAAGGCAAAACCTTGGTGGGGATGATACCCACTAGATAATATGCTAATATATATGTTCCTTGTTAGAAGATGGACCTTGTTAGGAGTCAATGAGAAAATTCAGTATAGAGAGTTCTTGTTAGGAGACCTTGAATCCCAATTAGGAGATTCCAACCCTGTTAAGAGCTATAGTACAGTAGATGTGCAAGATGAGCCCACTGCCCAAACATGCACTTCCAATTACAAGAAGAGCTCACTGCCCAAACAAGTAATTAGTCCTTTAGTATATAGGTCCTGTAACTTCTTTATTGACTGATCTCTGACCTCAACTAGATCTCAGATCACAAAATTAGGTTCTCAAAACTTCACATATATCGCTTCACAAAAGTTCACATATCACAATATAATTGCTCAACACAACACATCACTGTCACATTTGAATTCGCAAGATGTCCTTTGCATAAATACCATGCCTTTTCACAAATTGCTACTAGGTCGACTAAGACCACAATATACTTTTCCAACTTAAAGTAAACATCTAGGATGTTGGCCCTAATTGGTCAAGTAATTATTTTGTAAATAAAATGATTCCTTTACCTTTAATTTTGATGTTCTATTTCACTAGTAAAAATGCAATTATCTCTTTTCCATACAATTTGTACTGATGTTTGAGGTTATACACATCATCATAAACATGTATGCTATCTTCATCTAACTTCGCTAATCATAATATGATGTCAATAACAAGTTACATACAAAATAATACACTGCTATAAACCAATTTCATACTTAGAAAATTTTATGAGTACCAAAAGCTAAAGTATCTTTATTTCTGAGGTTTTCTACAAGCATGCACATTATGTGTTGCCATAAATAATAACAATTACATATCTTCATTAGCCAATTGTTAACACATACCACATCCATTCCACTCGGCTCTTGTATTTTCCTTAATTTCTCCTCGGCTCAAGCATCACATGGTTTTCTTCTTATCTAGGGTTGGATAACATATAACCCTTTGTATCATTTTCTTCTTGATCTCCACTAGTCCATTTTGTAACCAATACTTCATATCATGAACTCTACTAAAAATAACTTTGATTTATTTGATTATGTAATTTCTCAAAAATTTTAGGGCTCGACTTAACCCTTTCCTCTCAACAATCTAAAACTCATCCTTTAAAATTCCTTTGTTACACAACTTCTCATAAGATTCCCTAATTACATAATCTCCACTTCTCCAATTTTCCACATATAACAACTTTTTACATCATGAATCATATTGACTTTAGGTGATATCAAAGATAATGCACCCATTGAGTCTTCTTTTACAACAATCTCTAGAATAACACAAAATATAGGTGGAGGACATGTGTTACTCTTCACTAGTTGAACTTTACTAACCTTTTGATTAATTTCAGTGGTCGATGAAGTTGCCATGATCGTAACTAGGGTTTGATGTTCTTCCTTCTTTGGATACTCGGCACTCGTTTACTCTCTCTACTTGTTCAATCTTCTTGATCAACACCTTGACATCTCTATTGTTTGCTTGAATTCTCTTAATCGCTCTGAGTTCTTCAAAGATCTAGATGCAAGGTATGAAGTAATACATTCAATTTTTTTTTATATACCTCTCTTTTGATTGATTAGGTTCATCATTAATGTTGCATACTTCGTTGAGTGGAAGCCAACTAGCACAATAGCTCAATCTCTTCCATAACCTTCGATCTCTATTGGAGTGCTCAGTCTATGTTGCAATGCTCAATCAACATAGACAGCTTACTGATACTTGACAACCTTTCACAAACTTTGTTCTCATGCATCTTATATATGTAGATATGAAATTTTGGCACATATTTATGTAAGGAATTGATATATAATATATTATTTAGGTATGCAGTTCCATACATACCTCTTTTTCTCAATTAGAGATGACATGATTCACCTTTTCCATTGGATTGGGTAACCTCAGCTCCATTAGCTCCACTATTTCCATCTTCTATTTTCTTTTTCCATTTCTAGTTCATTTCATTCCTCACTTGCTCAATGTCCATTTTGCCTTTGCCTTTGTCCTTCGCTTGATTTTTTGAATGTACTTGAGTTCTACAATTCTCACTTTGATGTCCAAACTTGTGACATTTGAAACATGTATTGTTAGATGCATAATTCTTTTTCTTCTAATTTGGCCAGTAGGGTTTTGTGTTTGATTTGCATTCAAATGCTCTATGCCCATATTCTGACAGTTGTAGCAGTATCCTTCAAATTTGGATGTAGTAGGTGTGTTCCCAGTCTTGAACTACACTCATTTTTTTGATGTCCTTGTTTTTCGCAGTAAAAATAGTAACCAATAAACTTAGGTTTAGAATTTTGCATACCATGTTTGGTTCGACAGATATTTGCAATATGACTAGTTTTTCCACAGTGATAGCATGTTGGTTTGTCTTTTGCCTTTGCATTTCTCATTTCTCCATTTCTAGACGATTCTCCTTTCTCAGTGCATGAATATCCTGACCCATTAGAACAACTTGATGACTTCATAAGTTCTTCAAAATATTTCATTGCTTCCTTTGGTTTGTTGAATTTCTAAAAGAAACACTTTTGACTCTTCTTTACAATCACCCTTTATATACTTCATCTTTTAATTTGGTTATTTAGCCACTATCCCATATCAACATCCAACATCATTCAAGAACTAAATTCCTTAGATATGAATGAATCAAGTACTTGATAATCCAACAAACCATATCAACATTCAATATCATTGAAAGAACTACGAACCTTCCCCCTTGATATTCAAGAGTGTGAACTAGTCTCTTTTATTACACAATTCACATCTTGGACTTCACTCCCTTCCCCATCCAATCCAAAATCAAAATATTAAACAATTACGTGAAATGAAATATTCAGGCAGGAGCCTTCCGGGAACCTTCCCTCACGTTCTCGTAAAACCTTGAAGCAAGTATGTAATTGGGCACATCGGACCGCTGGTTTCTGGTCTCCATATGACCGAGGCCTGACATAAGCTCGTCAAACTTATGTCATTTCCCGTGCGTTTACCGCCGCTGTTTCGGTGCTTTGCGGTCAGAATCCCACAAAACAAACAAATTGCCCTTACGTCATCTGACCTGCCCGCCACGTTCGCCAAGAGTTCAAGATCTGATCTGTGCCGTCGGATGCGGCCGAGCAGCGAGGCTGTTAACGGAGACGTGTGACACGTAAGCATATGACGTCACATCTGGAGGGAGGTGAGGAAAGGCATACTCGTAGTGGTGGAGGTGAGGAGATTCGAACGTGCGACGAGTGGGGAGACTTGGCAGCAAAGGAAAGTATATATGTGTGTATGGTAATTTTTTTAATACTGGCAGCCAATGCTACAAGACATGCGTTTCTCTATCCACTGTGCTGTGCTGTGGTTGGGAACGGCGCTGCAGGAACGTCAGCCGCATAAAAACGTATGTATGATCCTTTTCAACTGTAGCCATTTGTTAACAGCTCGCCAAAGCTACGGAAATTTGCTTTAATACGTCGTCCGAGATGGTACAGATCTGCGGGAAACGTTATTTCCGAAGAACGTTAAGCATAAATCCATGTATGGACAGATTTTTCTAACATTTTTGTTTTCCCGCTTTTGTCTTGCTTTTCTTTAACTTTCACCGACCTGCTTGAGTGTTTCGAGATTACGTGGACCCTGTGCTCCCTTTTCTTTAACTCCAAGGCGCACTCTTGACCGGGATGTTACAGAATGTCGAGGAGAAAGAATATGCGACAACGTTGAAAACGAAGCAGAATGTTTACAAGAATTTGGGGGAAAAGCCTGGCATTCGGTGAACGGTAACGAAAAAGAAAATGCGGTTAAAAGATTAGGGTTTCAAGTTTGGAAAGATTCAGTTAGAAGCAAAGAACCTGAGGGATTAATTAATTCTGGATGTCGCGGGGTCGAATTTGACGGCCTAGGCTGAGGTTAGCGAATGTTTGTGTGCGTCTGTACGGCCATGGAAATTAGGGTTTCAAGTTTGGAAAGAAACAGTTATGGCAAAGAAACTGAAAAATTAATAAATTATTGATCACATCGGGTCGAATTTGACGGCCTGGGCTGGGGTTAGTGAGTTTTTGTGTGTACGGCCGCACGGCCATGAAAATTAGGGTTGAAAGTTCGGAAAGAAGCAGTTAGAACTATAGAGAGGAGAAGAGTTTGATAAATTCTGGAGGTTGCCTGAACGGATTCAACGGCCGAGGTTGTGGTTGATGAAGGCTTGTGAATACGGCCATACGGCCATGAAAATTAGGGTCTTGAAGAGAAAGTGCAGGGCTTGGTAGGGTAGGATATCTAGGAGGACAAAAAGAAGCAAAGAATCTGAAGCAATAGTAAATTCCAGAGGTCGCGAAATCGAATTTGACGGTGGAGTTTGCGGTTGATGTGTGCCTGTGTATACGGTCATACGGCCATGGAAATTAGGCCTGCCGGGAAACAATGGGACTTGTTAGAGGAGGTATCTATGAAAACAAAAAGTACTGCGCCTGATGAGAAATACATAAAATATGCGAGAGGTGTATGGATAGACTTTAACTTAAAATAAAGTTAAAGCGTGAGGCCGTCCAAGTCCAAGAAGACAAAGAGGGGGTGGAGGTCCAGTATAAATGAGCACTCGTATGGGCCTCGTTTCATTGCAACTTCGCGGCCTGAGACTTTTTATCAACAAAAATCTCGTCTCTTGTTTGAAGCCTTGAACATCTTTGTCAATCTTTGTTTCCATCGTTGAGTGCAACTGTTTTCTCTTGTTTTCCCGTCTTACCTCATCCCTGACGTCCCCGAAGCGCCGAGAATAAAATAGACGGAGGAGTTTTAGCCAAAGAAAGAAAAGATGCAGTACCAGTCGTGGGGGGGCAGATCTTCGGAGGAAATGGCGATGCGCGGCCAATCCGGCGACGCCATGATGTCACCGCTGGAGAGGGTGGAGCGCCTGGCAGCCGAAAATGCAGTGGTTGTGTTCAGCATGAGCTCCTGCTGTATGTGTCATGTCATCAAGCGGCTCTTCTGCAGCCTGGGAGTAAATCCGACGGTGTATGAGCTCGACGAGGAGAGCCATGGCAAAGAAATGGAGAAGGCGCTGGTTAGACTTGTAGGCGGAGGCAGTCAGGCTGTGCCGGCTGTTTTCGTTGGTGGAAAGCTTGTTGGAGGAATGGACCGCGTCATGGCTTGTCATATCAACGGCACGCTTGTGCCTCTGCTCAAAGAAGCCGGTGCTCTGTGGCTCTAATCGACACAAACAAATAATTCTGCTAAACTGACCTTCCTTCCCGTGTCTCGAAACCGCGACCGATACTTCTTTCGCTTCCCTTTTTGGAATGTCTCCATTTTGCATTTTTCTCCGGAGTTACATTCTCTAAGTAGATATTTTACTACTACTGGTTCGAAGCTTGTGACTTTCCTACTTCTTCTCTCGAAATGTGCATAAATCAAGGTTTGTTTTTGTGCCTCTTGTAGACTCACGTGGCCGCATCTCCATCGTCTCTTAAATTTTCTGTGTGGAGTGTTTCTTGTGTGAGATGGTATAAATGCTTCAAGCTATTTGATTCTTTGGCTGTTCCTGAACTATTTTCCGCCATATATATATATATAATATATGACTTTATTCTCCTGTAATGTGTTGTTTGCTCCATTTTTGCGCTCAAATGTTAAATTCTGACAGTTATTTAGCTCCATTTTTACACTATTCTGGCAGTTTTTTAGCTCCATTTTGGCACTCTAATGTTAAATTCTGGCAGTTATTTACACACTCATTTTCAGTGCGTTCTTCACATTTCCAAGTTTATTTACTCGTCCTCGTATTCTTGCTCAGAACGCTTATTTTCAACTGTTAGCGCTTCAAATTTTTCCTGTAAGCGACAGGTGCGATGCAATTCATTTCTTTCTGTCTGTTGTAGTGTGTAGTGTGTTTCCTGCTCCCTTTTGCATTCCATTGTTAAATTCTGGCAGCTATTTACACTCATTTCCAGTACGTTCTTTGCACTTCAAGTTTATCTTCCTATTCTTGCACAGAAAATAAAATTTATTTTCTACTGTATCGTTATAGCGCTTCAAATTTCTCCTGTAGGCGTCAGGTGAAATGCAATTCATTTCTTTCGTTCTGTTGTATTCTAATGTTAAATTCCGGCAGTTATTTACAGTCATTTTCAGTGCGTTTTTTGGCACTTCAAGTTTATTTTCTCGTCTTCCTATTATTTTCTACTGTTTCGTTATTAGCGCTTCAAATCTTTCCTGTACGCGACTGATGAGATACAATTCGCATCTTTCTGTTTGCTGCACTGTGTTTTGTGATTTCTGGCAGTTATTTACAATTTTTGTGGTCGTCATTTGCAGTACAAGTTTATTTTCTCGTCTTCCTTTTCTTGCACAGTAAATTTATTTTCTGACTGTATCATTAGCGCTTCAAATTTATCCTCTACGCGACAGATGTAATTTAATTCGCTGTTTTCGCGCCATTTACAGCGTATTTTCAGCGTCATTTACACGGTAATTTCTTCTATTCGACATCTTTTGCACATGAAGTTCGATTCTCTGCATAACTTACATTAATTTCTCTCTTTCTCTGTTCTTCATTTACATTACATGTGCACGTCTTTATCTTTAAGTTGAAGCCCTGCTAAAGCCAAAACCAGCTCACGCCTCTTGGCAAATTGGAGAAATTTGCGTTACAGTATATAGGAAAAGACAGGTATTTGTATTCGAGAAAAAAGTTAGATTTGTGAAGGCTTTGCAAATACCTCATGCTTACGTGAACAATGAAGAAATTCGCGCAATATTTCTTTTTCTACATCCGCATGTGTGAAAAATGGAAAAATCTAATGTTATCAAGTTCTTCAAAGCGGGCCATTGCTGAGAATTTAAAGTCCATGCATGTCTACGTCAACTTTATTTCACTGAATACGGAAATGTTTAATAAGTTTTGAGGTTTTTGTATTGGATGTCACAGTCGAGGTGTCATTCATGGAGGTCAGAGTTTCATTCGAATTAAAATTCCAAATTTCTACCTGTATAATGCCCAGAAATTCCTTTAAGGTCTATGCCAATCTTCCAAAGTTACATGGATCAATCGCTTTCCTTTCACTGACATTCAACTGACCATACAACTGTTGTAGTAAATAAATTGTAGGAAACTCGTTTATGATAGGATGAAAAGAAACCAGTAAAAGGAAGTAAAGTAGTAGAGGCTTTAGATTGTCCAGCCAAGTAATCGTTTTCAATTGTCTCTTGAACGTTAGTAAATTCATCAGATATATGCATTATACGGCCACTGCATATTTGCAGGAATTTCTTCATGAAACGAATTCGACCTGCTCTTTACTGTTAAAGGAATAATGCGTGAAAAGTGAGTTTCTGGAACATGAATTTTTCCATGCAGGATCATCATTATTTTAGCTCTTGTTATAGTATCGTATATATCTGTACAAGTTTGGGGAATTCAAATTGTAGGGAGTAGGAACTAATTTTAGATAAGAAAATTCATTATGTGAGTAAATTCGTTTCGTATACCTGCCGGATTGAATCTTGTTCTTGATCTCAAGAGCGTTATCCTGCTTGTTGGTTTCTTGCACGACGGTTGGTTGCAACGATTTCGTTTCTGTCAAGTTCAGTTAGAGTCTTATCTTCAACTCAGTTGGGACCCCTGATTATTTCTCGACATCTATGATTGTGATAGAAGGATTACCAACGAACAATAGCATTGACACATGTTTCTTTGAATTTGTGTTTGTGATTGAGAGGTTCTACTTATGGATATATGTATGGTGGTGGATGAGCATCTGATTTTAATTAACTACATAATCACCCCCCAAAACACACGTTTAAAATAGAGATTGTTTTGAGTGGTACTCTCGATGGTTATTTATTGGATCTATAACATGTTAACTTGATTTTCTGTTTTGCTAATAAATTCTATTTAAGTTATTTTTGTTATGAAATGTTGGATTCTTTGTATTTGTGATTTTCTAATTATTGTTATAATAACCTGTTTTAGGCATAATTTGTTCGTTTTTAAATTAATTATTTTTTTCAAGTATATTGTTTCACATATTGTTGAAGTTTCTTTGATCTGTATTTTATTATTTATTATTGATAAAGATATAATAGATTACCTCTTTGATGAGGCTAAGGAATAACACATAACACATGAGCCTAAACTAAATATATTTATCAAAGGAATTGTATAACTATTAAGAAGCCTTGTACAATCATTATTTATGCATCGAAAATTATCAGTTGAACTTTACGGAATACTAAGCTTTCTTATACCTTTGACATACCTCACTATGCAAATTGTCTAATCAACTTTGTTGCTACTATTTTTAAGTAAAAAAACATCCATTCTTATTGATTTTCTCTTGAATTACATTTTGTCAAGCTTTACACTTCTTTTATAGATCATCTATATTTTTTCTTATAAGACAAAACTTTCTATCATAAGTTTATCTAAATTCTATGCCTTCTATGGAAAATAATTTATTGATATCAAATTAATCATCTCAAATTCACTCATCATAATTACTCAAAAATTATCCAAAAAAATCATGTCATTTCTAATATAAATAAAGTGTTGCAAATGTAAAGATACAATTAAGAAATTATTCTTACCATTTGTCTTGAAATTAAAAATGAGCTGATTTTCACTTCTTCTTTTGAATATTGATTAAGAATATCCATCTACTATTTCACATAAGGACCATAAAACTATTTCACATAAGGACCATAAAAATTGCTTCAATATGTATAAATCCTTGTTTAAAATGTAATATTTATGTTCTTTTCCTTCCACACCATATCTCCTCCTTATTCTTCAAATACTTATTCATATAAAAAATTATTCAAGAGTGTTGATTTCACATCTATAGATAAATATATCAAACTTCTGTAGATGATAGCAAAATTAAAACAACATGTAAGTATAGAATAGATGTGAATAACATTTTTCACCAATCTTATTTTGTGCCTTTAAATTGATTCAAGTTCTTTATAACTTTTTCTATAAATCTATTCAAATATTATTAAATCCTTTCTTGAACATAGATTGACCAATCATGTCATTTTATTTCTTTGATGACATCAATATGAACAATCATTTCTTCATAGAAAAATATATGGTTTAATATGCATCTTCATGATAATTTTGTTTCACTTGTAATTGAGAAAACAAATGACATTAACAAGATGAATTCCATAATGGTGAGCTCTGGAGCAGGAACAATTTTAAATTTGAACTGGTCCTTACTAGGTGGGAATGGTGGCCAAGTGGTTTCTATTGGTTCTCTTGTCATTCTACAAGCAGAAGAATTCTTAAATAATGGTTTGGGGGACTAGGTTTATTAGTTACTTCTAAGTCTGTCCCTATTTTTCCTCCATTGTTTGAGGAGGATTTTGGGAAAGCTCTTGAGCCTAGGGCCCCTTTGTTAGATATGAAAGATTTTGGCATTCTGTCTACTACCAATGGAAAAGGTGAGTTACCCAATGTTCAAAATGGGGAGGGTGAAGCACCTAAATAATGGTTTGGCTTGTTTGGGGATCACAAAGTTAATCCTCTTTTTCCTTTGCCAAATGTTCTGATTCAGGTTGGATGCCAAGATGGTGAGTTTTGTATCTTTATCCCTGACTAGTCCTAGACCATTTGATAGATTCAATGGTGTCAAATCTCACTGGTAAATTCCTAGGGTCCTAGTCTAATATTAAATTTATTTATAGCTTTGTCAAAAGGAAATGGTGTCTCAAGGCCATATGGAGATTGCAACCCTTCCTAGGGGTTTCCTTTCATTTGAGTTTGCTAATAAAGCATATTGTGACTATGTGACATGTGGTGGACCCTAGATGTTGGGAAAGATGGTTCTCTCCTTTCATAAATGATCCCCTCAATGGAACTATGATGATACATTTTTCTCCTCTATTCCGGTGTGGGTTAGATTTTTGAGTCTTCCCCTAGAGTTTGGAATGTGAAAATCTTCAAAGGACTGGCTAGATATTTTGGGGAACTCCTATCTATTGACATGAACATGAGTGCTATATATAGGCTTCTCTTTGCTAGGATTTGTGCCAACATAGGTAGGTTGGAGAACCTTCCTTCAGTTATTTTGATAAACTCAAAACAAGGAAAGTTTAAGGAGGAAGTTGAGTTTGAATCTCTTCCTTTCTCCTCTTTTGTGTGTAACAAAAATTTTCGTTTAGCTAAACACTATCCTAAGAAGAAGAGGAAAGAGGATCCCTCAATGGTTTTTTTATCCCACTTAGCTCCCACCCCCTGGTCCTAATCTCCAAGCTTGTTTAGATAGAAAAGGTTTTAGAAGGATAGAAGGAGGCCATTCAAGCTTTGGTGAGTGAGAAATAGCTGGTTGGTAGTATGAGGAGATTCTTTTTACCCTTTTTATTCTTGTAGTTGATGGTGTTCCTTCCTTATGATCTTCTTAGATAGTGTTGGTGATATTGATGACCCCCTCTTTATATGTCTCTTCGGTTCAATAGTTGCCTCATCCTTTGGAGCAGGTGTTATCAATGGTAGTGGATTCTTTGGATACGATGGTTAGTAAGGACTCAACTATGCATAAAGCCAAGAGGCTTGAGGTTGTGTTGATTGAAGAGCTTGAGGATGGAGAGTTTAGGTAACTCTTGGGTTTGGAAGGTCATAGATATCTTTAGGTTGAGGTTTGGTGTTGAGATTATGGGTGTTGCACACATTGCATAATAGTGTTATATTGTATTATTTTATTTTATTATGTAATGTTGTACCTAGGATCAACTAGATGGAAATGCAACATGAAAGATTTCCATGGGATATACTTGATGAGTTGTGTTGTAACATTGTGGTAGTATTTGATGTAATTATTTAATATTGGGAAAAAGAAATTAAATTTCCAATTTTAAATGTGGGGTCAATGGGTTTGATAGCACATGGTTTTTAGGACATGGTTTATGTAATATCACTTGGTGGCTTTGTGGGACTTGCTACTATATAAGTAGCCACAAGGGTAGTGGTTGTATGAGAAAGAAAAAAGGGAAAAAGGAAAAAGTTGAGCAAGACAAGGCTTGAGAGGTTAGCCAAGGGAGCATTTGTGAAGGTTGGAATCATGGCATGGGATGTGTGGATTCATGCTTGTTCACATTTATTGTTTGGTAGTGGCTATGGCTCTGAAGGCTTCCATGGTTGTATTGCAATGGTATTTTTGCTAAATAATACATGGTGATGGATGCTTTTGGAGGCTAGGTTTTTCTCTCAACGAGGGTTTCCCAGGGTATATCTTGTGTCACATTTTTTTGAGTTGTTATCTATTCTCTTGAATACAAATTTTAATTGCATATTTATTTTAGATTTATTATGGGTTATGTGGAAACAATTATATTTTCTTGCAAGTTTCCTTACATTTCGTTGTCTCTAGTTAGGGGGGCTTAGTTGATCCAACGAAGTTGTTAGGGCCTTTAATTAAAGAGAAAGGGTACCATAGTTAGCTTGTGTTGTCTATTTCAGTTGTTTTGGATACTTAGTTTCATCTTGGTTCCTAGAATTTGGTAGTGGTTCGAAGTTGGAGGATGGAGTGGATAGCCAATGGGAAAAGGTTAGTAGGAAGAAGAAAAAGTATCCAACTTCTATCCCTTTCTTTAATATGGTTTATAAGAGTAAATTTAAACCAGATGTGGGTGGTAAGAAGTATGGTTTTAGACATGAAGAATAATAATGCAAGTAGAGAAATGGCTAGTAAAGTTGATATTGCAGATGGAAAACAACTTACCATCTAGGAGAGATATAATTTTTTTTTCTAAATGAAGATAGTGTCTTGAATATAAGATGATTGAATTCTCCTCACAAGCAAGATATTTTCCAAAATGTATTTCAAGATCATAAACTAGATGTTCTTTTCATGTAAGAAACTAAGATAACTATAGACAAAGTAGAAATGCTATCCTTCTTCAATAACAAAAAAATGTTGGGTTGTATTTTCTAAGGAGTGTCGGGAGGTGTGGCTATTTTGTAGAATGAATCTATTGTGAAAGGTGAGTTCCTTTGTGAAAACAATTTATTGTGTGTTCAATTTTATCATGTTAGAAATAAATTCTCTTGGATCCTTTCTAATGTTTATGCTTTAAATTCAAATGCTAAGAGATTGGTGTTTTGGGAAAGGATTGTTTCTTTTAAGTTATCATTTAGATTGGATCCTTGGTTAGCTATGGGAAATTTAAACTTTTCCCTCAAGGATAATGAGAAAGTTGATTGGTGTCTTCTCAGAGTCACTTGGAAGGCATATTGGATTTGATGTAGTTTGTTAATTGCCAAGCCCTGATGGATGTTGGTCTTTAAGGCTTGAGTTATACTTGGTCTAATCATAGATATAGCAATAATTTGATTCAAGTTAGATTGGATAGAGCTCTAATCTCCCATGACTAGATTGAATCTTTTAATTTCTCTTTTCTTACTTTACCCAAAGTTGGTTATGGTCACTTCCCATCTCTTTGGTTGCTAACCCAATAGCCATTAAAAGGAACTCTCCATTTAGATTTGAGAAGATGTGGCTAAAACATCTCAATCTTATAAGATTCAAGATTAAGGAATGGTGGAATATTAAGATTGATGGGTCAATAATGTTTAGGTTAGCCAAAAAGTTGAATTTTACTAAAGGAAAAGTCAAAGTCTGTAACAAGGAGG
This sequence comes from Cupressus sempervirens, assembly GCA_028749045.1. Taxonomy (NCBI): domain Eukaryota; kingdom Viridiplantae; phylum Streptophyta; class Pinopsida; order Cupressales; family Cupressaceae; genus Cupressus; species Cupressus sempervirens. The sequence continues at coordinate 688,604,204 of CM053791.1, read as the reverse complement.
TATTTGGGGACATCTTTCTGCAAAAGAATGCCATTAAATTTGAATTGGACAAAATCAAGAAGAATATCCAAGTGTCTAGGGGCATTCAAGATCTTATTCTCAAAGAAAATATTTTGTTGATTAAATACCATGATATTATATGGGTGAATGCATGGATCTATGTCACCTTTGGGGCTAACTTTGCTGATCTGACTAGACTAGTTTCAACCAAATCTACATGGCACTGACTAGGTGCCATGGGGCACATACGTACGTAGGGGGCTTCTAAAAAGAAAACATTCAATTGGACTAGATTCGACTGGAAATCCTTAAAATTATATAAACTAAAAAATGGCCATCGGTGGCTCATTTGAACAAGAGGACTTTGCGGATTGTGGAGTAGCATGGGGGCTACAAGAGTGATCCGACCAAAATAGGTACGTCAACATACTTTTAAAATTAATATTTTTTTGTGTGTTTTTTTAATGTTTTCTTAGTAGTATAATAGTTTTATGGTATTTTTAAAAATATTTTAGTGTTTTACATATATGTTTTTAAATAGTGTATTAATTTTTACAAATAGATGTGTAATCTTTTGTTTTAAATTATTTTATTTTGTAATATATGTCTAAAATTTAGTTTAATATTTGAAAAATTAGAAAATGTTTGAAACTTTAGAAAATTTTAGTGAACTTTAGTAAATGTTTGAAACTTAAGAAATTTTTAGTAAACTTTAGAAAATATTTGAAAAATTAGAAAATATTAGTAAAATTAGATAATTTTTGAGAACATTATTTCATTATTGTTACAAGAATAAGAAAATTTTGTTCATCCAACTTTTGGGAGGCATAACTTTTGATTTGGGTCTCCCGATTGACGAATCATTTACATTTTCGAAAAGCTCTCCAAGCACTCTATAACCTTGTGGATTAGCATCACTCATTACCCATTTTCAGGCCTGTATGAGGCCATTTAGTGCCTCAAATCTGACTTTCAAGCATTCTTAGGGGGCCTTTAGGCAACTTAAACTATAATAACTTTCAATTCGTAACGTCTTTTGATCTGATTCTTTTTTAGTGTTGATTATTTTAAATTTTACTTTGTTAATGTTAGAAAACATTAGAAAATTTTAGATAAAATTTTAGAAAATACTACTTGAAATATTATAAAAACTAATAAATGAAAAAAATAGTAGAAAACTTTATAGCCAACTAAAACCCTAACATTGAACCTAATGAAACTCTTAACCGAAACCCTCACATTGAACTGAATTAAACTCTAACTATTACATTGAACCTAATTAATCTCTAACTAAAACCCTAACATTGAACTTAATAAATTATATAGTCAACTAAAACCCTAACATTGAACCTAATAAAATGCTAACATTGAACCTATTTAAAGTGCTCTAACTGAAACCCTAATATTGAACCAAAGAAGAGTAACTCTTCTCTTACATTGAACCTAATTAACTAAAACCCTAACATTGAACCTAAATAAACCCCAACATTGAACCTAATAAATTATAGCTAACTGAAACCCTTAACATTGAACCTAATTAAACCCTAATGTAGTGCCTCTCGCGTTTGCAGTTTGTACCTTGTTATATTTTGATCTGAGAGATACTTGTTACTCATGTTATTTTTACATTTGTCATGACCCCATCTTTTAGCCTTCATGTTCTCCAAAGGCTAAGTGGAGCATAACAAAAAATTAAATTAATTTCTTATAAAGTCATTAAATAAATTAAAAATTAAAATGTGACTTTATATTTAATTAATTTAATTAATTATTGTATTACAAGGGAGAAGCTTCTAGACTGTGTATTAATTATTGGAAAGGGGGAAACCTCTAGTAATTTAATTTTCTAGGAGCACAATTAATTATTGTATTGCAAGGGAGGAGTTTCTAGAGAGTGCATTAATTATTGGAAGGGGGAAGCTTCTAGTACTTGCAATTAATTAATATTTGATTCCCTTCTAGAAGGGTGTAGGAAAAGTATAAATAGAGGTGGGAGAGTCATTGTTGAGCATCAGATGATTGTGAATTGCATTTGATAAGAGCTTGGATGTGTGAGTCACATATCTTTCTTGGCATTAGAGGACATTCATCCTCCCTTGTAACATTCTAGACGTAATTCCCTTGGGGTTTGGCCTTTGGAATACATTGCTATGTACTTAATTTTATCAATGTGAGAACTAATATTATTTTAGCAGCAGTTCAGTCTTCAATTTGCATAAATTCCTTCTTTCTCATGTTGTGTGGATTGAAACCTATGCAAAGACATTAAAATCACTTTCAGCAATTGGTTTAGTTCTTGGGCATTTGCAGGGTGCCCATTATAGTGGTATCAGAGCTATAAGTCCTGCCATCCTATGGAGATCTTCAACATCTATGTTTGAGCATGTGACAAGGGCTTTATAATTCTTGCAATACCAAAGCAAGACAAAGTAGGAGTTCAAACTTGCAAAATGAACAAGGTAGTTCATCCGTGTAGAGGGACATACAATCCAGTCATACAAATACAGAGGAGATATTCTTTGAACAAGATATAGTATGGGTGATTGAGATGATAGGAATACTGGTCCAAATTAGGAAAATATAATGTTGAGGTTACTGGATACATTTCAAGAGTAGAATAGGCAAATGGATATGATGTTGTAGCTAATGGCTAGACAAATGGGCATCAATATTAATCTGGGTGATGCCAACAATGGAAACAAGAATAATAGGGGCAATGATAATGGAGGCTGAGGCAACATTAATGGTAATAATGGACATGAAAACAATGGGAATGAGGCTAAAAACTTTAGACATGTTCCACGCCCAACTCGAATAGCCAGCTCGAGACCTCTTCTACCCACCTTCCCACCCAAAGATCCAATTCAACTGATTAATGAACTATAGATTATGGAGTTACAAGATCAGTTCAGGAGGGATTAGGAGGCCAATGGACTAGAGTTTCAGGTGGACATGTCTCTCAGAGATTACTTGGACTTGAGGATGAGACACATGCCCAGATCAGGAGGAAGAAGTCAAAACCTTGAGCTAAGAAAGAAAGTTGGGAAACTTTCTTTACCTTATTATGATGCTTCAGAGAAGATGACCACATGAGCTGTGTTGGCTATTCACTTGGATGGACCGACACATGAGTGGTGGCACCATGGCATGGTAACCTTGCGGCATAATTAGATCACATCTTATAAGGAGTTCACTTAGAAGCTTATAGAGAGATTTGATACCAGGGATCCTGAATTACAGTTTAAAGAGTTGGCACAACTCAAGTAGTGGGGATCAGTTGAGACATATATTAGTGAGTTTTAGAGGTTAGTTGTGTTGGTCACGGATATTTTAGAGAGGAGGTTAGTAGTGTTGTTTATGGATGGACTCTCAGAACCCTTGCGAGGTTGGGTCAAGGAGCATGACCTAGCTATGTTGCAAGAGACCACTAAAAAGGCTCGTGACTTAACACCTTCTTCATTTAGGAGCAAATTTCAGCACAGGGATTCTTATATGAAAAAAGACAAGGAGGAGGACAAAAAAACTGTTCACAAGGATGCTCAGCCAAAAAGAGATAAGTTGGATAATGACACCTTGAATGATTTAAGAAAGAAGAAGTTATGTTTTCATTATAGAGAGCCTTGGGATTTATCTCATAAGTGTCCTTTCAAGGCTAAGGCAAATCAAATGGAGTATTTCTTAGCCAAGGAGTCATAGTTAGAGAGGGAGGATCAACACTCTATTTCAGATGAGGATAGCACTGTAGAGGAGAGAAACATTCCTGAGGATGAGAAGTCATTAGCACAATTAACAGGGGCTCAGAAGGTAATCACATTTAAGGTCAGGGGTACTAGCCAAGGGTAGAAAGTGATCTCACTCATTAACACTGGGGCTGCACATAATTTTATAGATGCACAATTGGTAGCAAGAGAGGTCTACAGACTGATGAGCACGTTAGGTTTAGAGTCATGGTAGCTAATGGTGACAAACTATCATGTACTCAAAAGATATCTAATCTTCACATCAGGTTTGGAGATGACTATGAGTTGGAGGATAAGTTCTATGTGGTAGACATGGGAGACTATGATGTTATCCTCAACATGACATGGATGGCCTTGCTAGCAGAGTTCACACTTAACCTAGAAAAATTGGAAATGAGGTTTCAACATGAGGGAAGAACTGTTGTACTTAGAGGACTTTCAGATGGGAGTTGCAGAGTAGTTTCCTTGAGGAGAATGCAGAGACTTTTTTGACATAATAACACAGAGTGGGCAGCGGAATGTTTCACTATGTGAACTTCACAAGAGCCATAGGTGAAGAGTCATCCACCAAATATCTAGGAGATACTTGATAGGCACACTAAGGTATTTGGTGAGATTCTACATGGGGTTCTTCCTGACAGAGGGATAGAGCATGTTAGTGAGCTTGAGGAAGGAGCCAAACTAGTTATGATTACTCCTTATTGTCATCCTAAGAAACACAAGGATGAGATAGAGAGGGAAATTAAGGAGTTGTTAGAGATGGGGCATATCAGGCCTAGTAAGAGCTCCTTTACTTCAGCAGTAGTGTTGGTAAAGAAGAAGGATGGGACGATGCGCATGTGCATCAATTACATAGCATTAAATAAGAAGATCATTAAGAACAAATATCCCATCCCATGAATAGATGAACTGATTGATGAGTTACATGGTGCATGCTTTTTTACAAAGATTGATCTACGGTTAGGGTATCATCAGATTAGGATGAGGGAGGAGGACATTGAGAAGACAACTTTTCAGTGTCACTATGGCCACTTTGAGTTTTTGGTTATGCCATTTGCGCTAACTAATGCCCCTACTACGTTCCAGAGTTGCATGAATTAGGTATTCATGGAGCAGCTTAGGAGGTTTGTCTTGATTTTATTTGATGACATTTTAGTCTTTAGTAAGACTTCGGAGTAGCATTTACAACATCTTGAGATGGTGTTGTCCACTTTGGAGAAAGAGTCATCGTATGCCAAGGAATCTAAGTGCGAGTTTGGGATGACTGAGCTACTATACCTTGGGCATATCATCAGTGCAGATGGAGTTTGGGTAGATCCTGAAAAGATTAGGGCTATTGTTGATTGGTCTACAACTACGAATCTTACATAGCTTAAGGGATTCCTTGGTCTCTGCAAATTTTATAGGAGATTTGTTAAGGGATTTTCACAGATCACTGCACCCTTGAAAGACCTTACCAGGAAAGGGGCCTTCACATGGATAGAGGTAGCTCAGAGAAGCTTCAATCATTTCAAGAATGTGATGTCATCATGTTCGATACTAGCTCTACCAAATTTCACAAAGCCATTTGAGCTTCATTGTGATGTGTCAAGAGATGGGATTGGGGCAGTCTTGATGCAGGAGAAGCATCCCATTGTTTTTTAGAGAAGGAATCTCTATGGAGTGGAGAGGAGCTATTCCATCTATGATCGGGAGATGTTGGCTATAATGCATGCATTGGCTAAGTTTTGGTCCTACCTAATTGGGAGAAATTTTGTTATCAAAATCGATCACAGTAGCATCAAATACTTCATGAGCCAATGTGATTTGAATGATAGACAACAGAAGTGGATTACGAAGTTACAGGCCTATGACTTTGACAATGAGTTTGTCAAAGGTAAGAAGAATGTGCTGGCATATACCTTATCTAGAAAACCTCATATTTGTGCTCTAGCTGAGATTATAGGAGATTGGAGAAATAAGATCATAGAAGAGTATGCAAGGGATGCTTGGGCTTCTGGAGTAATTGTAGGCACCATACATGATGATCATTATGTGGTGATGGATGGATTGATTAAGTTTTAGGATAGGATATATTTGATTCCTTCATCACATTTTAGGGAGGTAATACTAAAGGCATTTCATGATGCACCTACAACTGGACATCCAAGGGTCTTTAAGACCTACACGCAGATCCGTGAGTGGTTCACATGGAAAGGGCTCAAGGATGATGTTCAGAAGCATGTTAGGGAGTGTGCAATTTGCTAGCAGAGCAAGAGGGAGCACACATATCCTACAGGGTTGTTACAACCTTTGCCCATTCTAGATAGGAAATGGGAAAGTATTTCTATGGACTTCATCACTGGGTTACCACTAGTATAGGGGAAAGATTACATCTATGTGATAGTTGACTAGCTAATGAAGTTTGCTCACTTCTTTTCTATTCCATCCACTTACACAACAACATAGGTGGCCAATCTTTTCTTCAGAGAGATATTCAAGTTACATGGGCTACCTAGTGTCATTGTCTGTGATTGGGATAGTAAATTTATGAGTACTTTTTGGCAGGAATTGTTTAGGTTGTGTGGTATAGATCTTACACCTAAGACTAGTTATCATCCATAGATAGATGGGCAAACAAAGATTGTGAATAAATGGGTGGAAGGGTATCTGAGGAACTATGTGACTGCACAACAGAGGGCTTGGGTCAAATTGCTACATATGGGAGAGTACTGTTATAACACCACTTATCATATGTCCATCAAGATGACTCCATTCATGGCACTATACAGTTATGAAGCACCTAGTTTCATGGACCTAGTTTTGGGGGATAGTAGAGTACCCAAAGCAAAACACCTCTTGCAGGATAGTTAGGATATTTTGAGGGTTCTTAAGGAGAATATACAGCAAGCCCAAAATTAGTAGAAATTGTATGCTGACCAACACTGAATAGAGCGCAGTTTCAAGGTTGGGGATATGGTTTACCTAAGGCTACAACCATACAGATAATCATCACTCAAGAAAAGTAGAGCAGAGAAGTTGAAGCCTAAGTTTTATGGCCCCTACAGAGTGATTCACAAGGTGGGCGAGGTTGCTTACGAGATTGAGCTTCTAGGGGGCAGTCGAGTGCATAATGTGTTTCATGTGTCAAGGCTTAAGAAAGCCATTGGTGAGAGAGTTGTGCCTTCAGTAGAATTACCACCATTAGATGAGGAGGGAAAGATCGTAGTAATTCCTAAGGCTATTCTGGATACTAGGGAAATGACTCTGTGAAGTAGGTTGATTAAAGAATATTTAGTCAAATGGAGATATCTGCTAGAGGAAGATGCTACTTGGGAGAGTGAGCAGGTGCTATAGAAAACATGACTGAGATTGCTTGAGGACAAGAAATTTCAAGGAGGGCGGACTATAATGACCCCATCTTTTAGCCTTCACATTCTCCAAAGGCTAAGTGGAGCATAAGAGGAAATTAAATTAATTTCTTATAAAGTCATTAAATAAATTAAAAATTAAAAGGTGACTTTATATTTAATTAATTATTGTATTACAAGGGAGAAGCTTCTAGAGTGTGTATTAATATTAGAAAGGGGGAAACCTCTAGTAATTTAATTTTTTAGAAGCATAATTAATTATTGTATTGCAAGGGAGGAGTTTCTAGAGAGTACATTAATTATTGGAAGGGGGAAGCTTCTAGTACTTGCAATTAATTAATATTTGATTCCCTTCTAAAAGGGTTTAGGAAAAGTATAAATAGAGGTGGGAGAGTCATTGTTGAGCATTGGATGATTGTGAATTGCATTTGATAAGAGCTTGGATGTGTGAGTCACATATCTTTCTTGGCATTAGAGGACGTTCATCCTCTCTTGTAACATTCTAGATGTCATTGCCTTGGGGCTTGGCCTTTAAAATACATTGCTATGTACTTAATTTATCATTGTGAGAACTAATATTATTTCAGCAGCAGTTTAGCCTTCAATTTGCACAAATTCCTTCTTGCTCATGTCATGTGGATTGAAACCTATGCAAAGACATTGAAACCAGTTTCAGTAATTGGTTTAGTTCTTGGGCATTTCTAGGGTGCCCATTACAACATTTGAGATGACTTGATGGTTAGATGTTATACTTTGATTTTCAGTATCATAGATCTTAGATTACTATGTTGTTCAGTTGATCATATTTGCATGATGATGCCTTTTTGAGATGACAATATGTTTTATGATGATATATGGTTATCCGATATTTGGACATATCTTATGATTATGTTCTATGATTGGATTTAATGCTATGGTTATTTACTTCATTCTTGCTTTGTGATGCTTTATGCAAAAGTGAGTGATGCAAATAGATTATTTTAGTATAATTAAATAAATGGTTAAATTAGGTTTTATTACATTGTATTTATTGCTTCGACTATGTTATTATATGCAATTGCACTTGATCGAGTGTTTTAGTGTGCATGATTTATATCTCGGGCAGTGGCACATGGGGTTAGTAATTCAACTATTCATATCTAGCCAATGTCATTCCTATATGGTCGATGTATCCTATTTTATTATTTAAATTAAAACCTTTCGGTGATTTATTAAATCTAGACTCATTTGCATTATGTGATTAGACTTGTGAGCAAGATAATGTTCAAGAAACCCCCCTCCAAAAAAATATAAAATATTGGCAAATCTTTCATTATTTTGATTTTTTAAATTTCTATTCATGAATCTTTCAAATTTTTAATTTTAAATATTATTTATATTGGCAACTATTTTGGAATCATAATTTTTGTATAGAAAATATTGGTGAATCTCAATAATAATAGAAATTTCATTAATCACCATAGACTATTACAAATGAAAATTGAATATTTTTTAACTCATGGATTACTATGAGGATCATTATATTATATTTTAAATCAGTAGTGAAAACTAAATATTGGTGATATAGCCCTTAACTAATAATTATGATAATTATTGGCAAATTAATTTTTATTTCTCCAATAATATATAATATTTAGGTGAATAAAATTAATCATATATTGAATATTATGGCGAATCTTTGAGCATAATTGTTTTAATAAAATAAATTATTGAGTGATTTTAAATATTTTATAGCTAAAATTTATAAAAATATGGCGATTTAAGTTGCATTAAATCTTTAAATTATTAGCCAAATTACTAGGCAAAAATTTCCCAATTTTAGAATATTAGCCCTAAAAAATATGTTGCCTGTGAGTGTGTTTGTGCATTTAGAGGTTCGCATTTATCGCGAAAGTTACTAAGGAATTTTTTTATTTTGGTTTAAGGGAATTTCAAGCTTTATTAGATTTAATTTAATTCTCAACAATTTTTTTGTAGAAGAATTCCAATTACTTGGAATAACCTATTTTCATTTGGGTCAATTCAGGGTTTAACTAAGTTATTTGGTTATTTAACCTAATACATTATTCACTCAAAAAGTAAATAAGTATGCAAAGAGGAATTTTATTCCCCACTTCTCGCTTTTGGAAAATAAAATTTGAGAGCAAATTTCCATATCCTCTTCTAGAGGATTGTGTTTCTATTTTCTATAGGAGCTACGAGTGTGGGATCTTCATGAGATTAGTCTCATTAGATCCAGCTCAGGGAGACTGTGGATTACCGCAACTTTCAGTAGCTTCTACGAGTTATTTATTTATTGTGTTATTTTCCATTTCTTCCCTTTTGGTTGTCAGGTAGTGCTCTCCTGTCTTTACATTTCAACTCTATTTTTGGTGGGTATATGTTAGGAGGTTGAGAACTAGTGTTCCCCTCCATTTCTAATTACTAGTTCTTCTTGGTTGGTCGGGTATGAATGTTTTCCTCATTTTTGGGATGAGGGTTTGGGGTTTCACACCTTTATGCTAGTCATTTTTGCATATGGTGTTCAAACCCAAATTTATTCATTCTTGAGGTGAATGGGTTTTATTTTCATTGATTTTCATCAACATTGAATTTTTTGAGGTTTTCACCTCGATTTTCATGCTGCCCATTTTTCTTAAGTTTTCTTAGCATGAGGTTGGTCATGGACTTTGATGGAGACACAACCCAAGCACAGAATGGACACAATAGGAAAAGGGAAATTGTATTAACTGTGAAAATAAGCTAGTACATTCAGTACAGAGAAAATAAACTTCATAACATGCCCTATGGGCTTACAATAACATAAATCTGGAGATAATTTCTCCTTTTAGTACCTCCTCTCAAACTCCACTCCGAACTGCCTTTTACAATGCTAGAAATATCCTTAAATAGACCCCGTAGGGTTAAGGACTAGGAATACATTCTAGAAAGTAATAGTAGGCATCCACCGACCAAGTAGAAGGCTCCAAAAGCTGCGTTAGAAGTTGGTGCAAATCTAGAAGAATCCAAAAACGGTAACCGAACTTTCGGGAGGCATAACTTTTGAATCGTAGCTCCAATTGATGAACCGTTTACATTTTCTGAAAGCTCTCGAAGCGCTCTATAGCCCTATGGACAACTTTGCTTGTCCCCCATTTTTTGGCCCTTTTTGAGGTCATTTAATGCCCCTAACCTGACTTTGAAGCATTCTTAGGAGGTCTCCAAAACCCAAAAAATTGCGATAACTTTCAAATTGTGGGGCCTTTTGACCTGATTCTTTTTTTGGAATGCTCTAAATTACAATTACATTCATCTGGCCAATTTACACCTCCTAGTTAACCAAAATGATGGCTCAATTACATACTCCTATTTTTTCGACATTTACATGTATCCCAAGGTGTTCAAATACTCTATCCTAGAACACTGATAGTGGAACTGTGAGAGTTGGAACTTTTATTTGACACAAATGGGTATCCAAAAATGAAAACACATGAAATAGAAACTAAGTCTAAGCACATTTTTTTTGGGTGACACAAGATTGCCCTTATACCTCTGGATGCTCCTACATCAAACACCCAAGGTAGATTGAAAAGTGACCCTGTCACTTTATGAATGGTAGAGGAAATTCCAAATGGGAAACCTCAGTTACTGAAATCCAGGTTGAGTCCTCTATCGACTGTCCTTTCCACTTGACCAAATACTCTTCATACTGCCTATTTCTAGTGCTCCTACCCACACGATAATCTAGAATGTCTTCTATCTCCTACTTCTTAGAAGTAGGAATTAGACATTGCTCTAACACCAGCTCCTCATCTGCACCATCATCATGATACTCTATTAAGTCTGCAATGTTGAAAATAGGAGAAATGTGAACACCATCTGGCAGCTCCGCCTCATATGCATTTCCTGAGTCATGTTTCTTCAGAATTTTGTAGGGGACAAATTTCTTCATTTTTAGCTTGTTGTAAGTACTGGCTAGAAATCTTTCTTTTCGTAAGTGCACCATGACTAGATCCCCTACTTGGAATTCCTTATGTCTTCTCCTTTGATCAGCCCTAGCTTTATACTCTTGATTCATCTTGGTAATGTGTGCTTGAACCTCCTCATGTAGACGCTTGGTATGTTCAGCAAATTCTTCAGCTTCAACACTTGTCCTTTCCCCTTGCTCTATCTTCCTCAATTCTGGCATAGTCCTTAGGCTACTTCCATATACAATGTGGAATGGTGATCTACTAGTACTCCTATTTATAGAGTTATTGTAAGCAAACTCGGCTTGTGGTAGAATCAAATCCCATCCCTTGGGCTTATCCCCAACTAAACATCTCAGAAAATTGCCTAGACTTCTGTTTACCACTTCTGTTTGGCCGTTAGTTTGTGGGTGATGCGTGGAACTGAATTTAAAGTTTGTTCTCAACTTTTTCCACAATGCCCTGCAGAAATACCCCACAAATTTAGTATCTCTGTCAGAAACTATACTCGTTGGAAGACCATGTAGTCTTACCACCTCTCTGAAAAATAAGTTTGTAATATGGACAACATCATGAGTTTTGTGGCATGGAATGAAATGTGCCATTTTGGAGAACCTATCAACCACCACAAATATTGAGTCATTACCCCTTGGTGTCCTCGGCAATCCAAGAACAAAATCCATACTGATGTCCTCCCATGGCTTTGATGAAATAGGCAATGGCTGATATAGTTCAGTATTGTGGCTAAATCCCTTGGCAACTTGACAAATCTGGCAACTTTGTACAAACTTCTTCACATTTTGTGAAATCTGAGGCCAAAAGTAATGTTCTCTAAGAATGGCAATGGTCTTATCTCAACCAAAATGTCTTGCCATCCCTCCACTATGTTTCTCTTTAATCAGATTTTTCCTCATGGAACTCCTTGGAATGCACAATTGACTAGCCTTGAACAACATGCCATGCCATCCTGAATCAAATAGTCTAACCACTTGGTTCTATCTATAGCAACAGGCTCTTTACAAGCTTTCGATGCTTCAGCAAAATCATGATCCTCAGGGTACAAATTCTTGAGTTCATCAAACCCAACTACTTCAACCTGCATTACTGTAAGCAACAACTATCTCCTACTTAGTGCATCTGCAACCCTGTTAGATTTTCCACTTCTATGCTTCAACACAAATGTATAACTTTGCAAGAACTCTACCCACTTCATACACCTCTGATTAAATTTACCTTGGCTATTTAGGTATTGTAATGCCTAGTGATCAGTATACAAAATAAATTCCTTTGGCAATAAATAATGCCTCCATTTCTTTAAGGCCTGATCTATTGCATAGAACTCTTGATCATAAACATAATACTTCTTCTTTGCATCATTCAATTTTTCACTAAAATATGCAATAGGCTTACCTTCTTGGATCAATATAGCCCCAATAGCGCTGCCACTAGCATCACAATCCACTTGGAACACCTTTCTAAAATGTGGAAGTAACAACACAGGTTGTTCTGTCACCTTTTTCTTCAGCAATTCAAAACTTCTCGCAGCTGCTACAGTCCATTTGAACTCTTTTCTATCCCCTCTTATTGTGTCAGTTAGGGGTGCACATATGCCACTAAAATTCTTAATAAACTTCTTGTAAAAACTAACTAGACCATGAAATGATCTTACCTCAGTAGCAGACCTTAGAGTAGGCCATTCCAAGATGGCTTTTACCTTCTCTAGATCCATTTTGAGACCTTCAGGTGATATAAAAAACCCCACATAGACTAACTCCCTTTTTTCAAAGATACACTTCTTCAAATTAATTAACAGTTTCTCTTCCCTTAACCTTTCAAGGACACTACGAATATGCAATAAATGTTCTTCCAAAGTCTTGCTGAAAATTAAAATATCATCCAAATAGACAATAACAAATTTTCTCAAGAACTTCTTAAGTACCTCATTCATAAGCCGCATGAAGGTGCTTGGGACGTTTGTCAATCCAAAGGGCATGACTAACCACTCATAAAGACCCTCCTTGGTCTTGAAGGTCATTTTCCACTCATCTCATTCTCGAATCCGTATCTGGTGATAACCACTCTTGAGATCTATCTTTGTGAAGTACTGAGCTCCACTCAAGCAATCCATAAGATCATCCATTCTTGGCAAAGGAAACTGATATTTGATGGTTATCCTATTTATAGCTTGAGAGTCTGTACACATCCTCCACTCTCCATCCTTCTTTGGTGCTAATACTGTAGGTACTACACATGGACTCAAGCTCTCCTGAATCAAGCCCTTCCTCAATAGCTCCTGAACCTGTCTATTTAACTCCTCTATTTCAGTAGGAGTCATCCTGTGAGCATCCTTGTTAGGAAAACTAGCTCCTGGAGTTAGATCTATCTGATTACTGATTTGCCTTACTGGTGGCAATCCTTCTAGAACATTATCAGAGATAATATCTCCAAACTCACCTAGTAAATCTGAGACTTCAAGTGGTATTTCACTACTACCTTCTTTTTCTTTCCTAGGAATCAAAGCATAGCACATACACTGATATTTCATTCCATCTAAAAACTTTCTTCCATCAACAAGACAAATCCTAGCACTACTACATACCTTTTCACCTTCCTTTTTCATGGGCTTCAGTTTGTGGCAAACTCCATCCTTTGTTAGAGAGTATGTGTTTGCATGACCATCATGTACTGCATGTCTATCAAACTACCATGGTCTACCCAACAATAGATGGAAAACATCCATTGGAATAACATCACAGAGAACTTCTTCATGGTAACTCCCAATTTTGAATTTCACGAGACATTGTTCACTTACCAGGACCTTATGATCATCTTTTACCCAAGCAATCCGATAGGGCTGGGGATGTCTCTCCCTCTTGAGCTTTAGCTTAGAGACCATCTCTTTTGATACCAAGTTATCAGTGCTACCACCATCAATGATCACATCACAACATTTATCCTCACACTTGCATCTGGTATGGAACAAACTCCTCCTTTTTCTTGGTTCAATCTCACCACTTAGTAGGACCCTTTCATTCACCAAGGTCTCTCCTCTTTCTGCATCCTCTGAATGTGATGACTGTGCATCCTCATCCACATGAGCAACCCTAGCTTGACCCTCAGCTCTCCTATCTGTCCTTCCTTGTCGTTGAGGGCATTCAAAGGCACGATGACCTTCTTCATTGCAATGGAAGCAGGTACCACAGAAGCCTCCTCTTCCTTGTCCACATCCTCTACCTCTTCCTCTTTGATTTCCAAAGTCTTGATCACAGGAGCGGTTGAAACCCTCATTCCTTTGGTTCCTGGTAGTACCCACGTCTTCATTTTTCTTTTGGGTTTCATTTCAACCTTCAGATGACCTATCACTTCCCCTTCCTCCTTGACCGTGCCCTCTTTGTCTCCCTTCAAACCTCTTATTCAGCTTCTCTTCAACTCGTAGGGCAAACTGGTATGCCTCTTCAACACTGGTCATTCTTACCAGACTTAATTCCTCCTGGATGCTAGGTTGCAACCCACTGATATAACGAGCAACCTTCTCCTTATTTGCTTCTGCATGCCCTGCTCTAATCAAAAGTTGATAAAACTCCTCTGTATATTCTTGGACTAATCTTCCTGCTTGCTTTAGCCCATGCATCTTCTTAAACAAATCAAGCTCATAGTCCACAGGAATGAACTGCTTCTTCAATTTGTCCACCATGCGATCCCACCTTGTGATCTTCTCCTTTCCTCTTCTGTTTCTTTCCAATTGAACCTCTTGCCACTAGATTTTGGCATGGCCTTTCAGTTTGGCCTTTGCAAACTTAACCCTATCTGGGTCCCTGATATCCTCATACTCAAAGTATACTTTCAGTTCATTGATCCAGTCAATCAACTCATCTAGTTTCAGATTTCTTGAAAATACACCCACATCAATTGTAGGTCTTTTCCCAAATTTAGTAATGGCCCTAAAAAGCCTTTCCTCTACCTGATTAAGAACTTCCCCATCAAATTTCCCTTCTGATCCAATTTCTTCTTCTTCATTGTCATCCTCACTGTCGTCACTTGCGGCAACATTTGTTCCTCTATGGAGCTCCTCCTACAATGCTTGTACCTACCTTTGGAGGGCTCTAACCTCCTCAGGATTAACAGCTCTGGCCCTTCCACCATGCTCTCTTCATGGAGGCATCTTGTTAACTCAAACCCACAACCAAACAGTCCTGGTGCAAACTGCCTCACAGTCGGCGCTCTGTCTACACACTCAGGAAAACCTGCTCTGATACCACTTGATGGAGACACAACCCAAGCACAAAATGGACACAATAGGAAAAGGGAAATTGTATTAATTGTGAAAATAAGTTAGTACATTTAGTACAAAGAAAATAGACTTCATAACATGCCCTATGGGCTTACAATAACATAAATCTGGAGATAATTTCTCCTTTCAGTACCTCCTCTCAAACTCCACTCCGAACTGCCTTTTACAATGCTAGAAATGTCCTTAAATAGACCTCGGAGGGTTAAGGACTATGAATACATTCTAGAAAGTGCTAGTAGGCATCCACCAACCAAGTAGAAGGCTCCAGAAGCCATGTTAGAAGTTGGTGCAAATCTAGAAGAATCCAAAAACGGTAACCAAACTTTCGGGAGGTATAACTTTTGAACCATAGCTCCGATTGACGAACCGTTTGCATTTTCGAAAAGCTCTCGAAGCTCTCTATAGCCCTATGGATAGCTCTACTCATCCCCCATTTTTTGGCCCTTTTTGAGGTCATTTAATGCCCCTAACCTGACTTTGAAGCATTCTTAGGAGGTCTCCAAAACCCAAAAAACTGCAATCACTTTCAAACCGTGGGGCCTTTTGACCTGATTCTTTTTCTGGAATGCTCTAAATTAAAATTACATTCATCTGGCCAATTTACACCTCCTAGTTCACCAAAACGATCAATTACATACTCCTATTTTTTTGGCATTTACACATATCCCAAGGTGTTCAAATAATCTATTCTAGAATACTGATAGTGGAACTGTGAGAGTTGGAACCTTTATTTGACCCAAATGGGTATCCACAAATGAAAACACATGAAACAAAAACTAAGTCTAAGTACATTTTTTTTGGGTGGCACAGGATTGCCCTTATACCTCTGGATGCTCCTGCATCAGACTTGGTCTATCTGTAGGATGTCAATTAGTCCAATATTGCACTTTTATGTTGCATTGGGATGCATGTACATCCTTACTCTCGAGCTTTTTTTCGATAAAGTGTTATTCTACTTGTGTTCTCATCCAACCCTTGTTTTATGATCTTGGGGATGGTGGTGCACCCACACATGAGCATGTGCTTGTGCATTTTTCGAGTGACTTGTGAGGCCTGAACTCTTGGTTGTATTTCAATGGAGTTATGTTCATTTGCCTATGGGAACTCATCATGTGATGAGCATGGGTATGTAGGGTAGCATGGAGGGGGCTTCTCTCTCTTGCATCTTGGTGACTATTTTCCTAGAGGGTTAGTGTGAAGAAGTTCTAAATAAGAGATAACTAAATAAATTAATTGGACAATAAAATGTTAGGACGCATGATTGTGCTCCTCCCTGGGGGAGTTAGAGTTACTGACATTAGCTTGGGCTACTCGATGCCAAGCTACTTACTCTCTAGCAAGCCCCTACACTGTGACCCATAGAGCGTCTGACCAAGACTTGATCCACTTGCATTATCTCATGAGCTTGGTTTTAGTCATCTTATTTTTTAGTGTGAGTGTTAGCCATGGACATTTTATTTATGTGTTTTTGTGGTTGGATCATTATCTCCATCAGTATGATGGGAGTGGACCTATAGGTTCCACGTGGTTGGGAGGCAAAGGTACCTTCACCACTGTTGGAGATGAATGTACAAAGACAATCTATTATTGCAGTATGACTGATGTTTGATATTTCACTTGGTATTTTGAGTTTCCATAGTTTATTTCCTTTTGATTTATGCTTTACTTGGAATGCTTGGATATCATGTTTAGATGATGTTAGTTAATTGACACACTCCTTAAAGACAATGTTATTATTGTAGACACCTAAAAACCTTTAGAAAATAAAGTATTTTTATTTTTTGAAAAAGTCCTAATGACATCATCATTTATTAATTAATTAATTAATTAATTAATTTTTATGCCATTAAATCCCTTTATCTTAATTAAAAATATTTAATTAAGGAATCCCACCCAAAAATGTTTAAATTTTATTTAAACATTATTTCCTTATTTATTAATTATTTAATTAATAAATTGACCAAAAATCCTAAAATAAATAAAAAATTTATTTTTTGCCCAAAACTTGGCCAATTTTCTTATGACCAATAACCTCTTCCAAAATCTTCTAATCCTTCTTTAATTTTAATTAAAGGCTAATCCCATCATTTCCTACCCCTAATCCCAACTCAAAATATTTAATTAAGATTAAATATTAATCCTCATGTTTATTAAAAAAGTCTTAATAATATCTCCTCAACCCAAACCCTTGAAATAAATAAAACTTTATTTATTTCCTAAAAATCTATTTTATCCTCATCCTAAAAAGTTCTAGACTCTTCTAGAAAGTCTTCATCCTCATCCTAGGAAATTCTAGACTATTCTAGAAAGTCTTTATCCTCATCCAAAGTCTAGACTCTTCTAGAAGATGTCTTTAAACCTAATCCTAATCCCCTCCTAACCTTGTCACATTCCCTAAACATGGGTTAAGAATTACTAACCCAAGCCAAAGTTAACAAATATCTCCTTCTTCACCCACCCTCATTAAATGCCATCCACTTGCCTATCCCTAAGCTAATCCTAAACCATCCTAATCCATCCTCTAATCATTTGCACAAGCCTAAGCAAGCTTAAAACCCTCCTAATCAAGTCCAAGTCAAAATTGCCGTCATCACCCTCAAAATATCTCAACCATAAAACTTTATGAAGTCCACTAGGTCATAAATGACTCTTACAAGCCCTTTTATTGCTTTTACAAGTTATTATGAGGGTCTTTATGAAAATTTTATACCTTGAGCCTCCTTTGTTGACTCATCATTCCCCTTTCCTCCATCCTCTCACCATCTGACATGTGTCACTCCTTGATTGGCTATAAGGAAGCACAATCCATGTGCTCTCTTCTCATGCAATCTGAGCCCTCCATGAGCTTTTTCCCATCTTTGCATCTTAGCCCTCAATCCCTCAAGCCTCTTGCCTATAAATTGGATCCTTCCCCTTTGCAAAATAACAAAATCCATGAAGTAAAGTCATAATGCCATTTTAAGAAGCCATTTTACATCAAAACCATACACTCACACCCAAATTCCAACTCCATTTGAAGTCCTCTTTGAAGCATAAAGCTTGAGCATACATCCTATCTATTTAGACAAAGCTACTCAACAAGAGAGCTTCTCATTGAGAGAGCCCATTAATGGCTCATATTCTCAATTGAGAGTTCATCTTAGTCTATCTTGAAGTTTATGAATTTTGTTTAGTTTGTAGAAGCTTTATTTAAATTTGGTTTCTATTAGCATACTAACATTGCTCATATACAATTATATGGTTAGATGATGTGATTTACTTAGTTGGAGTATCTATTGCTTTATTGATTAGCATGTTAGATCTTCTTATTCTTATGATGTTATTACATTGTAGTAGTAATGCCCTCATAAGACAGCTTCAACTATCCAATTGGTAGTTTGGGATGTTATGTACAGGGGATGGCTAGGGCCTTTGAGGTCTCATGATGCTATTACGATTGGGAGGAACCACACAAGAGTTTAATTGTTTTTGTACACTGTGTGTTGCTTTCTGCATGCTTTTAACTACTATGGTTTAGATGGTTAACTATGTTTCCATCATGCTTCTCTTAGATTTGAGTGTCCATGCCTCAATTTGTGGATCTGGTACTCCTTGGTGTGGAGGTTCTAACTCTAATTCTCCCCCCTAAATGTTTGTTGGAATGTTTCTTATATTCTTGGATGACAGTGCTTTAGCATTGGGCAATACTTGTAAAATGTCAACACCCAAAGGAATTATATCATACGATATTGGAAAGTATTGCTTGCCTTAGGGAATATTATCATATGATACTAAAAAGAATTGCATGCCTTTTGGAGAACTATTGTATAACATTGGAAGTGTATCACATGACCTTAGGAACTCTATCACCTAGACCTTGAAATTATTGTATGATCATTGGAGAAATGTCATACGATACTAGTAAAGTGTCACCCAGGCTATATGGAAATATCGCATGGGCCTATGAGGAAACCTACTCGGGTGATCAACAAGAACTTTTTGACTTGACCAAAAGGTTTTGAGAGGTGATTGGGATACCCTTGATGAAGTTCTTGAACCCTAGTCTTTGACCTTTTAAATTTAGGATGTTTCAGATTTGAATGCATTTGTGAACTCTATTGCTTTGTCATTTTTGGTTAGTAGTGGCGCTTGGAGATTTTTTGGTGTTTGGATGTTTGTTTAGTCTTTTGTTGTGATCTTTGTGATCCTTGTATGTTGATTATCATGTGCATCCATACTTGTTTAAAAAAAAAAATTATCTTGGCTTTTATTTATACTTGTTCAAAGGATCTCCAAGCAGGGCATTACATTTGGTATCAGAGCCCATGTTGCAACATTGGGATCTATGTGCTATGCTTCCACTATATTATTGTTTTCGGTTCATATATTGTAATCTTATGGTTTCTTATTTTGATATCTTGTTGGTTCATGCTTATGACTCTTATGATTGTCATGTATGATTCTAACCCTTATCTTGTTGATTCCTTAGTGATGCCTCATGCACATAGACTTGGTGGTCAGGGTGATAACCAATGAATTGTTATGAAGAAGAACTCCAAGAGGAGGAGTGTTAGGTTGGTGGAGAAGAACAAGGTAACAATGATTAGGGTGGCATTGGGGCATTGATGTCTTTTCTACATGAGATTAAAGCTCAGTTGAGACCTTGTGTAGAGGAACACCAATATGATTGTTGTTAGAATTAATAATCTTTCCTTGGTTGTATTTATTTATTTATTGGGATAAACCAAGGTATCCTTATGTATTATTTATTTGGCCTCTAGTCCACATGTAAAGGACATGTCATTCTTGTCCTATTGTCCACTTGCGAGGACAACTCATTTTTGTATTTTCTTTAATAAGAAAAATAGATATTCCTCCTTAAGAGGAACTTGACACTTTGCACACACCTTTTATGAATGTGGCATTCATAGAAATGAGAGTTACATATGCAAAGACATGCAACTCCTTTCTCATCTCTTTAAAAGAGGTGCTTCTCTCTCTCATTTTCATCTAGTCTCCATTATTCACATCAAGTTTTTGATGGTATTGTAAATGAACTATTTTGCTCCATTTCTTCTCTCTCTCTCTCTCTCTCTCTCTCTCTCTCTCTCTCTCTCTCTCTCTCTCTCTCTCTCTCTCTCATTCTTAGGCTTTTGCCTCATTCATAATACTCACAAGGGGTTTTCTTTGCTTTCCCCTTATCAAATCCTTGTCTCTTGTGTTGCTTCCTCTTTGCTATTGCTCCATTGATCTTGTATCATTTGTATGGTAAAACTCTTTTTGCTCTCTTGGATTAAATCTATTATTTCATGCTATTTCATTTTATTATATTTTATCATTTCAATCACTTTTTCTTACATGGTATCAGAGCTTTCTAATCCTTGTTTTGAGCTTTTGTGAAGGTTACCATATTGGAGAACTTTGTTGAGAGGAGAAGTGAAGAAAAAAATTCATTCCTATTTTTTTTGCAGGTTTTTTATTCAATCTTAAAATTTTTTTTTTAACCCTCTTTGGAAGGTTTACCGTCAAAGAGTTCTTCATTTTTTATTTTTTCTAACCTCCTTTGGAAGGCTTGCTACTAAAGGATTCTTTATTTTTAATTTTTTTATTATATCTAACCCTATTTCTATTGTAGACCTTTTAAGTTTTTGAAATTCAAGTTTTTTATTTTATTTTTGTTTTAGAAAGGAAAGTACAATAGTTCGTATTTTTCTTATATCTCATAATCTGTGATCTAGGTTTGGTTAAAATTTTAACAGCATTTAGAAAACATAAAAATAAAAAAAACCCTTTAAATTTCATTTGTATCAGAATAGTATTGCAAAACTTATTGTACTATATGTGCAGTATTATTTGTTTTTCAAGTTTTAAGACAACAGTTCATATTTTTATGATATCTCTCAATCCGTGATCTGGGTTTGGCTGAAATTTGAACAACATTTAGAAGACATAAAATTGAAAAAATATTTTAAATTTTATTGAAAATAGAGTTAATTTTAAAAATTTATCGCTCTCTATGTGTAACACTTTTTTTTCAATTTTTTTCAATTTTTATTTTTCCTGTTTCTTCAATCTGACCAATGGTTTTGCAGGGAACATTTTAATTTTTAATTTTGACTCTCTAAATCTCTTAATAATTATTTAACATTCTTGTGGATAATAAATCTCACTTTTTTATTTCAAATCTATTATTTAAATTTTAAACGTAAGTTTTAAAATCATGTCGACTTTAATTCCAGAAATCAAGTTAAATAACTCAAACTATCATGCTTGAAAAATTCATTTTTCATTTATATTCCATTTTAAGCATATTTTAGATGTTGCTACTGACCCTTCTGTAGTTCCTGGTACCTCGGCTACACAAGATGAAAAAAATGTATGGAATACTAAAAATGAGGAAGCTCTTGGCCTCATTGGTATATCTCTTAACCCAGATTTATATGTTCTAATTTCTCATTGCACTAATGCCCATGAAGCTTGGGATATTTTAAAGAAAACATATGACAGGCCATTTGAATCATGCAAGATTCAATTGCAAGACAATTTGGAAGGCTTAAGGTATATTGATTTCAAATCCATGGATGAATTTTTACTTAAATTTGATTATATTAAAAGTCAACTAATTGGATTAGGTGTTACTCTCACTGATATTAGATTAATTACCATTATTTTAAAGAAATGTCTTCTTAGACAATTTCAACAATTTATTACTAATGTTCATTCTCAACTTGCTATTCCTACTTTGTCTACTCAATTAACTTATAGTATTTTTCAAAATTTGTTACGTCAAGAGGAAGCTAAGTTGTTACAATTTGGTACTCTTAGATCTAATGAACATGCTTTTGTGTCTAAAAGTCAAAATTAGAATTTTAAATCTTCTAATAATAATTCTCCCAATACTTATAATAATAATAATCACAATAATCATCCAAAAACTCATCGTAATAATACTCATTCTAATCAATCTAATAAAAAACTTCACTGTACTTATTGTGGGAAAGATGGTCATGTAACTAATAATTGTTTTAAAAAACAAAAAGATAAGCAACCTATCAATAACAATAATCAAAACTCTCATCCATCTCGTCATGTTTTTACTTTTAGTTACAATGTTCCTAAAAATTTAGAATGGATTATTGATACTGGTGTGTCTCAACATGTTACTTTTCATAAAGAAGTGTTTGATTATTTAAAATCTGATCTTTCTAATATTCCAATTCAATTAGCTGATAATCATAGTTGCAAAGTTGAAGGATTTGGTAATGTTAGTATTTCAAATGAAAAATTACATGATGTCCTTTATGTTCCTAAGTTGAAATACAATCTTCTTTCTGTTGTAAAATTATGTCAAAATTACAAAGTTGAGTTTCATAGGGACATTTGCTCTGTTATTGATCCTAACACTAATGAAGTTGCTGCTAATGCTAAGTTAGACGATGATAAGTTATTTAAATTTTTTGGGTTCACCTCTTCTAGACTCTTTTTGCACAAAGATATTGCTTTTAATATGGAGCATGAAAGACTCACTCATTTGAAAAATGAGCATATCTTGTCTAATATGGTTGACAATTTACCTCCTATTGCTCCATCTAAAATTGCATGCACTGGTGCATGAGTGAAAAATGCAAAATACCAAATGTTATCAAGCTTATAATCCTATTACTAACAAAGTGCACATAACACGAAATGTTTGTCTTGCAGGAAATGGTGTGCATGATTTTTCTAATGCTCAAAATGAACAAGTTCATGGAAGTAGAATTGTGTTAGTAGAGGACCAACCTCCTTCTCTAAACCCTACTCCTCATATATCTACCTTTATTCCTCTTATTTTTCTTACAATGGTAATGGTAATGATGCATTTATAGATCATGGTAATAATGCTAATATTGATAATGGTAATAATGCTAATGTTGAAACAAATGATGCACTCATACATCATGACTCTTCTTCTAGTGATAAATTTGTTAAGAGAAAAAATAAATGGTTTCAAAAAGTACTTAGTAAAAGAGATCAATTTTTAGAATGGGTGGACTTCAACCTAGGAGGATTAATTACTGCAATTATTGTTTGATGTTAATAATTCTCTTTCATCATCTTTGGTATTTCTCTTTAGTATGTTGCCTAGAAATTATGTTCTATATATGATCTTAATTCTATTTACATGATTTCATACCATGATAGTTTAGGTATATTTATTCATGTGTATCTATGGGGGCCCACATATATATCTTGATAAATATACAAATTATTGTGTCTCTTGTGACTTATCAAATATGAGTGCATTCTTTATTTCACAAAAGTAAATTTATTTTATTTATTTTTCTTATTCCTTGGGATTATGAGTTATTATACACTATTCCCTTCAACATTTATTTTGGTCTACTGATTGGCACATAAGTGCAGTTTATGCTTTTCTAGCATCATTCTATTGACATATTGGCACTTTATGACTAATACCATTTATTATTGGAGTTTCCCTCCAATTTTAATTAATTTGACCCATTTTGAAGGCATTTTACTCTTATTTGAAGGCAGTCAATTGTTAATACTCATACTCTTCCCCTTTGATATCTTTGAAAACATGTCATATAATGTTATGTATACTTCTTTGCTTAAATCATGAGTCATGTAGGTTATGGATTGATCACCCATTAACTTGCAGTAAAATGACTTATTAGTGGACTATCTATATCCACGTGATTGAAACATTGTTGATGTTGGATTCATTAGCTAGCCTTTTCTATGGTCTTTTCTTGAAAGTTTTGATAACATATTTGTTCTTTGTAGGATATGATTTATCTTGATTTCTTTGCGGTACCAAGTTACACTTATATTTACTCTATGAAAATTTAATTATACATAAAAAGTTTCTAACTTGAATATAAGATAAAATTATCCTTGTGGATAGTTGCCTTTGTTTCTATGTTTCAGGTAATCCATCAAGGCACATATAAGATATCATTATTTGTTGTACAGATCCTATGTCACATGAATCCACTTGAAGATGTAACACACTTGAACAATTATCAACTTCTCTTGGCTCTCTAATGATGTACCCATGATAATAAGAGACCTCTTGCACAATGAAGATATTTCGAAAAATCAAATTGTAATTTGGTTTTGACAACATCTCTCCAAGTAAAGATTAAAGGGGGGTGTTAGAATTAATAATCTTTCTTTGGTTGTATTTATTTATTTATTGGGATAAACCAAGGTATCCCTTATGTATTATTTATTTTTCCTCTAGTCCACATGTAAAGGACATGTCATTCTTGTCCTATTGTCCACTTGTGAGGACAACTCATTTTTGTATTTTCTTTAATAAGGAAAATAGATATTCCTCCTTAAGAGGAACTTGACACTTTGCACACACCTTTTATGAATGCGGCATTCATAGAAATGGGAGTTACACATGCAAAGACATGCAACTCCTTTCTCATCTCTTTAAAAGAGGTGCTTCTCTCTCTCATTTTCATCTAGTCTCCATTATTCACATCAAATTTTTGATGCTATTGTAAATGAGCTATTTTGCTCTATTTCTTCTCTCTCTCACTCATTCTTAAGCTTTTTCCTCATTCATAATACTCACAAGGGGTTTTATTTGCTTTCCCCTTATCAAATCCTTGTCTCTTGTGTTGCTTCCTCTTTGGTATTGCTCCATTGATCTTGTATCATTTGTATGGTAAAACTCTTCTTTCTCTCTTGGATTAAATCTATTATTTCATGCTATTTCATTTTATTATATTTTATCATTTCAATCACTTTTTCTTACAATTGTGGCTTGGAAGAGGGATCTCATCGTGGAGATTCCCATATGTCAGATCATAGAGAGGAGCATGAGCATGAATTTTCTCACACACCACCTGGTTGTAGAAGACACCATTAAGGAGGTTGAGATCATGATGGTGAGGATGCCATTTGTTTTGACATTCTGATATCTCTTCAACAATCTAAACTACCATTCTATGATGGTAAGGGAGGTGGCCTCAGGGTTGAGACTTGGTTATTCAATATGGAATGTTACTTTTCCATGTATCCATATGCAACCAATTTGAGGTCCTGTTGCATTGTTATGCAACTAAGAGACCACACATCTATTTGGTGGAATATAGAGGGGTATAAACTTTAGATCAATATAGTAGATCTCACCTAGGAGATCTTTGAGGAGAGATTCTGTGAGAGGTTCTTGTCCCCTTAGTTTAGGGAGTCTTGTGCTCATGAGTTACATGAGATTAAACTAGGGAACATGTTAGTGGATTAGTATGAGATTAGATTCTTTGAGCTCATGTAGTACTCATGCTATAATCATGATGAGATACTCCTTACTCAACATATTTTTTGGGGTCTAAAGGACTCCATCATTGGAGAGGTTCAGATGCATCAACCTAGAACACTTATCCTTGTGGAAGAGAAGGCATGGATTGTGGAGAGTAATTTTTCTAATGGGTTCAGTGGAAAATCAAGTTCTCATAACCATAATGCACAGACTTCAGGGAAAGATGCACATGTTTCTTACTCCTCAAGAAAGGGCCAAGCCTAGTCAACACCCTCTCATAGTGGTTATCATCATAAAAATTAATGAAGGTATTGGGTTAAGGGTGGAAAAAAATAGAAGTGCCTTAGAGAAAAAAGGGGATCACTAGAGTCATCACTAAAAGTTTCAGCAAGATCACCCTTATAAGAGTAGTCAATAGAACTCTAGCAAGGGAAGTGCACCTTATTCTAGTGCTACTCAAGGTGGAAGGTGACCTAGTTCCAACTTTACAAAACAATGTTTTTCTTGATGCTAGCTCAGCCATAAATCAATGAGATGTCCTATTAAGTCATCTTTAGGACTTGGCAGAGGTGTTGCTAGATCATAGCCTTCCATGGGAGATGTAGGTAGAAGCCATCAATTCTTTATGACAGATCATAATCATTAAGCTGAGCACCAGGGTACTGTAGTCGAGGCTATAGGTATGTTCCATGATGTTTCATTTTTAGTATTATTTGACTTAGGTGCTTTAGATTATTTTATTTCACAATCTCTTGTTCAATGATGTGGCCTAGTTGTAGCACGTCAGGTCAACTTAGCCACAAGTTCCAAAGTGGATGTGGAACCCTTAGCTGGTGGCTATGTTTTGAACTTGGGTACCTTCACCACCATAATGGATATTCATATCCTACCTATAGGATTGTATGAAATTATGTTGGGCATAGATTGGTTAGCACCCCATTAGGCAAATATAGATTCCCAACATAAGTTGGTGCTTTGTGTTGATGACTCAGGTGGGTAGGTGGAGCTTTTAGGGGTCTAGAGGCTAGTCTCATTTTAGATTATCTTAGCTAACCAGTTGAAATGGAGTGTGTAGAAGGGATGTTAGATTATTTTTTGTCTTAGTGAACTTGAGTAGGCTAAGAGTCATATGATGACACTTGATGATCACCCACTCCTTTGTGAATATGTAGACATGTTTCTTGATGAGATACCTGGTATGCCCTTGCAACGTGACATTGATTTTCAGATTGATCTCATACTAGGAGCAGAGCTAATTTCATAAGATCCTTACAACATGACTACTTAGGAGTTGAGTGAACTTAGGTTGAAGCTCAAGGAATTGTTGGCCAAGGGTCATATTCATCCTAGTGTATCTCCATGTGGTGCACTAGTCATCTTTGTAAAGAAGAAAGATGGATCATTGCGTTTATGCATTGAATACTAGTAATTGAATAAGGTGATAGTGAAGAATCGACATCCTTTGCCAAGGATCAATGACTTGTTTGATTAGATGAAGGGAGTGCGAGTGTTCTCAAAGTTTGATCTTATGTTGAGATACCATCATCTTCATATTCATGAGGCCGACATTCATTGGACAACTTTTCATATGCAATATGGGCATTATGAGTTCATGGTTGTACCCTTTGGGTTAACCAATGCACCATCAGTGTTCAAGAGTCTAATAAATGGAGTATTTTGAACATACCTCATTTGATGTGTCATTGTATTCTTGGATGACATATTGATCTATTCTAAGATTGTGGAGGAACATGAGATCCATTTATGCCAAGTGTTGTAGTGCTTGTGAGATCATAAATTATATGGTAACTTGGGTAAATGTGGATTCTTCTAGTCAAAGGTAAAGTATTTGGGGCATATCATCCCTAGTGATGGTATTGTAGTGGATTCATAGAAAATTTGAGCTATCATGGATTGGTTGGTACCCACTAATGTTTTTAAAGTTCATAGTTTCATGGGATTGGTAGGCTCCTACCGTAGGTTTGTGAAGGATTTTTCATGTATGGCTCATCCCATCACTTCTCTGTAGTGGAAAGAGGATAAGTATTTTTGGTCAGAGTAGTGTGAGGCATCATTTAATTCTCTTAAGGAGCATTTAACCAGTGCACTAATCCTTGAAGTGCCTAATCCTGTATGTGATTTTATGGTTTGCATGAATGCTTTGTTGGAAGGTGTGGGTGCATGGTTGATGCACGATGGTCGTGTGATTGCATATGAGTTTAGAAAACTCAAGGACCATAAGCTTAACTACCCCACTCATGATTTGGAACTTGCAGTTGTAGTGCATGCACTTGTGTGTTGGAGATATTTTCTTTTGGGAGATAGGTTTGAGTTGCATAGTGATCATAGGAGCTTGCAATATATCTTTACTTAGCAAAACTTGAATGCATGACAACATCACTGGATGGAGTTCCAATGTGAGTATGACATTGATGTTCATTACATTAAAGGGAAAGGAAATGTTGTCATGGATGCCTTGAGTAGGAGGTGACATGAGGTATCAATCTTTTCATTGGGAGTATATTTGTGAGGCCATATCTTGAAGGCCTTGCTTGGTGACACTTGGTATTAGGAGGTGAGGGTAGAGATTGAGTCTAGATGTACCCTTAAGGGGAGGTTTTAAAGTTATTTTCTTGAGTCTGATGGACTGCTGCTACACTTGGGGTGTATCTATGTACTAGTATCTGGTGATCTTCATGCCTTGATTTTGTCAGAAGTACATCATGCATAATATTCTACACATCCCAGCATTAAGAAGATGCATGCCAATCTTAAACAGTTATACTTTTGGACAAGGATGAGGCATGATGTTGCCAATTTTGTTGATCGATATCTCAAGTTGGAGAGAGTGAAGGCAAAGCATCAACATCCAATGGGTCTTTTGCAACTGCATTTCATTCTAGAATGGAAATGAGATACCATATCTATGATTTTATCATAGGGTTTCCTGTGTCATCATGATGGCATGATTGTATCATGGTGACAATGAAAAACTTGTCCAAGGTAGCACATTTTTCACCCATGAGAACATCCTTCACAACTTTGGCTATAGTGCATATTTTCTTGGAAGAAATTGTTCGACTGCATGGGATCCCTCGTCAATTTTTTTTAGATAGAGATCCAATGTTTACTTTAGCACTATGGATGTCTCTCCAACATGCTTTGAGCATGCAACTCAATTTTAGTTTGACTTATCACCGAAAGACCAATGGTCAGATAGAGAGAGTAAACTAGGTTCTAGAAGATATGTTGTGGATGTATGTGATGGACAAATAGGTAAAGTGGGAGGATTATTTATACCTTGTTGAGTTTTCATATAATAATGGGTATCATAGTTCTCTTGGCATGTCACCTTTTTAGGCCTTTTATGGTAGACCATGTCATACCCCTTTGAGTTGGGATCGTTTGGAGGATTGAGTACTTCTAGGTCCAGAGATGCTTCAGGATATGGAGCAGTAGGTTGTTCATATTAGAGAGCATTTGGTTATTACTCAGGACAAGAAGAAGAAGTATGCAAATTCCCATAGGTTGGATCATCACTTTTCTGTTGGTGATAGGGTATTTTTGAGAGTACGTCCGAGGAAGAGCCCTATCCATTATGGGAAAGGATCTATGTTGGTGCCACATTTTGTCAAACCATTTGAGATCCTTAAGAGAATCAATCATGTTGCTTATCGACTAGCATTACCACCTAGCCTATCATGCATCATGATGTTTTCCATATTTCCATTTTGAGGCAATATATTCCTAATGTGACCCATGTTCTTGATTGAGATGCTTCACAAGTGGAGGACGAGAAACTTTCTTTGGAGCCCATTCACATCCTTCAACATCAAAGATTGAATTTGAGAGGTCGAGACATAGAACAGGTAAGGGTCCAGTGGGATCCAAGTGGTGAGACTTCCTCTACTTGGGAAGATGCTACATGATTGAGAGATGTGTACCCCTATCTTTTTGTAGGCTTCTAGGAGCAAGCTTATGCCTAGTGGGGGAGGATGTAGTGCCTCTAATGTTTGTAGTATGTACCTTATTATATTTTTATCTAAGAGATATTTGTTACTCATTGTTATTTTTACATTTGAGATGACTTGATGGTCATATGTTACCTTCACCATATATTACCATTGTTGGGGACTGGTGTACAAAGATAATCAATTATTCTAGTGCGACCGACGCTTGATGTTTCACTTGGTATTTTGGGTTTCCAAAGTATATTTCCTTGCAATTTACACTTTACCTGGAATGCTTGGATATCATGTTTAGATGATGTTAGATAATTGACACACTCCTTATTTACGATGTTAGCATATGGTTAGATGTTTTGATTTACTTAGTTGGAGTATCTATTACTTTATTGATTAGAATGTTAGATCTTCTTATTCTTATGATGCTATTACATTGTAGTAGTAATGCCCTCATAAGACAGCTCCAACTATCTAGTTGGCAATTTGGGATGTTACGTGTGGGGGATGGCTAGGGCCTTCAAGGTCTCATGATGCTATTACTGTTGGGAGGAACCACATAGGAGTTTAGTTTTTCTTGTACATTTCAATGTTGCTTTCCTCATGTTTTCTTACTACTATGGTTTAGATGGTTATTTGTGTTTTCATCATGCTTCTCTTGGGTTTGAGTGTCTAAGCCTTAAATTGTGGATCTAGTACCCCCTAATGTGGAGGTTCTAACTCTAATTCTTCCCTCTTAATATTTGTTGGAATGTTTCTTTCATTCTTGGGCAATAGTGCTTCAACATTGGGTGATACTTGTAAAGTGTTGCATGCCCAAATGAATTATATCATATAATACTAGAAAGTATCACACACCTTAGGGAATTATATCATATGATACTAGAAAGTATCACATTCCCTTTGGATAACTTTCATACAACATTGGAAGTGTATCGCATGACCTTAGAAACTCTATCACCTAGACCCTGAAAGTATCACATGACCATTGGCAAAATGTCGTATGATACTGGTAAAGTGTCACCTAGGCTATATGGAAGTATTTCACAAGCCTATGAGGAAACTTGCTTGGGTGACCAATGGACACTTTTTGACTTGACTAAAAGGTTTTGAGAGGTGATTGGGATACCCTTTATGAATTTCTTAAATCCTAGTGTTTGACCTTTTGAATTTGGGATGTTTTGGATTCAAATGCATTTGTGACCTCTGTTGCTTTGTCATTTTTGGTTAGTAGTGATGCTTGGATATTCGTTGGTGTTTGGATGTTTTTTAGTCATCTATTGTGATAGTTTTGATCCTTGTATGTTGATTGTCGTGTGCATCCATACTTGTTTTAAAAAAAAAATTATCTTGGATTTTGTTTATCCTTGTTCCAAGGATCTCTAGGTGGGGCATTGCACCTAACATTGAACCTAATTAAACTCTATCTTTGAACCTAATTTAACTCTAACTAGGACCCTAAAATTGAAGGTAATTAAACTCTAACTCTTACTATAGCTAGTACTAGACCAAATCAAAGCTTGTAATGAATCTTAGAAATGCCATACTTTAACAACAAGTCAAGTAAAATCAAAACTTTAGTTATAAGTAAAAAATCTAATGAAATAATTTAGGTTACATAATTTGAAATTAAATACAAAATCATAAATCAAATAAAAAACTTGTAAATTACAATGCTAAACCAATTCATGTTCTAACAATAGACCTAACTTTGAATTCTAGAACCCTATATCGAAATAAAATTTGAAACTAAACTTAAAATTAAAATAAAATATTATTTGAAACCCTCCTCTAACCTATATTTGATCTCTACTTAAAACATGTTACATAATACTGGGTACATAATTGTTAGCTTTAGATTAGAATGAATAATTTTGTACACTCTTGGCTTCTCATCATTTGAAGTAGATGCATGATTTGGTAATTTTTTATATAAGTTAAGTGTTAATTTTCCTACTTGGTGTGGTTTACTAAGTTAGTGCAATGATGATTAATACCTCTAGATATGTTTTTCTTATGCATATCTTACTGGTTAGATATGGTTTAAGTGAGTTGACACATTTGATATATTAATTATTTTTGCATTGGATTAGCAAGGGGTATCAAGTGGGGAAAGTTTAATTAATTCAGGGATGGGATATATGTTTTCAAGTGGCATTAGAAGAATTTTTCACTTGTACTTTTCAAGATTATTTTGCAAGGGTATTTTGTGTATGAGGTTGGTTAGTATTCTATCGTACTCCCTCATGGCTATAAGATCCACCAGATGGATACCTTTTTTTATCTTATTGGGAATTGGCCTCTTGTAGCTTGTATTTTATTCCTTTTTTATTCTTTGGTTGGCATCATCTTCATTTGGTAGAGTTGGGTGGATAATTATTTTTTCTTCATTTTGTCCTGCTAATTAGTACTCATCTTGTGTGAGTTGTCTTGCATTTTTAATGTGTTCCATTTCACACTATCTAGCTTGTGTTGCTTGCTTTTTTTTTTAATGATATTGATTACATATATCTTTTTCCATAATGGTTTTGAGTGGGAGTTGGTTATTGTGTTGGCTCTTGCATTTATCTTGGTTTTCTGGGTTTTGGGGTGGTCGCTTTTGGCTTCTACATTTTCCTTGAGCCATTCTTCACTGTGGGAGTATTTTTAGTATTTGATACTATATTCTTCTTAGGTGTCTAGGCTTCTAGGTGGTCTCATTTGGTCTTTGCTTTTCTTTAAGTCATTCTTCATAGGTGTCTATAGCACCATCATGTCAAGTTGTCATAGTTCACTGGTTGGAGTAAGCTATCTAGTCAAAGTTTGTTTGACCTATTCCTCCCTTCATATGGAATATTATCCAAGGAATTTCAGGGTGTTTCTAGAGCCAGAAGATTGGGAGAAGTCATTTCTTAGCTACATCAAAGATGGCATGCTAGCTACCATGTTTATTTGTGATCGTCCTCATATCTGTAGAGGAATCAAGAGGATTATTAGGCATGAGATTCTCTTTCCCTCTAGCAAAAGATTAATATATTCATCTCACATTTTGTCAATTTTTTTGTCTAATGCTATGGATTTATTGTAGTCCCCATTCCACTTGGAATTGATAGTTACTAGGTTTATTAGACCTACTTATTTGCAAGGGGGAAAGCTTACTGAAGCCTGTCAGAAATATGATCTTTAGAGTGGTGCTGCCCTCATTGGCAGTTTGTTTCATCATCATGCACTCCTTAGCAATCATAGTGTTTATGTGGTTTATGAGATTATTAAAAAGGCCCTAGAGAGGCAGTCGTTTCATCCTATTAAGGCTACTTTATAGCAATATGGTGGTTGCTTACTCAAAAATTGTGTCAGTAATGTGCATCAAAATGTCTTTGCTTTATTAGATCTTCTAGAGCATGAACCTTCTCAAGCCCTACTCCACCTATGGTTAATCCTTCCTCTGCCACTCCTGATCTTACTCTTAAGATTGATAATTTTTCTTCCATGGCAGGGGATATGGAGGAATAATTTTTCTTGGTTTTTGTGGGTTTTTTGGTTTTGTATTCTACACTATTTTTGTGAGTAGGTATCTACATGGACTTTTTTTAGCACTTTGGACAACAACTAGATTAGTCGACTGGCTTGGCTTTGTAGTAGGTTTATGTTGATATTTGGTGACAATCTGTACAAATTATAATTGTAAATACTTGTACATTCTACCTACATTGTACATTCTAGCTAAATTTTTCTCCTTCTATTCTTTTGATGTATTTTGTAATTTGGAAGTCTCATTCTTGGATCATTATAACCAGGTCGGTGTAACTTCCATCTTCTTTCTTCCTCTCTTATCTCTTTTCTTCTTCTTAATGGGGTAATGAACATAGTTTTTCTTCCTGATTCTTTTCTCCGAGAGCTTCGTATCTTGGAATTAGTTAAAAATGTAAAAAATGTTATATATATATATATAAAGTGGGTTTGCCACTATTTTAAAAAAAAACATTTAGTCTAACCAAAAAAATGATAATTAAATACATTTAAATAAATTTATGATTAATTACTAAAATTAAAATGTAATCTAGTTAAGTTTTACATATATGTTGTACAATATCACTTAAAATTGGTACTTAAATTTCATTTAGATACATTTAAAAAGACTCATATAGTATATTTTAATTACATTAGTATTTTAAAAAATGTACATATATAAGCATGTGTAGATCTCTATTATTAGCACTCTTATTTTGTTAGTATATACATTTTATCATTATGGCCTCTAGTGGTAGTGATTCTGGAGAGCTTAGTGTACATGGATAGTCAGACAATGCATCAACACATAGATCTATGAATACTACCTAGGATAGGTAGACATTATTCCACAAGACCCTTCAACACTTACATAGCTCACTTGATGCATTGATCATAGTCTATGAGATTCACCCACCATACAACATAGGGATAAGGTGTGTGCGATTAGAGATGAGTTGATCGACATGATCAACACTATTCAGGGTTTTAATCATTATGAAAATACGAGTTTGGATACATTTTATGGAGCTCTCTCTCATAGTGTTAGTGGTGGTATGAGGTGGAGAGAGATAGATGACCTGGTCTTAGTAGATAGTGTAAAGAGCATGCTCCCACATTATCAATATCTTAGGATGGTTTGAGGGTATTGTGTGATAAAGTGTACTAAAATCTTGGTTTATATATCTTCAATAGTTGGTTGCACATAATATGTGGCCCCAAAAGGATGGATTTTCCTTCTATTTCTCCAAACAATTATTTGTATAATTTCATCTACATCATGATGTTGACTATATAGATATACCTAGCCATGCTAGGTAGGGCCAAGGTAGGTTTTCAAATAAATTAACACACCATGATGCTCTGATGCTTGTTAATAAACATACATTGATTGGTCCAAACCTTTTGGTTATGCCAAAATATTTGGAGTTAACTACAACAAGAGATAGATTCATAGGTGTTACACACATAAATGTTTACAAGAGGATTGTGATGATTAGGATTGAGGTGTATGAGATGTCTACTAATAGTGTACATAGATACATGACACATTCACAGTCGACAACTATAGGTGGTCATGATGGTGCATTATCTTTAGCTGGAGATATGTATTAGGAGGTTGACATACCATTTTTTACTAGAGTTCTCAACATAGTCTTTAGTAGACTATTTGAGGGCAATGAGAACATGTTTTTCTAGTGATCTTCTTGCAACCTATCATGCTTTTTATTTGTTGACCAGACAACCTCTTAGTTTAGTGCCATCATATGTGATTAGTATCATCAATGGTAGATCAAAGGAACAAGGTTGTAAAGGCTAGGAGGACATATCTATAGTAGGTACAAGTCCACCATAGACCATAATTGAGGAGGGTGCAACTCCTCCCTACCCAAAAAGATTCAGATCTCCCTTCTTACGCACCATAATGATAATTATTCTTAGACATGTTGACTGATCCTACAATTGACATCCTAGATTTGAGCTTTAGTAATGTTGACCTAAGTGAACAAGTCAACATATTATGGCCATGATGATGGAATATGGGGACCTACAGACACCTCACCTCGTGCAACATGAGATACAGGTAAAACTTTAGAAGTATGTCTATTTAATTTTTATTTAATATTTAATGTATTTCCATTAAAAAATTTAATGCATGTGACATATTTGTTTCTTTTATTTCATATAGGCAACATGTACAGCTCAGGAGGGTGGAGATATAGAGAGGCCTATCCACCCTAGTAATCTTGATTCACATGTAAATTTGTTTGTGTGTAAGTTATTATTTATAAACAATCAAGTATACTTAATTTATTGTATCTATACATGTACGTGATACATTTTTTCTTCTATTGTACACATGGTTCAAGATCTCATGGCCATCGATCACATCATGGATTGTGACAGGGTATTGTTTGATATTTATACATTTCATATTCATAACTTTGAATCATTTTTTTTAGATGTTTGATATTCATGTGTCATGAGACAATTTACATTTATACCACTTGTTTTTTATATTTCATACATACACATTTGTTATGTGACATTTTACATTTATAATGCACATATTTGACATATTTGGTATCTACATGTGTTATATGACCATTTACATTTATAGTTTACATATTTGATACTGATTTATTATGTATGTGTTACTATATATGTACATTTCAATTGCATATGTTTTAGAAATTTCTATAGAATATGTCCTAGAAATTTCTATAGAATATTTTTAAAATAAATTCACACGTCCTAGAAATTTACATGTTCTTGAAATTTATAAAAATATGTTGTATATAAACATGTCCTAAAAATTTCTATACAATATGTTTTAGATAAATTTACATGTACTAAATTTACAATTAAGTAAGGTCTTAAATTTACAGTTAAGTAGGGCCAGTGAACATATAACACATGGACATACATAAATAATATCAATTTAAGAAAATGTATATAATTAAAATAAGAAACACATACTTATATATAAATGAAAAATACATAAGAATCACAAATCTATCTATAAACACATATAAGAAATGCACACTTATCTATAAATATACATAAGAGATGTACATCTATGTATACAATTCATCTAAAGAAACGTACACCTATATCTACATTTATACACTTAAAGTAATGTAAAATACATGTATAAAGTAATGATATACATATGCATATTTAAGAAATACATGTATATAGACACGTGTACATATTTGAGAAATGCATGCATATATTTTAAAAATATCTAGAGATGTAGATAAAATAAATACATAACAAATGAGATAAAATTTATACACCTATCTAGACAAAAGTACTAATGAGAATACATATTGACATAAAAATAAAATATAAACACACATATATTGAAAAAAATAATGAGAATTGTCATGTATAATGTTGAAACACACTTGCATATTTATGTAACCAAGACATGTGTAGATCAAAGTAATTTAGATATCTAAGGGTAAAAGCACAAACTTGTATCACCATTTGGGATATTTTGGAGAGTCATGAGTGAACATGTTATGAATAAAAGGGTTTCGACTGTAACCCTATCGACCGTATATACATGGCATGTTTCTGTGCAAATCTGGCAAGTGGGGTTATGACTAAAACCCATTCAACTGAAACTGTTATGATCAAAATAGTATGAGGTAATATATATATGCTAAAATCACTTTTTGCAAGTCATTTTCATTGTAGCAGTTTGTAGATTTGGTGGAGTAGATTAGGGTGTTTTGACCCTAAGAGATTGATGTTTTTAATTTTTTTTTGTTTTGTTAAGTTGTTTTTAGCTATTACATGTTAGTATTAGTTAAATTAATTGTATTTTAAGTGTTTTATTAGTTAGTTATTTAGATTAGTTAGTTTTTTATATATAGTTAAATCATATGTTAGATAGAGTACAAAGTATGTACATTAGAAAATTATATCTAGAGTCAGCTGTAAATTAACTAACCATAGGTATAGATTTGATATCTAGATAATTATAGTATTGTAATTAAATATTTAGTAAATCAAAGGCATAGATTAAATGTAGATAACTCTATAGTTAGATTTAATATTACTTAATTATAGTCATAGATTAGACTTAGTTAACATAGATTAATATTAGTTAATTGCATTTTAGAAAACATTAACATAGTAAACCTATAGTTTAACATATCTAATGTTTAAGATATGGAACTAACATGTAGTCAAACATTAGGTAGAACTAAACTGGAATAACTTAGTTGTTCAAACTTGGAACTAAAACTTAACCAATATCCAAAGATATATATTAAAACAAGTACATCTACATCAAAATTAGAAAACTTTTTTAGATCTATAGCTAAATTAGTTACATTCAAATTTAGTAAATAACCTAAGTTATCTGTACACTTAGTTTCAAACTTTCAAAATAGTTGAATTAG
Source organism: Cupressus sempervirens (assembly GCA_028749045.1). Classification (NCBI taxonomy): domain Eukaryota; kingdom Viridiplantae; phylum Streptophyta; class Pinopsida; order Cupressales; family Cupressaceae; genus Cupressus; species Cupressus sempervirens. Next base: position 688,566,755 of record CM053791.1, on the reverse strand, counting down.
TTTTTTATCACACATACATGTACATATTTTATGTTCACATACATGAGCTATACATTGTTGATACATTACATGTGTGTTAAATAAATTGGTCTATATTTTTTAGTTGTTCAACTTAAATACATATGATTAAATAGTGCATATACATAATGTTGTATATATATGTGTTTTAAATTAAATTTAACTTTCAATTATTTTTATTTACACAAGTATGTTTATGTGTATATATGCATGTGCAAATCTATATCTTTATCGTATATACTTGTATCTTAGCTCTCCATTTATACCCATATCATCTTTGTACATCATATGTTATGGCACCTAGTAATAGGGGTGCACCTACATCCTCAAGGGAGGGTAGTGTTCAAGGAGGGGGTCATAGTGCAGAGTCTAGTACAACACATAGATCAACATCATCTACTAAGGAGAGAGAGAATTTATTTAGAGATATGGTTGCTAGGATATCTCATTCTATCAAGTTCCTAGATTCTACACTTTTGACTTCTACCACCTTCCCTAATAGGGAGAAGATTACTGCTATGCGAGATGAGTTGTGTTGTATGATTTAGACGATTAAGTCATATAAATCACATGACAATATCAGTATTGAGACTTTTTACTCTTCTCTTTCTCGTAGTGTCACTGGCACTATGAAGTATAAAAGGATTGATAGAGAGGTCTCCATTGCTATGGTGAAGACCATGTTTTCAGTTTATATAGACAAGTCTAGGGTTGGAGGTTATTCAAGTACAAAGTCTATAGATAATCTTGTTGCACCATTTATATATCCTCACTAGTTAGATGCACATCACATATGACCACAAAAGGATGAGTTTCCTCTCTATTTTTGCAAACAATTATTTGCAAAATTTCATTTACACTATAATGTAGATTATATAGATTTTCCAAGTCATGCTGGGCAAGGCCTTGCTAGAATATCAGATGGATTTATAGCTATGGACACCCCTATGCCCATTAATAAATGGACAATGGTGGGTCTAGACCTTTTGGTCATGCTAAGAGCTCCACAGATGGCTGCTTTGAGTATGACTATTCCAAATGATATAATCAAGACTCAAATCTATTCTAGCATTGCCATAATTGCTACATAGTTCCAAGAGATGTCTTTTGATCAATGTGGTAGATATATGTTATGGCCTCACGGTATCATCTCGACAACCATGTCCTCTAGCATAGGAGTTGATGATACATATGGGATAGTAGATATACCTTCTCCACTAGAGGTTTTTGCTATATCATATGTGGATGCATTGCATCTTATGACATCCTATTTAGTAGCTGATCTTCTTGGTTCATATCAGGCACTATCAATAGTCACAAGGATTCCTCTTAGTGACATTGGTGGATAGATCAACCATATTCTCTCATGCATAACGAGATCACATGGTTCATAGAGACAGGAGGACATTCCTACACCTTCTACAACACCTACTCCTACATAGGTCCCTACATCACCCCCACCTACTAAGGACCCTACAACACCTCCTACAAAACCCCCCTTCTTAGACCCCCATAGTACGAAAGCATCTATTTACCACTATGCTTTCAAATGAGATGATCAACTTAGACACTGACCCTATTTTATCACTACACGATTCATATATTAGTCAAATTGGCTGAGCATTACATGATGCTATGGTAAATATATCTATGTTTAAATTTATTTATTTACTATGATTTACACTTATAAGTTTACATGTACTTGAGTTTAAATACATATACATAGATACATACATATGTTCTTGATTCAATCTAACTTGTGCAATGTATACATATGTGCTATAGGGTCTTAGTGAGAAAATGTTGCAATTTGGTGATCTTCAAACACTGATAGATAGGTGTGTGCACCAAGTTGGTGTACAAAAAAGTGGACACCCCCCCACCCCCCCAAAAAAAGAAAATTCAATAATCCGATCGGGTTATTTAAAAGTGAAATGCCAGCTAGGCTTGGTAGCCAAGCCTGGCCATTATACTTTAAAAAATTGATTAGGTTTTGTAAACTATATATATTTTCCACTATCCACATTTGCAGGCATTTTTATACCCTCAAATGATAGCAGTAGCATGGAGTGTGGAGGAGAACATCAAAACCCAATTGGGTTTAGTATATACACACACACACACACACACACACACACACACACACACACACACACACACACACACACACACACACACACACACACACACACACACACACACACACACACACACACACACACACACACACACACACATATACTACATTTCCATCCATGGCACCCTGCAAATGAGGTAGGTCTTTATTCTAATCATTGTTAATGTACTTTTTTATCAAATTTTGTAATGTGGTTTTGTAATTTATAAGTTTTGTAATTGTTTTAATTTTTTTAAAAATATAGATGCATCAAGAAATCCAAGAAAATGAGGGAAAGATGAAAGACCACCTCCTACACAATCAAACCCTCTACCCATCATGACACAACCACAAAACACTCCACCATTGTAGCACAACCACAAAGCCCTCCACCCATAGTGACACAACCATAAAACCATCCACTCAATGTTCCCGTTCAACAACTACTACCTCCTATAAACCCTCAATGCATACAATTACATCATTTTATTACTATACAAGAGGACCTCATAAACCACTTCACACAAAATAGTACTAACCTTACCCAAATGGTCAATAGGTTGCTGTCATCATACTTTCTCACCACTCAGCCCTAGTGAATACACTTGAACAAATGACCCAAAATGAAAATGAGGTGTCTAGGGAGGTTATGAAATGGGGTACATGGAGGGATAGGCTTTGTTCATTTTATGCCGATGGGTTATCATATTAGCAAGTGAAAGAGATAGACATAAAGAAAGGTACTATATGTTCTCTTTTCACCTATCCTATATTTGGAAACTCCTTATTACACGCAGCCAAAAATTTTCCTATTCATTGGTGCACTAATACTAGGATGAGATAATGTTTTTGGGATAGGTGGTATATGGTATTTGACCTACCACCATGTAATAATTATGAGGTGGCTCTATGTTTTTTGAGAAATCTATATTGTGAGCTCATCCTTGGCAAGAAGCCAAATTAATTTGACATTATTCAGTTCTAGGGTAGAGGGAGAGGCTCTATGTAGGATAGACTTGGGGCTCGTAGGGTGGTACCAAAACATGAGAGAAGACATACAACACAAAAAATCATGCCTCATGTTGTGCTCCCATAAATTATAAAGGAGTCTTTTGATTTATAGATTCTTCATGTGATTACATCATTGACAGATGTTATCATTGAGCATGGCTCATCATTAGGTGGATTTCCTTCACCTATGGCACCTCGACCATCATCAAATACACATTTAGGGCCATGAAAACATGTGATAACTCCATCATCATCACCTATGGTACCAAGGTCATCACATCATCCAACAACTCCCTAATGATCACATATGGCACCTCAGTCATCATAGCCTATGACAGCTCCATCAGCATCACCTACACCACCAGTGTCATCTCTTCTTGTGTCACCTGTACCACTAGTGTCATCTCTGCTTGTGTCATCTGCACCACTAGTTTCATCCTTACTTGTGTCACTTGTATCATCATCATGTGCATCGTTACAATCTTTAGGGCCCAATGAACATTTTTTTTAAGCTGTCAGCACATGTGTGATGTGATAGATATGGAGGTGTCTGAGGATGGAGTGTCATCTCATCCATATGTACATTGTGGGCATACTTGTTATTCATTTGGAGGTGGGGATTTCACACTCAAATGATTTGATGGAGATGGTCTTCGGTGGATAGGATACACAAGTTTGTTTGTTTGAGTTTTGTCATGATATTATTTAATCACCTAAATATCATAAAAGTAAACTTTTTATTTTATTTTATAGATCCCTTTAGATTGATATGTTCAAATAATATGCAATGTAGGGTGCAACAAGCAATATGAGAACACCACATCATACTCGTTCTACTAGAGGTGTGAGGCTAGGAACAAGAACACCTAAGATAAAGTTTTTAAAATATTCTTAAAAGTACAATAATACATTGGCTTTGAAATATTGTTTCTTAATTGGTATTCTTAAAAGTACAATAATACCTTTCCATCTCCTACCATCATTGAAACCCTCCTAAATTCATCAAATCTATCCAATTCCCATCCACATATCTTGATCCTAGCATACCCGAACTCCATCTAATGAACCTCATGAGTTCATCCTCCATATACCCATTGAAATAAAAAAACCTCCATATCACATAGGGTGTCTTGTAGGAGTGTGGAGATCATGAGTCTCCACTTTTATTTCTTGACAAGGTGCCAAACGTTCATTTGCATCTCTCTTTTCCTTCTTGGCCTCTTTGTTTTCAATTTAGGCCTTGTAGTCTTTTTGAGCCCCAATTTTTCCTATCTTTCAACTATCCTTCCAATATCGTCCTTCAAGTCCTTCTTGTGTCTTCTTTCCCTTCTTTGATCTTCTTGTTGTTATTGTTCCTTCTTTCCTTTTACAACATTATCTCATATTTATAACAATACTCTTTATTAAGAATACCAGGGTTTTTCATCTTTCCACCCTGAAGCACAGAGCAAAAACTCATATTGCATATCTTAAAAAGGGTGATCTAAAGATAATTTAGGAAAAGAATATCTCAAAAGAGATGGTCTCTTTTTTCTCTTCGTTAATGACAGCTGATCCTAATATTCATGTAGGTAACTAAGAAGATCTCTTAAATGTGATTCCCTCTTTAATTACTGAAGAACAAAACAAATTGTTAGGATCCATTCCTAAAGAAGAAGAATTTTTTTAAGTTGTTAGCTTATTAGGAGGGGATAAGTCTCCTAGACTAGATGGTTTTCCTATCTTCTTTTTTTAGAAGGCATGGTATCTAGTTGGAAGAGATGTATGTGATGCTGAAAAGGAATTCTTTGGGGCTAAGAGAATACTTAAGGAGATCAATTCTACCTTCTTGTGTCTTATACCTAAAAAGATTGGGGCTGATTCTCTAGACTAGTTTAGACCTATTAGTCTTTGTAATTCCTTTTATAAGATTATTTCAAAGGTTCTCACATCTAGGTTTCTATTGATGCTTCCTTCTCTTATTGCTGATCAACAAAATGGTTTTGTCCCAGGAAGGAAAATTCTTAATTTTTTTATAACTATTCATGAGATTATTCATTCCTTTTCTTGCTCTAACAAACAAGGATTCATCATGAAAGTTGATATTGCCAAAGCTTATGATAGAGTTGAATGGGGCTTTCTTGTTAAGATTTTGCAAGATTTTAGGTTTAACCATAAGATTGTTAGAATCATTTCTCAACTGATCTCCATTTCTTCTATTGTTGTCTTTGTGAATGGTTGCTCTTCTAAAATTTTCAGCCCCTCCAAAGGATTAAGATAGGGTGATCCTTTATCCCCTACCCTCTTTATTATTTTGGTTGTTTGCTTGGGAAGATACATTGAGAATTTGGTTTCACAAAGGGATATTAAAGGTTTGCAGCCTTCTTCTCAACCTCTTACTTGTTCTCATGGTCAATTTGTTGATGGTACTTTATTTATGGGAAAATTTGATGTTAAGGAAGCTAGTAACCTTAAGAATGCCTTTAATTTTTACTCCTCTATTTTAGGACAATTGATTAATTGGAATAAGAGCTCCTTGCTTTTTATTAATACCCCTATTCCAAGACAGAACATAATTGCTGAAATTCTAGGGTGTTCAATTGGATCTTTTCCTTGTATTTATTTGGGTCTCCCATTGGGACCGAAAGAAGTTTAACAAGAAACTAGCAGGTTGGAAAGGGAACCTTTTGAGCCAAGCAAGTAAAATAACCCTCCTTAAAGCTTGTCTTTAAGGTATTCATACTTATGATTTGAGTCTTTTTAGAATTCCAGCAAAATTTTCAAATACTATTGATAAAATCCAAAGAAATTTTCTATGGTCTAGAATTGAGGAAAGAAAGAGAATGACTTTGATAGTCTAGGATCAAATCTATCAACCTATTTAGGAAGGAGGCCTAGGAATTAGATCAATGTGAAGTATTAATAGAGCCCTTTTGGCTAAATAGGGTTGGAGAGTATATTACGATGATAAGGAATGGAGTACAATATGGAAACATAAATATCCTTGTTATGCTCATTCTTTACCTAATTTTGTATCTTCTCCTAATGTTCTCTTTACTGCTACTATTTGGGGGGCTATTCAGGGAACTAAGAATAACCTTAGTAAAGGTTGCTCTTGGAAAATTGGAAATGGGTTAAAAGTTAGATTTTGGGATGATACTTGGATAAAGGATCAACCCCTGATTGAGGACTTTGAGGATACAACTCAAATTGACAGATGTAAACATTTTTTTAGGACTCTTGTGGAACACTATTATCATAATAATAACCGGGTCAACCTTGTTGATGTAAATCAGGTTTTTCACAATATCCAAATTATGTTGAATGCCTTTTCCTTGTTTCCCCTTTAGGAGGATAAGATGATATGGAGTGCTAATCCTAGTGGAAAATTCAAAGTATCCTCTATTTTCAACTTAAAAGAGAAAGGTAAGCAACCTTTTTGCACAAAAGCATGGATTAAGGATCTTATACCTAAAATAAATATCTTTTATTGGATCTTGCTTCAAAACAAAATTTTGACACTAGACAATTTGCAAAACAAAGGCATTAATGTCATTAACAGGTGCAGTCTTTGTAAAGAAGGTTTTGAAGACAAAGATCAATTATTTTGGAATTGCACTTATAGTCAAGAAGTTTGGAGCTCTATTCTTAACTATTGGAATATTTCTTGGGTCCATCAAAATAGTGCTGATCTATGTTTTAAAAGTTGGAACTATCCCTCTAAAGATTCTGATGTTGTTTTCCTATGGCAAATTACCCTCCCCCATCTTTGGTGGGGCATTTGGAAAGAAAAAAATAATAGAATCTTTTGAAATAAAGAAATGCCATATTGGGTGCTTGGAAAAAACATTGTTAGGGCAATAAAGGAAATTTTTAAGGCTCGAAAGAATTGTAATAAAGATTTTCAAATTGACAACCCAATGATTTCTACTAATTCAAATATGAAGAAATAAGACTCTAGACTAAAGACTAGATGGAAGGCTCCACCTATGAGATGGCTTAAAGGGAACTTTGATGGTGCAGCCAAGGGAAATCTAGGTAAAGTGGGTTGTGATGGAGTCTTAAGAGATCATATAGGAAATATAATAGACGCTATAGCTATACCTATTGGAATATCTAATAGCAATAAAGTAGAGGATACTGCAACTCTATATACTATGAGGATTGTTATGAAAACTGGTTTCCAGAATCTCTAACTGGAAGGAGATTCCTTAAATAGTGTTAATATCCTAAATGTTAAAAGTTTGGTCATGTGGTTAATTGAAGATTGTGTAAAGGAAATTCAATCATTAATGAATAATTTTGAGAAAGTTTTTATTTCCCATTCTTACCGTGAAGGTAATATAGTGGCCGATTAAATTGCCAACAAAGCAATCCAATGTGAATGCAAGATGATATGGCATGATGACTTAAGCAGGGATATTGATTTGAAATATCTCATTAATTATGATAGAGTTCACATGCCAGAGAGAAAGATTTTCCAAGATTAGAAATATAATGAAAATTGGAGGTGTTGATATAGATGCCAGAATTATTTTTTCGAGAGTGTACATTAATATGAATTCAATCTTGGTGTTCCACATTTTTTTTATGAGCGCCTTAGTTGTTATTATGAATACCTTGGTTCTAGCTTTTTATTTATTCCTCTTTTTGCACTTAACTCTAGTTTTCCTTAGCATAACATAATCTTTTGAAATGGGCAAAGAACCACGTAAACAAGAGCCTAACTATTGCAAGGCTTGGAAAGATAAAAAATTTGTATGGCATATTCTGCAGAAGGGGAAGGTCACCAATTATCTAGAGCATCCTCATGGATGTAAACCTCATGTCACTACGACTTTCTTCAAAAACTGGGTGGAGGATAGGGTTTCTCTTCATGGAGTGATGGTGCATTTGATGGAAGACTTTATTGTTGAGGTGATGGGATTGCCAAAGGTTGGCATAAAATTTAGTAAGGAGATGAGTATTTCAAATGTAGTGTTTAAGAAGTTCCCAAAAATGGATGAGGAGGAAAAGAACCTAGAGAAGAATGGTGATTTTTATGAACTAGGTCAAATCAAGGTCATCTTGCAGTATGTGCTTTCATGCATTCATGAGTATTTTATCCTAGATGGTAGAGCTAAACATGTTCATAAATTTCATTTCATGTTTTTGAACCACTTTAGGTACAAAGATAGAATCTCATTTCCTTTTTATTTGAGATTTTCTTTACTCCATAGTCTCCAAGCTCATAGAACAAAGGATTCCCACCCAATTCTTCATGAAGGGTTAATTTTACTGATTGACAATTATTGCAAGAACAAGGAAATTGTGTCTTCCCCTCCTGAGAAAAAGAAGGGATTTGTGAGTGAAACCTAATCTAGGAAGAGTAAAGGTGCAGAAGGGGTTTGTGGGAAAAGACAAAATCTAAAGCAAGAAACCCCTCAGAAAAATGTGGAAGAGATTACTGAGTCTAATAACTCAAAAAAAATAAAGAAAAAAATGTGGATGAGGAGGAAAAAACGGATGTGGGAGATTTCAACTCTAATTTGGTAGGTTACTTGAGTAGTAAGGGTGACTCTGGTAAGGAGGAAATGGATGAAGGCAATGACAAAAACACTAGGTTAGATAATATGGGTGAAGAGGATAATAATCAAAGTGAACATTCCTTGGGAGAGAGGGATGAAGAAGAATAAGAAATGGAGAAAGGAAAGCAGGAACTCTTGAATAAGTATGCTGAAAATGTGAAGGAAGACATAAGGAAAGAGAAAAATGAATCTAGGGGTAAGGAAGATATGGGAGAGGATAAGGATGATTATGCTAGTAGAGATTCTAGACTTACTTTCCTACATACTGCTAAGCTAAAGGTGGACTCTTCCCTTCAAACTGACTCCTGGTACTAGAGTAATTAGTTGTTTTCACTTATTAATTAAATCACTTTGATTTAATTAAATAAGTTTCCCATTACTCTAGTTTACTTAAGCTATCTCGTAGGTGCATATAATTAATATTTTATTAATTATAATGTTCAACCCTAGCTTTTTTAGGCTTTAGGTTACCCTTTTCGAGTTTCAATTTCCTTTATAAGGATTGATCTCTTTGTAAACTAATTGAATCCATCGAATAATATTTTTCTTCATCTAAATACAGTTTTCATGTTTTTCAGATCAAACCCTTGCCTCTTCTTGTCTTTTTCTTCTCTATGATAGGTTTTTTGCATGTAGGTTTTCTTGGGCTTCATATATTTGATTGGCTTCTTTGCTCACATCCTACATGGTATCAGAGCTTCAGATTGGGTTGGTGATATTGATGATCACAAGTCTACTACTGGTTTTGTATTTTGTCTTGGTTTTGGTCCTATCACATGGTCTTTCAGAAAGCAGCATGCTTAGACAGCATAAAATGACTATCCCCCCAATGGCACTTTATAAAATAGTGTGAGTACAGACCTCACAAATGGATTCAGAAGGCATCAAAACCTCTATTTTGATATAAAATTTGTCTGATTTGGACAACGTTGATCTCAGAGGCAAATTTTTTTTGCCGTACACTCTGCACACACTTTAAGGCAAAAAATCCAAAAAAATAATAAATTTTCAGCATTTTGAGCCATTGCATTTAGCAAACCACTAGCGGCTTTGCTATGGCTACCATAGCAACCCACTTAGCGGTCACCACTAGCAGCTCTACCTATGGTCCTATAGTGGTGCTGCAGTGGCTCTGTCATAGCAGACTGCCACCCTTTGCCACCATGGTTTCTCCCCATCACTCGGCCTCCACTTAGTCAGTGGTGGTGCATTTTATTTGTTTTTTGTTTTTTAAATTATTTTTTTATTAAAAATAATAATTTTTCATGCATTCTAGAGGCCCTGGAGTTTTTTTCATCGTAACTAGAGCATACATACATATTTTTTCAATCTGAAAAATGTATCTGAAGTTGGTTCCAAGATGGAGATGTTGGTATACATGTTTTTGGATTTTGATGCAGTTTGGTTGCTTATTTTGGCTGTCAAAACTAGATGTTCTATTTTGCACTCTTGGAGGTATATCTTGAGCATCCGATCTTCGATTTTGGACTTCTTTATATTGCTGGAAAGATCTATTTGCACCCTTTCTAGTGATACTAGTTATTGTTCTAGATTGTGCTCCATGTACATTTTATTCAGTCATATGCATTTTTGCATTCTGGTGGATATCTTGGTTGTTTCAGGTATGAGGATGAATTTTTTTGTTTCAAGTACTTCATTTTGGGCTGTACCTTCTGTTGTATCAGCCTTATGCTTTTTCTAATCTTGTTGATATCATTTGTAAGCATCTTTATGGAAATGCACGGAGATAAAGTGCCACTTCTTGTGTTTCGAGATCATTTTCATGATTGTGATTTGTTGTACTTGCACTATTTTATAAAGTTCCATGGGGGGATAGTTGTTTACCAGTTTTGTGCCCTCTTCCTCTTTTGCCTCATGTAGTGTTGGTGATACATGCCTTTATAGGTGTTTGTACCTCACACTCAATGTGTCTAGTTCCTCTATTGTAGGAGATTTTTGGCCCACCTTTTCAGTTGACTATCACCTCACCCCATCTGCATTAAGGGGGGGTTATATTGTTGGTTCTATGCTTCCTTGGTTTGATGGTTCATTAGTGTGAGCTATATATTTAGTACCTGATCCTACATACTAGGTGATTGCAATGGCTGGCTACCTATGCATTTTGGTGAGATGGATCATCTACCATATAGACACACTCAGTTCATGCCTTCTTCCATGGAGGTTCTATAGATCAACATTTTGATAGAGTTTTGTGACTTCTTTTGCTTTAGTGGTTCTCTTCATGATCTTTCTTTGTTCCTATCTCCTCAAACATTCTTTGCTATCTCTTTTTGAAGTAGGATTTTTCCCATGTGGTTTTCTCTATTTCTCCAGTTCACAGAGATTTCCTTGTATTGGGTACCTAATCAGGCCTTGTTGCTAGGACCCATTTTTTTGTTTTCATAGCTATGCTAGGTTAGCTTACCTCCTGAGCTTCACTTAAGGTGGGGTGTTAGAGCAATTAGTTATTTTCACTTGTTAATTAAATCACTTTGATTTAATTAAATAAGTTTCCTATTACTCTAGTTTTCTTAAGCTATCTCGTAGGTGCATATAATTAATATTTTATCAATTATAATGTGCAACCCTAGCTTTTTTAGGCTTTAGGTTACACTTTTTGGGTTTTGATCTCCTTTATAAGGATTGATCTCTTTGTAAATTCATTGAATCTGTTAAATAATATTTTCCTTCATCTGAATATAGTTTTCATGTTTTTCAGATCAAACCCTTGCCTCTTCTTGCCTTTTTCTTCTCTGTGACAGGTTTTCTGCATGTAACTTTTCTTGGGCTTTATGGATTTGATTGGCTTATTTGCTCAAATCCTACACTGGGTGTATAACGAATCAATGAACTTGAAAAGGAAAGTCACCACAATTGAGCAAAACCAAGAAATTGATCATGCTAAGACCACCTAGATGGAAATTGTGATTGGTAATATATCGGATAAACTAAAAGAATATGAAAATAGCCTCCAGTTATTGATAAAAGAAAGTAGAAATAAGATGGAGTAGGTTACTTCTAGAATTTGTGCTATTGCTGCCAGCTTAGGGAAGAGAACTAATGAAGAAATCATATCTCTAGGTGGTCCAAGTAAATGTACTAGACAGAGCTCCAGAAAAAAGATGCTGAGGGCATGATGGGATCTATAGTTAACACCATCCAAAGTACTGCAAAGGCCAGAAAAGAGGTGGTCCAAATGATCAAAGCACTACAATAGTAGTTCTTTTATGTTTCTGGTTTCTGGTCTCTATCTTGGTAGTTGTCCTAGTTTTTGGTTGATTGTCGAGGTATATTATCTAGTTTTATTGTTTTAAAAACTAGGTTCCAGGTCCTTGTAAAACTTGGTCTCATATTATGGTTTTATTTTGAGGTTTTAAGTCCCTATAAAATTTGATTTTGAGTATTTTATTAACTGCAGGTTTCAGGTCGTTGCAAAACATGGTGGAACTTTATGGTTTATCTTTTGATTTCTTGTTAACGATTTTGGGTCCCCTTCAAAACCTACTTTTACCTTAATCTAAAACAATACTCTTTATTATTTTATAGGGTTTGTTAGGGGGCTGAAATTTCTCAAATTGATGATGCCATGCTTTCTGCCATTAACTTTGGCCTTGAGAGCTATGCGGTATAATAGCTTGCACACTTATTAAGTTTACGATTTGAGTTGAACTCATGATGTGTCTTATTGATTCCTCTTATATTGTATTTGTTTCTTCTTTAGGGTACTCCACATAGCTCAAGGTCTAGAGTAAAGGGAAGGAAATCAACAAGAACACCAAAACAAAAAAAGGTATTAAATACAAGTCAAGTTTATATTTTAAAATTTATTATGAATGAATGTTTATGCATGTACTTAATATTGATGAATATGTGTTGACTTATTTGTTGTATATATGTAGAAATAATTTATTTTTGTAGACTTGATGAAGGCACCTAAGACTGTCAACATTAGGCAATGGAAGAGGTAAAATTTCATATTTCTCATAAATTTTAGGTTATAGTATGCATTTGTTCTATATACATATTAAACAATTGCATTTACAGATGAGTACATTTTTTCCTTCAGTTTTATAGTAATTATGAACAAATTATCTTATTAACATGTGTTATTTATCATTTACCTATTACAAAACTCTTTGAGATTTCGTGCAAATACTTTCCCATTTCATTTTTTAGGAGTCTTGAGTGTCAAAGATAGGGTCAAACACAACAGAGGAAAGATGTATGTAAGTAGAGTCTTAGTTGATTCCCTCTTGTGATCTCAATTTGGATTTCTTGTGTATGATAGAAATCCCTAATGCCCACTCTATAATTCCAAGATTTTATCGCTTACCATACAGGTTATACCTTATATCAGCATTGATTCATTTGTGGTTGTGTTTCTTGCTAGCATGGGAGATCTAGCTTAGGCTAAAGTATGTTTTTTGTTTTTTTAACTCTCTTTGGAATCTCTAATGCCACTCTATAATGATAAAATTTTATCTCTTACCATACTAGTTGTGCCTCATACCAATAATGATTCATCAATAGTTGTACCTCCGGCTAGCATGGGAGATCTAGCTAAGGCTATAGTGCATTGTTTTTTTTTTACTCTATTTGGAATCCCTAATGCCTACTCTAATGTGGTACACACAAGACTTGATATTGCATTAGCAGTTGGTATGGTGGCAAGATTCTATGCTAATCTAAAGGAAAACCATATGATGACAATAAAAATAATTATGAGGTATCTAAAAGGTATTGAAGATTATGGTTTGTGGTATAAGAAAGGAGGCAACTTCAAATTGAAAGCCTTCACTAATGGTAATTGGGAAGGGAGTATTGATGATAGTAAAAACACTAGTGGTGGAGCATTCTTTCTTGGAAAGAAGCTAGTGTCTTGGACACACAAGAAACATAATTACATCTCTAAGTCTACAACAAAAATAAAATATGTTGCAATAGTAGTAAATTTTTCGAACATCATTTGGTTCAAACAACCACTATCATGTATGAAGGAAGAAAAAAAGGACCCAATAGTTATCTTCTATGATAACACTAGTGCAATTAACATTTCTAAGAATCTAGTGATACATACCAAGACTAAATACATTGTAATAAACTATCATTTTCTAAGAGCATTAGTGCAAGAAAAAGAGGTAAGATTGGAATATGTGAATACAAAAGAACAAATTACTGACATATTCACCAAGCCATTACCCAGGGATGCATTCTTGTATCTAATAGGTAAGCTAGGTTTTATTCCCCTATCTGAAGCCCACTAATCATATTTTAGTGGTGCATCAATCAAGCATTTTTTAAGATTAGACAAGTTGATGCAGCATTGTTAGAGTAGATTGCATATGACTCAATAGATTAGGTACATGACATATCCATTAATTGTTGTCTTTGGCATGAGATCTCAAAGAGGGAGAGATTGTTGTCATAAAAGAGAAATTTTGTATCAATAAAGAAGGAGAGTTTGTTTTCAAAGGGAGAAATTATAGTCAGAGAAACTAGAGAATCATTTTAGAGGAAGTGATTGATGTCAAAGGGACTTCTCACTAATAGAGGGAGTTCTCACGGATGAGAATCATAATCAAGCCAAGGATATTATCCTTAGTTTTATTTTTCTCTAAAATTTTATTTTACTATTACATGTTATGTTTCCATCAATGCCAAAGAGGGAGATTGTTGAAAACAATTATTCAATTGTATGTTGTCTTTGATGTTACACAAAATCTCAAGCCATATCAAGAAAGTCAATGATTGTCAAGCTCACTTATGCATTAAAGACAATTTCCTGTGTATGCTGAGCATTCCAGTTATAACCAAGTTTAGAGTTACTTCTTGTAGAGCTCACTTGGGCATTGAAAGAAGATCCTGCATTAACCAAGTTTAATCATTTACCAAAGGAAAGTTACTTCAGAATCATTATTAACTGAGTTGGGTCAGTTAACAAAGAGTTTCTTTGAGTTAACAGAGTACTCAATTCTATATTAGTTGACTGCCAACATATTGAGTCTGATAGATTTATTAGCTAATGCTAGTTGACTTAAGGGATGAAAATTATTTGATTTAAAGTATATTCAAGAGGACTTGACAAGATTATTCATACAAGGTCAAGTTGAGGATTGAAGCAAGGAAGCATGGGATTGAAGAAGATGAATTAAGGAAGTGAATTGGAAGGATATCTACAAGAGGACATAGTATCTAAGTTGACCAAGCTACAAAGAGTATTATGATAAAAGAGGATCAAGTAATCAGTAGTATTGAATCAAATCTCCTAATAGAGCTATCCTAATAGCTATTTGGTAAATTCTCTAACAAGGTGGCATTTCTAGATTGAAGTGTTTGAAGACCTCTAACAAGGAAACTCCTAATAGGGTGAATTAAATCCTTTAATAGGGTGACATCTAATAGTGTGTTTTTTAATCTTTAATAGGGTTGGCTCCTAATAGGGCTCACTTCATAAGAGTGAAAAACATTAACTAGTTGCAATTGTTGATTTTTCCAAATTGGGTTTCCATGTTAAATCTTGGTGTCTCATGTGTTCATTTTATTTTATTTATTTATTTGCAACTAAGTTAATTAAGGTTAATCACATTTAAATATCTTAAGATTGAATGTTCAGTGTTAATCGAGTAACAATAATATATTTAGTGTTAACCGAGTGAAAGCAATATATTTTGTGTCAACCAAGTTTCAATAAGGTTTTGTTTTAAAGTTATGTTGACATATTAAGGGACTTGGATTTGTTTTTGTGATAACTAATTCACCCCTCTTAGTTACTCCTTCACATTTCTAGCAATTACCTAGGGTGGCTTGCAGGAATGTAAAGGTCATGAATCTAGACTTGTATTTCTTGACAAGGTGTGAAAAGTTCACTCACATCTCTCATTTCCTTTTGGATCTCTTTGTTTTCAATTTAGGCCTTGTAGCCCTTTTGAGCCCCAAATTTTCCTATCTTTCAACTATCCTTCCAATCTCATCCTTCATGTCTTTCTTGTATCTTATTTCCCTCCTATGATCATCTTATTGTTTTTGTTCCTTCTTTCCATTTACAACATTATCTCATATTTATAACAATACTCTTTACTATTTTATAGGGCTTGTCAGGGGCTAAAATTCTTCAAGTTGATGATGCCACACTTTCTACCATTAACGCCAATCAAGTTTATGATTTGAGTTGAACTCATGGGTATGTGTAGGATCATGGTCAACCAAACTATGGCCTTAAGTGAAATTGAAAAACTAGCAAATCAGGGTTATGTCAGCTTGACACATAATTTTAAAGTAGTTCTAGACTTTATATAAAAAAGTTGTAAGGAAATAATCTATAGGAAATTGAATGTAGTTTCTAAACTACTAGGCCTTATTTGGAGAAAAAATTATTTGATTGCTCAAAATTCTAGATTTTAATGTAGTACTACAAAAATTTTAGAGTGAAAATAAAACGTAGGTGTATGCATGACCACCTTAATCAAAATTAAATGATAATATTTTAAAATATAATTATAGATATAAAAAGTAGACTCATACTCAGATGTGACACATATTTTTGGGTAGTTTTTATTCCAAATAACTAATTAATTATGAAGTTTTTACTATACTATTTTTACAATTTAAAAACTCCCGTCTCTGACCACCTTAACAAATTCAAAATTAGTTTTTTTTTCCCTTATAGTAGTTGAAGCATAGAATGTGATGAATCTTTTGGATTTCAAAAATCATATACGATTTGAAAGTTATAGCTATTTTTCAATTAGTATGTTAATCAACACTTTGTAGCTAACTCCATTAGAGAATAAGCAATAATTACTTACTAAACTCATAATTTGACAGACATTATATTGATGGAAAGATAAGAAAATTATCAAGAAACTTTTGTCATTTCATCAAATTGGGATGAAAAAAAGTCGTCAGCTACATCATCGAAGTCAAAAACACACAACAGCAGGCCAAAAACACATTTTTGGTGTTGACCATGGAGGGTTGTCATCCAGAGAAAAACCAAGCCTAATTTGGTACTTGATAATATTGGTTACCTATTCCCAAATCGGTTACTTGTTCTCAAATCTTATACCTATTTTTTCTTTTAATTTTTTTTTTTTTCAATTTCTTTTATAATAGTATGACCCCTTTTTAGGATCCTTAATATGTTTTTTTAAAAGCTTTAGAACCCTTAACCATACATATAATGGTTCTAAAGGTCAAAAGGGGTCATAGGGTACCCTTTGAAACTCTTTGACCCATTCAATCACAATATGTGTGCTTATGGATCCTAGGACCCCTAACCACATAAATGATGTGATCTAATGGCTCAAAATGGGCCTTAGAATATCCTAGGACCCCTTTTGACCCATTCAATGACATTAAGTGTGCTTAGGGGTCATAAGATACTCTATTACCCCTTTCGACTCATTTGAACACATAATATATGATCCTAGGACCCCTAGGAATATATTTTATTTTTTAATAGGTCAAAAGGGGTCATAGGGAACTTTATGACCCCATTTGACCCATTCATAAAACATAATGTATGTCCCCTAGGAATATATATTGTCATATAATCTGTCAAAATGGGTCATAGGGTACTCTATGACCCATTTAAACTTATTTGAACACATGGTATATGTTTGAAGGCATCCTAAGACCTCTAAGAACATATGTTCTCATTTAATGGGTCAAAAGGGGTCATTGGGAACCCTATGATCCCATTAGACCAATTTAGACACATGTTATATATCGCTAGGGGTCCTAGTACCCTTAAGAATATATGTTGACACATAATGCACCAAAAGGGGTCATAGGGTATTTCATGACCCCTTTCCACTCATTTAAAAACATTATATATGTTAGGGGTTCTAGGACCTCTACGAACATATGATATTATTTAATAGATCAAAAGGGGTCATATGGCACCCTATGACTGCATATGACTCATTCAAACACATGATGTATCTCCCTAGGGGTCCTAGGACCCCTAAAAGCATATGTTGTCATATAATGAGTTGAGAGGGGTCACAATGTACCCTATGACCCATTTTGACCCATTCAAACACGTGACGTATGTCTTTAGGGGTCTTAATACCTATAAGAACATAGATTTTCATATAATGAGTCAAAATAGATCATAGGGTACCTTATGACCCCTTTGAATCCATTCAAACATATGATGTATGCCCTTAAGGGTCCTAGTACATCTATGAACACATTTTGTCATATAATGGATGGAAAGGGGTCATAGGGTACTCTCTAGCCCTTTTCGACCCATTTGAACACATGATATATGTTCCTCGACATCTTAGGAACCCTACAAACATATGTTATCATTTAATAGGTCAAAAGAGGTCCCATGGTACCATACGGTCCCTTTCAACCCATTCAAATACATAATGTATGTCTGAGGGTTCCTAGGAGCCCTAAGAACATATGTTTTCATATAATGTGTTGTAATAGGTTATAAGGTACTCCATGACCCCTTTTGACTCATTCAAACACATAAAATATCTTCCTAGGGGTCCTAGGAGCCCTAGGAACATAGGTTATCATATAATGGGTTAAAATAAGTTATAGGGTACTCCATGACCCCTTTTGACTCATTCAACCACATGAAATATCTCTCTTGGGGTCCTAGGAGCCCTAGGAACATATGTTATCATATAATGGGTTGAAACAAGTTATAGGGTACTCCATGACCCCTTTTGACTCATTCAAACACACAAAATATCTTCTTAGGGGTCTTAGGACCCTTAGGAACATATATTATTATTTAATGGGTCAAAAGGGATCATAGGGAAACCTATGACCCTATTCAAATCATTCAAACACATGATGTATGTCCCTAGGGATTCGAGGACCCCTAAGAAGATATGTTGTCATATAATGGGTCAAGAGGGGTCAAAGTATAACATATGACCCCTTCGCATCCATTCAAAAACATGATGTTTGTCCCTAAGGGTACTAAGTATTATCATATAATGGGTCAAAAGGGGTCCTAGGGTACTATACGACCCTTTTCTACTCATTTAAACACATGATATATGTTTCTAGGGGTCCTAGGACCCATAGGAACATATGTTCTCATTTAATGGGTCAAAAGGGGTCATAGGGTACCCTATAACTTGATTCAACCCATTCAAACACATGATGTATGTTCTTAAGGGTAATAGGAGCCCTAGGAACATATGTTGTCATATAATAGGTTGAAATGGATTATAGGGTACTCTTTGACCCATTTCAACTCATTTGAACACATGATATATGTTTCAAGGGGTCTTAGGACCCTTAGGAACATATGTTCCCATTTGACAGACCAAAAGGGGTCATAAGGTACCTTATTATCTCATTCGACCCATTCAAACACATGATTTATGTCCCTAGGGGTCCTAGGACTCCTAAGAACATATGCTGCCATATTATAGGTTGAGAGGGGTCATAGTGTACCTTATGAATCCTTTTCAATCTATTTAAACCCATCATGTATATCCTTAGGGGTCCTCGTACCCCTGGGAACATATGTTGTCATATAATGGCTCAAAAGGGGTCCTAGAGTACTTTATGAGCCCTTTTGACTCATTTGAACACATGATATATGTTCCTAGGAGCTCTAGGAACATATGTTCTCATTTAATGGTTCAAAAAGGGTCCTAGAGTACTTTATGACCCCTTTCAACTCATATGAATAATTATAATATGTTCCTAAGACCCTTAGGGTTATATGTTGTCATGAAATGTGTCAAAAGGGGTCATAAATTATCCTATGACACCTTTCGACCCATTAGAGAAAATAAAATAGGTTCCTATGGGCCCTAGAACCCTTAGGGACATATGTTGTCATGAAATGTGTTGAAAGGGTTCATATGTTATCTTATCACCCCTTTTGATCCATACAAATAATTATAATATGTCCCTAGGGGTCTTAGGGTCATAGGTTATCCAATGACCCCACTTTAACATATTGAAACAAATAAAATAGGTCCCTAGGGGTGCATATGTTATCATGAAATGTTTTGAAAATGGTCATAGATTATCCTATGACCCATTTGACCCATATGAACAATTACAATATGTACCTAGCGGTCCTTGGACCCTTGAGGACATATGTTGTAATGAAATGTGTCAAAAGGGGTCATAGGTTATCTTATCACCCCTTTTGACCTATTTAAACAAATGAAATAAGTCCCTAGTGGTCTCAGGACCTCTAAGGACATATCTTGGCATGAAATGCATTGAAAGGGGTCATAGGTTATCTTATGACCCCTTTCAACCCATATTGATTATCATAATATGTCCTTAGGGGTCCTAGGACCCCTAGG
This sequence comes from Cupressus sempervirens, assembly GCA_028749045.1. NCBI lineage: Eukaryota > Viridiplantae > Streptophyta > Pinopsida > Cupressales > Cupressaceae > Cupressus > Cupressus sempervirens. The sequence continues at coordinate 688,546,764 of CM053791.1, read as the reverse complement.
GACATATGTTGTCATGAAACATGTCAAAAAAGGTCATAATTTATACTATGACTCCTTTCAACCCATTCAAACAAATAAAATAGGTTCCTAGGGTTCCTAGGACCCCTAGAGACATATGTTATGAAATGTGTCAAAAGGGGTTATAGGTTATCTTATGACCTCTTTCGACCCATTCAAACAAAATTAGGTCCTTAGAGGTCCTAGGACCCCTAGGGACATATGTTATCATGATATATGTTGAAAGATACCGTAGGTTATCCTATGACCCCTTTCAATCCATTTGAACAAATTTAATAGGTCCTTAGGGGACCTAGGACCTCTAAGGACATGTTTTATAATGAAATGCATCAAAAGGGGTCATAGTTTATCCTGTGATCCCTTTCAACCCATTCAAACAAATGGAATAGGTCCTTAAGGGTCCTAGGACCCCTAAAGACATATATTGTCATGAAATGCATTTAAAGGGGCCATAGATTATCCAATGACCTTTTTTGACCCATTCAAACAAATAAAATAGGTCCCTAGGGGTCCTAGGACCCTGAAAAATGTATGTTGTCATGAAATATGTTGAAAGGGGTCATAGGGTACTCTATAGCCCCTTTCGACTCATTCGAATACATGGTATATGCTCCTAGTGGTCCTAGGACCCTTAGGAACATATGTTATCATTTAATGGGTCAAAATACGTTATAGGTTACCCTATGGCCCCTTTCAACCCATTTAAACATAGACTTATGTCCCTAGAGGCCCTACGACCCCTAAGAACATACATTTTCATATAATGTATTGAAAGGGGTCATGGGTACTCTATGACCCCTTTAAATTCATTTGGACACATGATATTTATTCCTAGGGGTTCTAGGACACCTATGAACATATTTTATTATTTAATGGGTCAAAATGGGTCATAGGGAACCCTATGACCCCTTTCGGCCCATTCAAACACATGATGTATGTGCTAGGGAACCTATGACCCCTAGGGATATACACGATATGTTCCTAGGGGTCCTATGACTCTGAGGAACGTATGTTGTCATGTAATGGGTCAAAAGGGTCATAGGGTATCCCATGACCCATTTGGACTGATTGGAACACATGTATGTCCCCAGTGAGACCCCTAGAAACATATATCATCATATAGTTTATTAACTTAGGTTACTAATATATATTAAATATAATAATAATATATATGATATATAATTAGGGTATCCCATGACTCTTTTGGACTCATTGGAACACATGTATGTCCCTAGGGGGACCTTGAGGAACATACATCATCATATAGTTTATTAACTTAGGTTAGTAATATATATATATATATATATACATATATATATATATATATATATATATATATATATATATATATATATATATATATATATATATATATATATATATATATATATATATATATATATATATATATATATATATATATATATATAAAATATAATAAATAAATATATTAAGTAATAACTGTATATAAAATAATTATATAATAAATAATTAATATTATTTAATACTATATAATAAATTTTGGTAACTATATATAATAATTGGTCCCTCCCCCCAATTATGCTATAACTATATTATACTAGGACTTGATATAACTTAAAAATTGGTCCCCACTTCCCTTTACATTTGAATTTGGTGACATGATTTGGGTACATAGATTGGGTACCTATTCTCAAATTAGATACCCATTCCTAAATTAGATACTTGTTCTCAAATCGGATACCTAATTAGGCAACGTATTATATTTTTGGTTTGGTACCAAGATGGGTGGGAAAAAAGTTAAAGAGCATTTTGAAACACTTTTAGGTGTTTCAAAACTACATGTTTTTCACATCACCACTTTTTGGGACACCGTGATCCTACACATACCCTCATGATGTATCTTATTGATTCCTCTTATATAATTTTGTTTTTCTACCTTAGGGTACTCCACGTAGCTCAAGGTCAAGAGAAAAGGGAAATAAATCAGCAAGAACAACTAAATGTAGAAAGGTATTAAATACAATTCAAGTTTATATTTTGAAGTTTATTATGAATGAATGCATATACATGTACTTGTTGTCTAGTGTGCATCCTGACTAGTCCTCAAGTGGGAGATTGTTGTCCAGTGTGGAGCCTAATCAGTCCCCAAGTGGAAGATTGTTAGTTTATGGTGATTGATAAGGGAAGTACAATACATACCCCATAATTCCTTGGCATAAAGATTTTTGTTTTTATGGCTGACATGTTGTAACTAATTTTAACACTAAAGTAGAAAAAAATACTTGTATAAAAGGGCTTAGGGTTAGGGATTTTCATAAGGTGTGATGCAAATTATTTTTCTTGTGGTGGTATTGAGCTGTAAGGGATTAAAGATTATAATCACTAGATCATAATAATATTGGACTTTTTGTTTGGTGGACTTAGCCTAGGGATTGGTTCAACCACATTAAATCTTGGTGTCTTGTGTTCTCTTATGTGTAATTTATTATTTTGTGATATTGTTTATATTTGGATTTAATTGTCATTTCTATTCATGGTTTATCCTAACAAGTGGTATCAGAGCCTAGTTTTTTTTCAGTTATCCTCTGCAAGAAGGCTCATGGTTGAGTGGGAGTAATGGTAGATGAGGGTAAGTTGAAGGTTGAAATGTTTAATGGGAAAAACTTTTAGTTATGGAAAATGCAAATGGAGGACTATCTTTATCAGAAGGATTTATGGAATCTGTTGGAAGGAAAAAAAAAGAAATAGGGAACTATGATAGATGAGGACTAGGAGATTTTATATAGAAAAGAACTTGGAAGCATTCAATTTATGTTTGGTACCATTAGTGATATTTAACATTACAAAAGAAAAGACAATAGAAGAGTTGATGCAAACCCTAGCGACACTGTATGAAAAGCCCTCCACTTCAAACAAAGTATTTCTCATGAAACATTTATTTAATATGAAGATGGATCTACTATGAATCATTTAAATGAGTTTAATAATATTACTAATATGTTATATTCTATGAATATTAATTTTTATGAATAAATTAGGGCTCTTTTGATTTTGTGTTCTTTTCTTGAAAGATGGGATGACTTGGTAATGGTTGTGAGTAATTCTATTTTTGGATCTAATACCGTAAAATATGATAATGTGATTGGTGTTATTCTGAGTGAGGAAAATCATAAGAAAACCTTAGGTAGATCTACATTAGGAAGTTCTTTGAATGGATAAAGCAGAGGAAGAATTACCAAGAAGGAAACAATTCTAGAAATCATGGGAAATCAAGAGGAAAGTCAAAGGGAAAGAGGGCTCAATCTAGAGGATCGAGAGATTACTGGTATTGTGGAAAACAAGGGCATGAGAAGAAACATTGTTGAACTCAAAAGAATAATGAAAGAGATAAACTAGAAGGGAGCAAGGAGGGAAATGTGGTAAGTATCAAATTTGAAGAAGATGCTTTGTTTCTTTCTGTAGAAAGTGTTGATGATTCATGGGTTTTAGATTCTGGTGCTTTATTTCATGCTACACCCCATAGAGGTTATTTTATTGATTATGTACAAGGGGATTTTGGGCTTTCTTGTTTGGGGGATAATGAACCTTGTCAGATTGTTGGAAAGGGAAAAGTTAAGATTAAGTTGTAGAATGAGAATCATTGGCTACTACATGAGGTAATACATGTTCTAAGGCTGAGTAGGAATTTAATTTCAATAGGACAACTTGGTGATTAGGGTTGTATAGTTGCTTTTAATAATAAAAATTTGAAGGTTTCAAAAGGTTTTCTTGTAGTAAAAAAAGGTGTGAAAGTAGGCACCTTATTTATAGGTCAAATTGTTCCTTCTACTTTGATTGTTTTAGAGAAAAATGAATATTTAGGAATAGTTATTGCAGTTGAGCAGGGAGAGCAAATGATTGTTGTAGATTCTGATATGTAACACTATGGTGGTGAGTATTGTAGTCATGAATTTGAAGATTATTTCTCCACTAATGGTATTCATAGATAGACAAATATTCCAAGGACTCTACAGGAAAATGGAGTGGTTGAATGCATGAACATGACTATAATGGAGAGTGCAATGAGCATGAGGTTACATGCAAGGTTTACTTTAAAAATGTGGGCATAGGCTATCAATACTGCTGAAATATTTGATTAATAAAGGTCCCTCTACTTGGGCTATGATATTCTAGAGGAAGCATGGATTGGTAAGAAGGTGAGTTATTCTTTTCTCAAAATTTTTGATTGTGAAGCATTTTCTCATATAGATTTTGAAAATAGAACCAAGCTAGAAGCTAAGTCAAAGAAACATATATTTGTTGGATATGAAATTGATGAATTTGGTTATAGGCTTTGGGATTTTGAAAATTATAAAATTTTTAGAAGCAAGGATGTCATGTTCAATGAAAAAGTGTTGTATAAAGGTCTATTGCAGTAGCATAAGAAGAAAGAAGATGATTATGTAGTGTTGGATGATACTCCAAAAGATGATGTTCCAATAATTCCTCATGATCTGCAACAATCGCAACAACAACTACCACACATCCTAGTGAATGCTAGATGGTCAACAAGGCTAGGTAGACCTCAAGAAAGATTATCTCCCTCCTTATACTCTATTTTACTAATAGATGCTACTAAACTTGAATGTTATGATGAAGTTGTGCAGGTGGATACTAAGATTTTGTGGGAGTCATAAATGGTAGATGAAATAGACTCCTTTCTAAAAAATAAGGCTTGAAATTTATGCAAGTTTCCTATAGGTAAACATGATTTACAAAATAAATGAGTTTATAGGTTGAAATAAGAGGATGGAGATAAGAAAATATTTAAAGCTAGGTTAGTGGTAAAAGGATTTGCAAAAAAAAAGGGCATTGATTTGATGAGATATTCTCTCTTGTTGTAAAAATGACTTCTATTCACAATGTTTTAAGTATTGTGGCTACTGAAGATTTTTATTTGGAGCAACTTGATGTTATAGTAACCCTTCTTCATGATGATTTGGATGAAGAGATATATGTGGTAGAACCATAGGGTTTTGAGGTCAAAGGTAAGGAGAACTTAGAGTGTAGATTGAAGAAAAAATTATATAGCTTAAAGCAAGCACCTTGGCAATGGTATCTGAAATTTGACAGTTTCATGAATAAGAATGGATACAATAAGTGTAATTCAAATAATTGTGTTTATTTTAAGAGGTCAGATAATGAAAGAAAAATTATTTTATGTTTATATGTTGATGATATGCTTGTAGTTGGGTCTAACATGGGTCACATTAAGGGTCTAAAATACCAGTTAGCACATTTATTTACTATAAAGGATTTGGGGGCAACAAAATAAATCTTTGGTATGAAGATTTGCATAGATAGGAAGAATAGGAAACTAAAATTATCTTAGGTGGATTATATTGTAAAGGTGTTGCCATGTTTCTCTATGGAGAATGCTAAAGCTATTAGCACACCTTTACCTAGTCATTTGAAGTTAACTAAGGAGATGTGTCCAAAGACACAAGAAGAGGAGGATAAGATGTCCAAGGTACCTTATGCTTCATCTTTAGGAAGCTTTATGTCTACTATGTTATGTACAAGGCCAGATATTGCACATGTAATGGGAGTCATTAGCAGGTATATGAGTCATCCAGGGCTTGAGCATTGGAATGCAGTTAAATAAATTCTCAAATATTTGAGAGAAATATCCAATAAGTGTTTACACTTTGGGAGCTCTACTACTAATTTACAGGGCTATGTTGACTCAGATTTGGTAAGGGATATTGACACCAGGTAGAGTACTATAGGTTATGTATTTACTATTCGTGAGACAGCAGTGAGCTATGTTTCTAGGTTACATAAGGTGAACACTTTATCCACTAAAAAGGTAGAGTATGTTGTTGTTACAGAGGTAGCCAAGGAGATGATATGGCTTCAATTATTCTTGAAAGAATTGGTACACCCTTAGAAGGATAATTATTTGTTTACAAATAGCTAGAGTGTCATTCATCTTGTAAAACTTTCTACTCTACATTCACAAAACACATACAGTTGTGATACCATTTCATTCGGTTAGTTTTGGATGATGGACAGTTAAAAGTGGACAAGATACATACAAATGACAATAAAATAGATATCTTTACAAAAGTAGTGACAAGGGAGAAGTTGAGCTTCTCTTCAACTTTGGTTGGTCTTCTAGACTAAACATAATAAAATAACAGTAGAGTCTAGGGTGGTTTGTGTTGACATATTAGTCAAGTCTATTATTAGTGACACACACTTATTCAGATTATATATAGCTACTAATATTATTGTACAACTATCAATGTTTTCCAAGTCTTTTAGTTATCACCGAGTTCTATAGTTGCTACCAAGTCCTTTGGAAAAATCTTAGTGGTTACCGAGCATTCATAGTTACAGTGAAGACCAGTAGCATAAATCATGTATTTTAGTGTATGCTGAGTTTACCAGTGCAAGCCAAGTTGTGTAGTGTTCATTGAGTTCATATTGTATGTCATGCGAGTCTAGTATTAATCAAGCTACTTAGTGTTAACCAAGAGACTTAGTTTATATTGAGCTCGAAGTGATAGTGTTTACTGAGTCATACAATGTAAATCAAGAGACTCATTTTATATGACAAGTTTCACAGTATCTACTAAGTCACTAGTGCAGACTGAGTTAAAGACTACTTGGAAGTGATTATTATGGATCAAGCTTCTACATCTACCAAGTGCATGATGATGTCGAGCATTGACAGTGGATGTCAAGTATTAAAACCTCACTGAGTTAGTCTTTAGAACCCAAATGTCTTCATGTGGGCCAACTTTGTAATATTTGTGGTAACTTGTATTGTGGCCTACTTTGTAATTTGTATAATTGGATTGATATATATGTAATTTATTGTATCATATCCAAAATACATGAGTATGAGTGTGAAATCAATGTAATCATTAGAGAAGAGTAGAAAGAACGAATTAAAAAGGCTACAATAGTATAAGGAACACCAAAGACATATTTGTCATAGCAAGGTGATTAATACATAAAGAAATCTCATTTAGGAAACCAAGTTGCAGATCAAAGATCATCTACTATTTCATCCTAACAGGTGGATCAATCAAATCCTTTCACAAGGTAGACCTAACAATCTTTTGCAAACCTCTTTACTGAGTGCATACTTAATTGTATGTTTGTAAATCCTTTCACAAGGTGCACGTAGTAGTCCTCATTACTCCTAATAGGGTAGATCATCATATGCGATCAATGTAATCTTTAACAGGCTAACTTTATACTACAGTACTAAAATTGTGGGTATCATCCCTACCCTAGTTTTACTTTCTATTTGGAAGGTTTTTGGGTCACCAAATGTTTGTGTCACAGTGTTATGAATGCTTTCATATTTTCAATTTCTTATGTATGCAACTAGATCAGATTATATGTGATAAATTAAATGTTGGATTAAGAGTGAAATTGTTGAAGTTTTAGAAGTTACCGATTCACCCCTCCCCTCTCAAAAACTTAGCATAGTCTTGAATATTTTCAAAATTTGGTATCAAAGCATTGTGGTTCTTAGGAGAAAGCTTAACAACTTGAGTAAAGATCAAGGCTATGGAGATATTCAGACTTGACAAAGCTATTGATAATGAAAAGCTAGATTTAGAAATGGACATTGCCCAACTCAAGAAAGCAAAGGAACAACCCTCTTAATCCCTAAAAATAAGAAAAGAACTTGCAATTCAATAAATGATCATCTCTAAATTTAAGAAAGAATTGAAGACCTTCATTCAAGAAATTTAGATGAAGCCAATGAAGCAATCAAATAACTCGTAGAAAGAATGATTCCCTACAAGAAGAGGTAAGGAAACTTAAAAAGAGAGCAAGAAATTCAGGTAGTAAGGTTATGTGAAGTCATGGAACAGAAAAATAAGATAAAAGAAGAGATAGATGGAATGAACAATGAAATTCAAAACCAATCCCTTCAAAAGGAAAACCTTATTGATCAGCTCTCTAATGCAAATGAGGAAACCATGAGCCTAAGATTTGAAAATGAAAGAATGAGAAATGATCTAAATTCTAAAAGGCAAATCAATGAAAGATTATAGAATGATCTAAACTCTGAGAAGCAAGTCAATGAAAGAATGATGAAAACCCAAGCAGACATGAATCAATTGAATGAGAAAAACCTCTATAGGAAAAAAGGAAAAGAAGGAACTGGATATTCAAAAGAAGGAGAATCATCCAACAAGGAGCTTAAAAGAACCAAAGACCTACTTGCAATCACTATGGTAAGATAGGTCATACATCAAACAAATGCTAGAGCAATGGAAAATCAAAATTAAATGGAAAATTCTATAATTTCAATTAGCATGGTCATAAAGCTAATGAATGCAAAGAGAAACCAAAATTTGAAGGAAAATGTCACAAATTCAAGAAACATGGACACAAGTCATTAGAATGCAAAACCAAGGTATTAAATCCAACAGAGAAAATTGTGAGAGAAATATTTGGTTGGGACTACAACACCTAGTGCAGATGTCATTCTTATGGAGAATTTGGACACATTGGAATAAATTGTGTAAAGCATCATTTGAGGAAAAGAGGCACTACTAAAAGATGTTTCATTTGTACAGAGCTTGGTCATCTTTCCAAGAATTGCATGAATATAGGTAGAATTGAAGATGAGAAAAAGGAAAAAGATGATAACATCTAAAAATAGATGAGACAACAATGGGTTCCTAAGTCTATCGAGGATACAAGTCCAAGAAATGATGATCAAGTCACTCAAGAATTAGGTAACTCTATCATTTCTTCTTAAGTTCTCATAGGAGAAACTGAAACTATGCTATCAAAGATGACATCCAAAATAGTTCTAGATTGAAAGAGAAAAATGATCCAAATCAGTATTTAGGATACAAAGGGATCACCAAGTACAAGTGTCTACTGAGTTATCTTCTCTACCGAGTGAGGTTGGGCCATAGACTCTACCAAGCAAGGTAGGGAGTGATAAAGATGTTTATGGTTACTGAGTCACGAAGACTTTGCTGAGTGTTCAATAGTGGATGACAGTGTCTCAATATGATGTCAGTCAATCTACCTTCATATTGAACATTTATGCTAAAATTTTAACAAAAAGAATGAAATCAAATTCATTTCTTACTGTAAAATTTTGAGTGCTATTGTGAGAGTGCAACCTTCAAAGCTTCCAAGTGATTTGAGCAAATTTCTAGTGAAAGTTTATGAATTCCCTTAAACCCTACTGAGTGAAGATGGCATCCAATAGCAACAAGGTTAAGAAAGGATCTGACATGTTGGTTTATGGAGTGGAATGGAAAGCACTGGACTTCAAGCTCACTCTTGCGATCGCTGAAACCTTAGATCCAAGTGGAGCACAATCTCAAATCCCTCCAAAGGGAATTTTGGTTAACAATATTCACACTCATTTCAAATGTGTTATTCAAGAAATTGGTACATTGGAAATGGATGATGCCCTCTGTCAATTGTGTATAAATGGAGTTTTGAAACCTAAGCACCAACATCTAGAAACCAAAGGATTAACTCATATCCCTCACATGCCCCATGAATTTCAAGTTAAATGGATTAGGTTTATCCTAAGCTAGGTGCATAATGCACAGTTGTGGTTGGAGAAACTAGTTTTAATCACAAAGAAGATGATTCATCAAATCACTGCCCCCCCAATACTAGCCAAGGCCAAAATGACAAAAACCCTAGGTCAAGAAAAATTAGAAAAGAGAACCCTATTAGAATGGGATGGTAGAGGAATGAAAATCAGAAATGTTTTTTATATAGAATTGAAGTTTGGTATTCATGTCATTTCACATAAAATATAAAACTCTAGCATGTTGAACAACATGTCATGTGAAGTTGTGGACTTGGCATACAAGGTGGTAAAGAACAACTTGTCATTCAACCTTGCCGAGCTATTGTTGAAACAATTCAACAAAAATATGGAAAGCATAAGGACTTCAAAGAATAACCCATGTAATTTTGGTTCCTTGTTAACTTGTATATTCTTTTATGTTTAGAAAATTTTCCCTTCAGAAGGCACTGTTGTGTGGAGAAAAGATGCGCCTGTGCTTTATCAGATAAATAAGTATATTGCAGAAATGGGTGAAAATTATAATAGTATTATGGATAATTATTTTGATGTATTCAAAGAGAAAATGAACAATAGGTTCTAAATCCCCAAGAAACTAGTAAGAAGATTATAAGGATGATGTGTGTTTCATGGTGGATTGTGACAAAGTGTACATTCAAGCAGTTAAGCCTAGAATTGTGTGGGTAAAACCTTTGGGTTATGAGGTCAATACTGATGAAACTAAAGATATCATTGAAGATCTTGTCAATGAGCCAATTGATCCTAAGGTTACACATTTTGGAACATATTACAAAGCAAAAGCTAGGATTAAACTTGAGATAAAGCTTCCTCAGGTGGTGAACAAAGGGAAGAATAGAATTGCAAAACTAAAATCTAGTTCAACCCTTTTGTTAACTAAGGGAAAAGGAGAATATGAGGAAATAGAGGATGTGGAAGTAGAGGAGGTAGAATCTAAGGAAGAAGAGCCACTAAGGAAGAAAGTCAAGGTGATTATCACCAAGACAACCAAGCCATCCACTACAGTTTTCAGAAGGAGATCTTCAAGGAAGAAATCTAACAAGGAAGGAGGAGACATTGTATTTAGAAAGGCTCCACCTACCTTCCAAGATAGATTAAAAGATCTAGAATTAGGGATAGGAATAAAAAATTTCAAATCATTAAAATATGAAATTAGGATAGTAGAAGAGTAGAAGCAGATTGAAGACCTAGTGATGAACAAAATGGGAAAATGGAAATACTCACCAGACCAGCTTGCTTCTCAAATTCCTAATGAGTTGTTAGAAAAGATAAAGCCAAGATGGGATTTTTCCATACAAACTATCAAAGACATATATGGGAAAACCTTGAGGCAACTATTATCAAGCATATCAAATGCTGAGGTAAAAGATTTATTGAAGAGAAATAAAGAAAAATTGACTCTAAAGTTTAATACTTTTCTAGTTTTGATTAAGGACATTGAGCATGTTTTAAGGAATACAACAAACACTTGGAAGAATATTTATCTATTACATAAACCTAGTGATTTTCCAATCAATGTCAAAGATGATGATGATAAAGAAGATAAGGAGAAAGATGAAGAAGATAATGTTGAAGAAGCAACTCATTTTGGAAATGAAGAAGATGAAGAGGTTCAAGGACAAGAGGCTACTGAGGAAGCAAAGCCAGATGATGAGAAGACTAATCCAGTTAAGATGGTTTCAATAGTGATTTCCTTACTTCCTCACTCTCCAAGCAAACTAGTAACCACATCAAGCATGGAGATAGTCTCAACAAGTTTGATTGTGACCACTAGTGCCAATCCAATCATCTAATCACTCTTTGCTCCTACTCAACTTAACACATCATTGACAAAAGTGACCTCCACTTCATCTATCAAGTTGTAGATTCCTCCTTCATTTACCAAGTTGAGTACTTCAATTTTGACTATTTTAGTTTTGAGCACACTAATTTTGGGTTCTTCAGGTATTTCTATAAATATTCCTTCAATAAGCATAGTATCAGTTTTTATAGCTAGTCCTAGCATGTCTACAATTATTTCTATTCTAGGTACAAAAGCAATAAGTGTAAGGACAGTTGAGCCCAAGGTTCAATCAAGCACAATTTTTTTGAGTAAAGGTAAAGAGCTAGAGGAATAAATTGATTTAGATGAGGAAATTGTTATTCCAAATTGGGACATTTCCAAGTTACCTTAGACTAAATGCAGTTATTTGGTGAACTCCTCCAAAAAAAGGCTAAACAATAGAAACTAAGAGAGGAGAGAGATAAGGAATTTAAAATAATTGAAGATGCAAAGAACATTTTGGTAGAGGCCATAGTATTGAGGTTGACTCTTCTCAACCAAAGTTAGTGCAAAAAGTAGATAAGAAGTTTGATAATAAAGTACTGGAGCACATTGCTCAGTAGATAGCCATTCATCAAGTAGAATTTTCTGCAATTTTGATCAATTTAGAAGCATCTTGTACAAATGTTATATCATCACTTTTTGGAAAGCTTTGTGATGTTTTTGAGTTTACTAAAGAAATAAAGGAAAAATTGTCCAAAGTAGATGAAGATTTGAAAGCTAGTGCTTAGTAACTACAACTTGACCCTAGTTCAAGCTCTGCACATTTTCAAAGGATAAGATTTGTGATAGATATGTAAGCAGAATTGCTTAGAGAAGAAGCAATAATTAGATCCACATTGATTGATATTCAAAATATGATTCTTCCCATCATGGATGCACTATAGAAACATATTGTACACTCAAAAACTCTCATCCATGACAATAATTTCTCCATTGTGGATCATATGATTGAGTTGTTAGTAGAGGTTCAAATTGCACTTCACACATGCAAGATCCTGCAAGGCAATTGGGATAACACCTTGGAAATTATTCTCAAGGTACATTCAGATTTTCTATCTCATTTTGGGGTTACTATGTAAATAAATAGAATAAATGTTTGGCATTAATGTCAAAAAGGGGGAGAAAAGATATATTGGAGAAACACATATGTTATGGAGGAGATCATGTAATAAGTTGAAAAATCAATGGGGAAGTAAGTTATGTACAAAGAGTTATGTTGTATATTGCAAGAAGATGTATAGTATACTGTATGAAGGAGCCTTATCATGTACATATATATCCTTTATTGAGTATCTCTTCTAAAATCAAATTTGGAAACTCTCAAAAAAGTATACTCTACTAAGCTAGTATTACAAAGAATGGATACAAGGTATTCAGGAAACTTTTTGAATTCAGTTTTGGCTAATAAGTATTTTTGTCACTAATGCCAAAGAGGGAGATTATTAACATATTAGTCAAGTTTGTTATTAGTGACACACAATTATTTAGATTGTATATAGCTATCGAGCTTATTGTACAACTATTAGTCTTTGACAAGTATTTTAGTTGTCACCAAGTTCTACAGTTGCTACTAAGTCCTTTGGACAAATCCCAGTGGTTACAAGCAGTCACAATTATAGTGAAGACCAATAGTTTAAACTGTGCATCTTAGTGTATGCTGATTTTACTAGTGCAAGTTGAGTTGTGTAGTGTTCATCGAGTTCACAGTCTATGTCATGCAAGCCTAGTGTTAACCGAGTTGCTTAGTGTTAACCAAGCTACTCAGTGTTAACCAAGAGACTCAATTTATATCGAGCTCACAGTGATTGTGTTTACTGAGTCATACAATGTAAATCAAGAGACTCAGTTTATATGATGAGTTTCTCAATATCTATTGAGTCACTAGTGTAGACCAAGTTCAAGACTACTTGGAAGTGATCAATATGGACCGAGCTTCTATGTCTACCAAGTGCATGGTGATGCTGAGTATTAGAACCTCATCGAGTCAGTCTTCAGAACTCGAATGTCCTCATGTGGGCTGACTTTGTAATATTTGTGGTAGCTTGTATTGTGGCTGATTTTGTAATTTGTATAATTGGATTAATATATATGTAATGTATTGTATCATATCCAAAATATATGAGTATGAGCATGAAATCAATGTAATCATCAGAGATGAGAAGAAAGAATGAATTGAAAAGGCTACAACACTATAATGAGTAGAAAAGACATATATATCATAGCAAGGTGATTAATACATAAAGGAATATCATTCAACAAACCAAGTTGTAGATCATAGATCATCTACTATTTCATCCTAACAGGTGGATTAGTCAAATCCTTTCACAAGGTAGACCTAACAGTCTTTTGCAAATCTCTTTATCGAGTGTATACTTAATTGTATGTTTGTAAATCCTTTCACAAGGTGGACCTAGTAGTCCTCATTGTTCCTAATAGGGTAGATCATCAAAAGTGATCAATGTAAGCTTTAACAAGCTAGCTTTATACTGCAGCACTAAAGTTGTGGGTATCATCCCCAATCCAATTTTACTTTCTATTTGGAAGGTCTATGGGTCACCAAATCTTTGTGTCATAGTGTTATGAATGCTTTCATATTTTCATTTTCTTATGTATGCAACTAGATCAAATTATGTGTGATAAATTAAATGTTGGATTAAGAGTTGAAATTGTTGAAGTTTTAGAAGTTACTGATTCACCCCTCCCCTCTCAGTAACTTAGCATAGTCTTAAATATTTCCAACAGGTTTTGGTCTAGTGGGAGCCTCATGTCATAACAACATAGCTACATGATTAGCCTCCAAGTGAGAGATTGTTATCTAGTGTAGAGCCTAATCAGTCCCCAAGTGGGAGATTTTCATCTAGTGTGGAGCCTGATTAGTCCCCAAGTGGGAGATTATTAGTTTGTGGTAACTGATAAGGCAGGTATTGTACATACTCCATAATTCCTCAATGGGGAGATTGCTAGTTTTATGGATGACCTGTTGTAACTAAATTTAACCCTAAAGAAACAAAAATACTTCTATAAAAGGGCTTAGGTTTTGGGATTTCCATAAGGTGTGATGTGAAAATTGCTTCTTTCAGCAGTACTGAGCTATAAGGGATTGTAGATTATAATCAATTTGTAATCACTAGATCATACTAATATTGGACTTGTTGATTGGTGGACATAGCCTAGGAATTGGGTGAACCATGCTAAATCTTGGTGTCTTGTGTTCTCTTCTGTGTGATTTATTATTTTTTGATATTGTTTATATTTGCATGTAATTGTTATTTATATTCATGGTTTATCCTAATAATACTTAATAATGATGAATATGTGCCAACTTGTTTGTTGAATATATGTAGAAATAATTTAGTTTTGTAGTGTTGATGAATGCACCTAACACTATTGATGTTGAGGAAAGGGAAGAGGTAAAATTTCATATTTTCCTTGTATTAAATTTTATCACTCTATCATAACATGTTATGTTTTTTCATCCAAGAAATTGTCAAACTTACCTTGTTAGTGTTGTTGCCTTCTATGAGTACAAGACATGGATCTGAGGTTATGGTATGCGTTTGTTCTATATACATATTAAATAGTTGCATTTACAAATGAGTACATGTTTTTTTTTCTATTTTATAGTAATTATCAAAATTTTTGGGTTATTAGCATGTATTATTTATCTTTTACCTATTACACAACCCTTCAAGACTTCGTATAAATCCTCTCTTGTTTCATTTTGTTAGGAGTCCCAAGCATCAAAGATGGGGTCAAACACAATAGAGGCCAAAGGTATGCATGTAGATTCTTAGTTGAAGCCCTCTTGTGATCTCAATTCAAAAAATTCTATAAATCCATAATTCCTACTCAATGATTCTAATGTTTTATCACTTACCATACAAGTTGTGCCTCATACTAATATTGATTCATTAGTGGTTGTGCATCATGCAAGCACGAGAGAACTAGCTCAGGCTGTAATAATTTTTTTTTTTTTTTACTCTATTTAAAATCCCTAGCACCTACTCTATAATTATAACATTTTATCACTTACTATATAGGATGTACCTTATACAAGCACTAAGTCATTGGTGGTTGTACCTCCTACTAGAATAGGAGATCCACCTTAGGCTATAGTAGATATATTTTTTTTACTCTATTTGGAATTCCTAATAACACTCTATAGTTATAACATTTTAATTTCTTTCCATACAAGTTATGCATCATACTTGTTGTTGGTGATTATTTTATAGTAGCATCCTATTTTTCTTTCTCCAAGTTAGGTTCTTGTGCAAGAAAACTATTGTTTTTATGCACAAATGGTAAAAGCCCTAATAAAAGGTATGTAAATCTTCTAAAGTGTTATATCCACAAGTTAATTTTTGAATCAATTAAATGAGGGGTAAGTCAATATTAGGTTATATTCATCTCCCAATATTCAATGATTTTATTTTGTGACCATGTGCATTTTTATTATTGATGTCTACCTTAAGGGTCATTTCATTGTAAATGTGGTCCCATTTTATATTATCCCAAGTGTTAATGACTACATTAAACTTTGTTTTCCCATGGTCTACACTTTCCTCAATGGTTAAAAATTTGGTGTAACATCTTTATTTATTTGTTGCTACAAGTATGGTGGGTCCACAGATACACCGACAGATGCTTCTTCACATAGCCTGACAAGATCCATAGTGAAAGAGTGTGATGCAACCACATGGCTCATGGAGGGACCAATTATTATTTTCTTTACTAAGAAACTGAAATGAATCAATGAACATCACTTATTTGTAGATTACTTCTATTTCCAATGCTATAAATCAGGATGTGGACATGTGTCCAAGAGTAGGCTCGTGGTCTTCAAATATAAATGATGTAATCAACAAATATCATTAATTGAAAATTCTTGACAATAGCCATAGAGGAAAAGTGTGATCATGTCACGTGGAAGGGACCTGAACTTGAATCATTTAGTGGGACATATTTCAGACAAAGATTTACCTTTATCTGGTTGGTCCACATATGTCTAGATCAGCTAGTGTGAATGGGTCCAAAGTAAAAATAAGATGATGGCGATGCTCAAATTTTGTCACATGGACACAAGGATAATATTTCCTTTTATAAATAGTGTGCCCTTTCCTTTATAAATCAATGACTATCACATCTCCACATCTCTTATGTACGGTATAGAGAATAAGTGAGATTGTGACACATGGCTTCACTAGACAAAAAATCTTTATAATGAGACTTGAGGAGTCAATAGGGACTTGGTATATGATTGGGCCACATACACGGTGTTAGTGGGCCCAATTACACAAGTAATCTTAATTGTAGAATTAAGGTGATCTGACGGCCTGCATTATTTCATAAGGAATAAACATCTTAATAGTGATAAAGTGAGATGCTTCCACATGTTTACCATGTTGAAGTAGTTCCTCACTACTTAAAATGGATATTCATGCATGAGGGAGAACTAAAGGGTGGGGACTTAATTGAATTAGAAAGGGGAGATCAATGGTCTGTGTGTTATCACAAGGGTTTGATGTTTGTATAGAGATAAAGCATGATGTAGACATGTGTCATGTCTATTTCAATATAAGGAGTTTTGAAAGGAGCTTGTCAGATCACCATGCTACTTTATCATTGGCTAATGATAGGTCCCTAAATGATCAATAGGATGGTTAAAGAGCATCAAAAGGAAATTGTGGCCGTCTGATGCAAGTTAAAAGATAATTGACAATGAACATTTAAACTTGGAACTTAAAACAAGAAAAAAAGTCTTCTCTACTTAAAAAGTGATAGTTATTTCCCACAAATTTATGGTTTTAATTCTATTATGAAGAATTTAAAAGTTATCATGTCACTTCAAGCTATCAATTTGTGCATGCAAATTCCACAAATTATGATAATCAAGCTTAGGAGAATTTAGAACTAGGTCCAGGATATTTTTGGAATTGAGCAAGTAGCCATGTAAGTAATAGATTTCCTTCTCTATGTTTTGAATTATAATTTGGGTTTTATTTCGTTGTCCCTTATAATTGTTAAAGCTCTAGTTCGAATCCTCAAACTTTATATAAGCCCTAACTATGTAAGTGCCCTACAATTAAGAACATGCCTCTAAAGAAGTACTCTCGAAAGTTCAGTTATGAGAATAAATGATTATATGCTATTTTTGTTGAATAATTACCTTTTTCCAAAGAAGGTAGGGAAGCAGTTGAAGTGTGGAAAACCTTGAATAATGAAGTTTTCCTTGGTTTGAAAGATAAGTATGGGAACGTCTATGACACCAAAATTCCAACCATGGGTCTAGAGATTTTTAGATGGTGGTATGGTCAAGAAAATGTAGGGAGTCCTCTCCATGATGTCTGGCACTATCACCTTGGGAAATTAGTAATGCCTATTATGTTTTCAGATATTGATTTGTTGGTGGGACTAGTGGATAAATATGATCCAATTATGCACATAATTAGGGATGTGGGTGGGGAGGTTCTTTTGAAAGTAGATGTTAATTCCATTAGAAAGGAATTTAATCTTCACCCAGTTAAGGATATAAATGATGGGGTAGATATTAAATTGTTTGAAGAGGCTTTTCACCAACTAGGGCATGACATGCAATATAAATTGATAACTTATTTCTTGAAGGAGGTAGATGGTATCAAATTGACACACTTTTCTATATCATACACTATAGGTAATTATGAACATTATAATTATGCTCTAGTATTTACACATACTATCTTGTACCAAGTATTAGGGTTAACTAATAGGAGGAAATTTAATAAAGTTATAATGTAGATGTGATTTGAAATTAAATAGTATTGGGATGTAGTGATTTATGATTTCCCTAAGTTTTTAGAAGAAAATATGAATGAACGATTGGAAATATTGAAGAAAGGGGAATTAATAGATTTCAGATGGTATTCACTTCTTATTTTTTATTTTTATTTTGATAAAGAGGCCATTGTCCAAACAACTCTAATGTTTTTGCATGAAAAGATAAGTTACAAGTTATTTTATTCTTCATGAAGTGTACAACATATTGTACCTAGCTATTAGAAAGATGGAGGATGATAGGAAGTTGGTTAAACCAACTTATCAAAAATGGGTAGACAAGATTGAGAAGACAAAAAAAAAAAGAATTGTGTGTGAGGGTAGACCCTAATTCTCCATCAAATTCCATGTCTACAACAAAAGGTGTCAAGTCATTCATGAATTTTTTAATATTACTTTAGTATATTAAAAAGAAATTGATAGAGTTTAAAAAATGTGATGTAAGGTTACCAAGATACTTTGGTACCACGTCTTTTGGATAATGATGAGAATATCAAAGAATTTGCTAACTGGAGAGTTGAAACCATCACCAAAGTAAGTGATATTGTAAAAAATATAGATAAAAATATGGATATGAAACTCTTTCATGAATGCATTTCAAATTTGATCAATTCTAGAGTATTTATTGAGTTTTTTAAAAAGGAAGTTACCCAACCTATAATGAAGTATAACCCATATAGATAGGTGGTAGATGAAATTCTTGGACAATCTTGGCAAAATAATGACGAGTTTGAAGAGTGGGTAAGAAAATATATTCAACATAATGATTCAAATCATGAGGGCCCACAAGAGTGACTAAGTTTTGGAGTTTTTCATTCATTTGCATGGACCGATTTGGTTGAAGTTGTAGGAATATCCAGTCTTGTGACTTCAAGAATGTCACATCAAACTATTAAATTGCTATTGTATGCACCCTTCTTGGAATTCACATCTTTGTTTGTAACAAGATGTAATATCAAATAGAGAGTTGACATGTGTCTATTTTGAAAAGGTTTGAATCTTGTTGCAACTTATTCTATAAATGAGTTATGAAATGTCCCTTTCTGAATTTACATGATATTTCAAGCCTCTAATCAGATCTTTAAAATCAAACAACCAATATTTCTAAGATCCACCAATTTCTCAATAAACCCCAAATTGGGTATGCCTAAAATAGTGCCAAAAACTTCACAGCTTCACATATTATTAATAAATCTAAAAGTGGAAATTTTTATAGATTTCAGCAGCATAAAAGCCTACAAAATGACATTTCTAGATCTGTATAACATTTACACAACAGCTTCCAAATGGAGGATAAAACAATGCTCATCGGGCTCCCGAAAACAATATAGAATAGCCCGAAAACACCACAAAAACACTAATAATCTATCACAAAAGTATAATCATGACCAAATACATATATTCAACTCTATTTTAATATCTAAAATTCTGAAATACAGAAGCAACCCAAACTGATATGAAATACTCAACTGGAAACACCAAACTCTTACAAAAAACACACCCGAAAACCCACAAATTTGCACTGTTCAGCACAAAGGAAAACTCTGCATGAGCATGCACATGGAATGGCTTCAAAATTCCATCCTTAGCCTTCCTAGAAACCTGCAAACTCCCATTCTTGGGTCTCCTTCTCCACAGGTTTGGCAGCCTCTGAAGAACAACAAAGCAATGCGCAAAAATCAAGTTCTAGAATCAGCCCAAAATGCCTCCAAACCCCTTAAAAGAGGGCATAACCCTAACTCACGTCCAAGAGGGGTTAATAAAACATATTTTAATAATAATTTTCATTTATTATTCCATTAGCTTCCAAATATTATACCCTTTTTCCGAAACTTCACCTTTTTGGGCCTGCCTGCCTTAGCAAAGATTATTATTTTTAATTATTTGAAAAGGGGACATGACAAGTCCTCCCCTTCCAAATATTGCTTGTCCTCAAGTAATGGCTGAAAAATAGACAAATCAATCCACCTAGATCCCAAATGTAGTCATGAACTATACTATTGTCAATTAACACAGGCTCCTGCAATATCCTCTGCAATATAACCAAGAGGAATCCATAATCAAACTGACAATTACTGCTCAACCAAACTCCAAAGTCACAACTTCCACAGTTAGAAACCCACGAGACACAAACTCTTAGAACATCAAAACTCAAATAAAGTGGACAAATCAAATTGCCAACATGGTAAATACCATCAACGCATCCCACTGGCCTATACGGAATGTACAATCCAATTCTGCAACAGTGGTGAACACTCCCAAATGAAACTGTACCAAGTATGGAGAATCCACACACTGTACAACTCCTACAGTCAACACAACTCTGTAGATCACTGGCCACTATCTCATAACTATAACTCCCATGCACCCCTAATGGTGAAAATCCATCACAAGATAAACATCAAGAAATGGAACCCAAACCAAGTTTGTTTGCCATCAACTCCTCAACACAAGGATCAAATGCTAACTGATGTACATACCCTGCAATATAATGTTGATAAAAAAAACCAACCTCAGTCAATAGATCACCATGAACAAGTGATACAACTCACTATGACTGATCACCAGCTAATTCAGGAGATGTCATAGCCAAAGGAGTAGAATCAATAACAACACCCGTTGAAGCATCACTCCAAAATTCCTGCTCTAAGTCTTGTATCATCAAGCTGTCAACTGCAGGAGCTATCACCATGTCGTGCCCATCACAACTCTCATCTCGAGGCATCAAACTATCACATAACTGATGATAAGCACTAGGAACCAAAGTACATCTCTGTATCATCATCTCATCAACATGGTCATCAAAGGTGAATTGATGAGCATACCTCACAATGTAATTTTGATAGAATACGCCAATCTTAGTCAGTGGCTCAAATTACAATCCAGATATAACTAACTGCAATTGATCACTAACCAAGTTGGAACTGACTACTACCTCTGAAGACATTACCAAGGGAGTAGTATTACTAGCAAGAACCATGCCAACTGTTGGCTCACCAACATCCCACATGGTCTTTGATACATCATCTCTAGTCTTTGTGCCATTAGTACTAGAGGTCACCACCATGTCAGGCATACCACAACAATCTATTACAGTACCCAACTCAACTAAACCTAACTCTAGTGGGGACAAACCCGATATGCCAATGTTAGTATCAAGGATGGATGCATCCCCATCTCCACTGTCTTTGACAATCTCGACCATGGACATCCTCGAATGACTAGACACCATAGCTTGTGACTGTATAGAATCTGGTAAAGATTGTAGTTGCTCTAACTCCATGGTCATCTTAGCCAAATGAAACTATGACTCCTTGAAAGCCAAATGTGCACTCTCAAGAATCTCAAAAGTCACCTCAAGCTGTTGAGTAAGCTCACTCACCTCATCTTCCTTGGCCAACAATGCATCGTATGTTGTACTACCCCACTCCATAAGATAATCTCTATCAGCTACCAACTGCATATAATCCTATCTCAGAATCTGGATAGCCTCCCATAAAGGGTGGAACTCTGTCAAGGAAAGATAACTGCCTCCCTGCTCATCACTAGTAGGAGAACCCCATCCATAAACTACTAACAACTAATGAGCAACATCAAAATGCTGGCAAGTGATAGCAATGTCTTGCTCACTAACTCTCAACTAATTAGACACATGATGGCACTAGCTAGACTGTCTCCTACAACCCTCCTCTGGTGCACTGTCTAAAGGAGTATCCTCAAAGTTACTAGTCTCTAGAGTATTACCATCCATATCCTGTGAATCAACTCCAAAGCTCATATCAATATATGGAGTATCAAAAACTATAGCACTGATGTCTAACTCCTCTGTACCAAAAGAAACTGCCAAGGAAACTAAGTCTTCAAAACTACCCACTGCATCCTCCTGGATGTCATCAATGCCAATCTGATCTTGGGACTCATCTATACACACTGCCAAATATGAAAGATCATCAACACATTCCAGCAAGTATGGTTGACTGGATTTATGAACAAAACCCAACATTGGACAAGCTTCTAGCATAAGAAAAGACAACGCCATGCAATCTGCTGATCAAATCCATGATAGCACCCAAACAAACATTGCTACCAAAAAGTGTTAAAGATCTCCAGTCAACTGAATCCCAAATGCCAATATAACAATCTCGAGTCCATATCTATAAACTAGAATTAGCTGGTAACTCAAGAAAACTCCTCACCTGAGTAATATGACCAATACCAACTAACTCCACATACCTGTCATGATGAGATAATGAAGTCACAATACTATCTTTTTTCACTTTCAGCTGGCTGGACAAATCATGTGAAGTGCTACTAGCCTCAACCTTATGTGTTGAAGCATCTAACTGTGCCTGGTACTCTTTCTCAGCAAAGTCATGAATGCTCAATGTCTGCTTTTCTCTACTAGGTATCTCACCATCATGCACAACAACATCCTCATAATCATCATTTGAACCCACTATGTTGTAGTCACTACCTGTTGTAACTATACCATCCTGAATACCTATGACATCACCCTTTGACAACTTGTATACAATTGTCTCAATTTGTGTATCAAGTTGACCATTACTATCAATCTACATAATATCCTTTCTCACTACCTCCTGTGGTGGAGTAGAATCTAAGACCTCAGCCTGGCTATAAGCTAGTTTCTCAAACTCCTCATGCAAGTTCTTGGTGTACCTGCAAAATGTGGGCCTTTGAACCTCACAGATACTTCAACACAATCATTTTATGTGGATTCATCCCAAAATGAACATTGGATTGTTCATCCGAAAATCAGCCCTGCAAAGTGACCTGTTGCCTTCTATCTAAAGGGAATTTCTTATCAGATATCCCCAAATTCGAGGTGTTTAAGCAACCAGACCCTCTAAGAATGAAGGATTTGTAAGAAAGTATGACTAATCTATATGAGAATTCAGATTAATCTAGAATGAAAGATGCAATGTAATCTAAGAACAAATAAAGTAAACTAGATTAAGCATATGCATGATTAAACTAAAATGAGATCAAACTAAGAATGAGAATGCATGCAAGAAATGTAAGTGAGCATGAATTTCAACAGCAATCCGATAGCAAATCAATTCATCCTTTTTTGAAATGAAGGGAGGAGGGTCTCTTAAATAGACTTTCCTAGAATCCATCAACGGTTGAGATTGATTTCAATCAACGATGAGGATTGAAGTCATTATTACCTCTTACGCATGTCGCTATTTGACTTACTCATCATAGATTCTTGGCTTTAAGTGGGTTGAGGAATCTTATGACGTGTCATAGATTCTCTTCCAAATTTAATTTAATGAGATATACTCTTGTAATTACCTTTTTCATTTAATTAATAAAAGATTCTTTTCTCATTTAATTAAATAAATTCATTTAATTAATTAGAAATAGCTTTCTCTATTTAATTAAATGATTTTGTTTAATTAATTAAAATAGGCACATTTATTAAATTAAATAAATTTAATTTCATAGTACATTATCCTTAGGATATGATTTAATTTAATTAAAGTATAAATACTCAGTAATTAAATTAAATATTGATCAATAGGTTTAATGTGACTAATATGAGTCAATACTATAGGAATTAAATAAAGAGTATGATGAATGCAGATTTGGGTTTTCTGCATTTGACAATTAAGTCAAGTAGCGAGCAGTCGAATAAAGATTGCCTATTAGAATAGGTCTTAGGATTGATAAAAAATAGACTAGAATTGGTTGAAATGGCAATGAGCCAATTTTGGGGTATTACATTTTGCCCCTCTTTGAATGAATGTGCAAGTAGCACATTCAATTCAAAGAAAATCAAAAAAGCGTGATGCGAGGATCAAGAGGACAAGATTGGTTCTGTAATTGATGACACAAAGACCAATTGATAAGCTTTTAAGGACCATCTCTAGAATAGAGCTTAATCCCAAGGAATCCAGGCAGAGTACCTAGATACCCAAGATTGAAAGAATTTAGAAGATTATCTCCAGAATAGAGCTTAACCTTCAAGGATCCAGATAGAACACCTAGATACCTGAGATTGAAAGCATTTAGAAGATTATCTCCAAAATGAAGCTTAACCTTCAAGGATCCAGATAGAACACCTAGCTACCTGAGATTGAAAGCATTTAGAAGATTATCTCCATGAACAGAGTTTAACCTTCAAGGATCCAGATAGAACACCTAGATACCTGAGATTGAAAGCATTTAGAAGATTATCTCCAGAATGGAGCTTAACCTTCAAGGATCTAGATAGAACACCTAGATACCTGAGATTGAAAGCATTTAGAAGATTATCTCTAGAACGGAGCTTAACCTTCAAGGATCCAGATAAAACATCTAGATACCTGAGATTGAAAGTATTTAGAAGATTATCTCCAGAACGGAGCTTAACCTTCAAGGATCCAGATAGAACACCTAGATACCTGAGATTGAAAGCATTTAGAAAATTATCTCCAGAACAAAGCTTAACCTTCAAGGATCTAGATAGAACACCTAGATACCTGAGATTGATAAAAGATAACAAGGTCCAATCATGAGTCATAGAATCATCCCCAGAACAAGGCTTGATCCTCAAGAGTTGGGGTTTAGACTGTTGCAATACCTATCCATCGAACTCTAAGAAGAGTTGTTATAAGGTTGATCAATTGATGAAAAGATAAGAAAGATAGAAAAGATGCCAAATAGAAGGGAACAAGATGCCCCGAGTGATGAGATGCCCCAAGTGACAAGGACATAAGATAGGAACAAGATGCCCCAAGCAATAAGTATTCAATGATGTAATCATCCTGCCCCCTCGGGAGCGAAATTGAAAGATGACACACCAAAAATATGATGTAAAGAAGTAAAAGAAATATGAGATTTAATAGAATGTAGAAGAGATCAGAATGAATAAAGAAGAGATTAGAACGATCAGAAGAAATATAAAGAGATCAAAATGATATGAAGAAATATAAAGAGATTAGAATGATCTGAAGAAATTTGGAGAGATCAGAACGATCTGAAAAAATTTGGAGAGATCAGAATGATTTGAAGAAATTTGGAGAGATCAGAATGATTTGAAGAAATATGAAGAGATCAAAAAGATCTGGAGACATAGGAAGAGATCAGAATGATCAAAAGAAATGATCTGAAGAAATATAAAGAGATCAGAAAGATCTAAAGACATAAGATCAGAATGATCAAAAGAAATTTGGAGATTGATCCAAAGTGATTTTGAGATCCAAAAGACCAAGTTTGACCAAAAGTTGACCAGATTTAGCCATAGTTGACTTAAGTTGACTATTTTTAGAATGAATTTTGAAAATATTGAGAATGTAAAGTTGAAAAGATTCCAAAAATCATAAAGTATCAGAAAGATTTGAGCTGCACAAGCGTTCGATCACATTGGTTGCCAAAATTTTAAAATGCATTTTTGAGGCACTTAGGTGTGTCATATTTCGAATTCGATCTCAAAAATGGGTTCAGAGCAACCAAAGCACCTAAAAGAGTGATTAATCAATCATTTGTGCAGTTGTGAAGAACATGATGCTTTGAAGAGATCCGCAGTCCCTCATCAGAGAAGGTGAAAATAGATTTGCAATTGAATCGCATGCTTATGCAAGTGAAGTATATAATGCAAGACTATATTAAATGCAACCCTAGGCTAGATGCAACCTTAGGTCTGGTTACCAAGCCTCGACAATTTATCATCACCGAATATCTAACAAAGCTCGTAGGTTATACAATTCCCACTGACATTGCAATCATGGAAATATGAATATAACATATGTTATTAGTTTGTCGGGATTAAATGTAAGCATTTGAGGCACAAGAAGCCAGAATGACCAGAACATTTGTCCCTTTTAATGTAGTAAGTTAACATAAGCATCAAAGCATAAATGCTAGGATGACCTGAATGTTGCTTACATAACAGGCACACCAAATACACAGGAGATCTTTCTTATGCTAAGTATTTAGTATTCATTCTGTCCGCAATGACCCTTGTGTTCATAACCTTAGATAGAAGTGTGCTAGATATACTCGTAGCGACCCATATGTTCACTTAGCAGGATGAGTATTAGTATTTATTGTAGCATGAAGAGTTCACTCCAACAAACAAGGAGAAGCACCAACATTATTGATGTATTCTTATAAAAAGAGTCGAGGTACACACAACCATCCAATACGAGATGGAGGCTCTTATAGTGGACACCCCTTTTATAGGAGTAGATCAACTTATTGGAACTAAACCACAAATAGCAAGCAAAGAAAAAGATCATGCCCCCAGTCATTACTTCTCTAGTCGAAGATGACATCATCGAGTTGCTCGAGGAGATATGATAAAACAAAACAAAGAAAACAAAGAAAATGCTCAGCATATCCAAACAAGTACATCAATTTTGAGCTCAATGTTTTGGGATTGATGTCAAGTGCTAATGTCCAGAATACATTCGAAAGAAATCTCTTTAGTAAGGTGACAAGAGTAGGGAGACACAGTCAAAATGACTAGTGACTGATTTCAAAGAGGAATCTTCATCATGAAGAACCTAAAGAGGACTGGGCGATAGTAGACAGACACAGCCATAATGACCGGTGACTGACGCAATAGAGATCTTCCATAAATGAAGCTAGAGACGTGACCTAAGCAATAGTAGGCAGACACAGCTGGAACAACTGGTGACTATTGCGAAAGAGATTCTATGAGGAGAATCTAGAAAAGTGAGACACTAGCGACAGTAGGCAGATGCAGTTGAAACAACTGGTGACTATTGCGAAAGAGATTCTATGAGGAGAACCTCAAAAAAAGTGACACTAAGGGGGGATGTCCTCAAGCTAGGACAAGACTCAATCCATGGATACATGAGTAGGAAAAGCAGGAAAGTAAAAGCATGAAAGGGACTGTACAGAATAGCCAGAAGATGTGCTGCAAGATGGAGCATTGGGAACAAGAGGCGCCTGTTTACCAGGTTTTCACCTTCTTGGCAAGATTTTTTTTTTTTGTTATTTTTCTCTGTTTTTTATTTTTTATTTTATTTATTTATTTATTTATTTTTTGGTTTTACCAAGGTGCCTATTGCTAGGTTTTCACCAGGGTAACAATTTTTTTCAGGACTTTTTCTGATTTTTAGGATTTTTTAAAGATTACTAGCTCTCAAGAAGGATCACCTTGATTTTGTTCCAGTGTCTAGCAAGGTGTAGGATGAGATGTAGTAGCAAGTGAGTGGATAAGCAGAGATGGATAGACAAAGAATATGAAGCGGTGAATGTTACCCTCAAGGAAAGCCTTCACAAGATTACTCAAGCTAGGGAAAAGGATACAAGCTCATGGTGTAATGAAGGGTATCGTTTAAGTAACCAAAGAAAATGACCATGTCAAGAGATTGCTAAGAACTAAGTTTTCTTCTTTCTTTCCTTGATCAAGGCCAAAGGGTTAACTAAATAGGTTAACAAAGTTTTTTATGGAGGTTATGAGTGAATGGCTTCAAGAATGAGAATGTCTGAAGGATAAGCAAGATCATGATAGGATGTCATGGATGGAAAAATTATGCATGATGCCTGTTTGCTAGGTTTTCATCATGGTACTTATCCAAGGTGTAACAAGAAGTGGTTTTCACCATAGAACAAATTTATTTTTCTTTACTTTTGCTACCAAGGTGCCTGTTTCCAGGTTTTCATCGAAGCACTTGTTTTTTTTTTTTTTTTTAATTTTTTTTTTTTAGAGTTTTTGGAAAGAATTCAAGCCTTCTTCAATTTGAATAGTGCTCCTATAAGAAAGATAAGTTATGATAAGCCAAGGCCATAGCAAGGTACACTCAAAGATGCTGATAAGGTAATGGAAGCGAAATGATAGAAAAATGAGAGGTAGATGGAGGATAAGGTTGTTGGTTTTGGAAGACTGAAACAAGCAATGATGGCAAGCAGGCATAAGATTTAGAGAATCTCATGAGGGTGGATGAGATATTAGGAAAGATCAACATTAACACACACCTTGAAGGGTAGTGGAATGATGGAGGAAATATGGATGAAATAGATTGATGCTTAGATATATGAGGTAACAAAGCCATTTTGGAGAGGGGTGGAGTAGAAGGTTTTGAAACCTTTTTAGGAAGATGTTGGGAAGAAGATGGAGTGGAAGCCTTTGGAAACTTGAATGTCAACTTTGATTTGTTTTCAATATTCAAGTCCTTCAAAAGAGACTTGGGAATCCATATAGCTTTTGATTTTTCATTAGATGCTTTGGAACGCATTTCTTCAAGAACAAATTTAAGAACCCACATTGTTTTTGGTTGAGCTCTTTGAATAGTGGACCTTTGTGGTCTCTATTTTCTTTTTTTCCTTCTTGACGTTCACATGTCGATTAGAGGAGACATAGTGAACTTTTGAGGATGGATTCATGCACTTGTGTTTGAGTTGATCATCCAGATTGCTTCCAAAGAACTTGGGACTTGTGGGTGAATGAGGCCAATATGACTGGTTTGGATGGAAAGGTGAATGTGAAGAGTTCAAGTATGTGTATCTTTGTTGATCTTGGGGTAGGGTAGGAAGAACGTGTAATGAGCTAGCAGTGGCAATATGAGATAGAGGAACATAAGGTCCCAATATGGATGGAAGACTTGAATGTTTTAGCTTGGATGGGTAGGGACCAAGGATATATTTAGAAGATGTGAATGGACCATGAGTAGGGATATCAACATCTTTAGAGTGAGCAATATGACCAAAGTCATCAATAGATTTATGAATAACTATTATAGGAGCAATACCTTTGACGAGAGTATTTAAAGCTTGAGCATAGTTTGGAAGTGAATGTAGCAAGGTAGAATAGGAGAGCGAGGGAACACTTTTCTCTTCAAAAGGAATTTTGGGTAACATAGGAAAAGTATCCTTCTCTTCGTCTTTTGTAATCTCCTTAAGGATGGTGGAAGGAACATCTTGATCATGCTTAGTAGAGGTGCATGAAATGAGAGATGGAGGACTATGTGGCTCTTGAGATGGAGGCACAAGATCTTGGAAGACTTGAAAGGGGATGAAGGAATCTTGGTCTTGATCAACATTTGTTTCTTCATCATTTAAGTGGTCCTCTTGACATGAAACCAAATACAAGGATGAGGGAGTATTTGAATCTGTATTCAAATATATTTCTAGAGTCTCCATAACAGGCTCTTGAAGGGACAATGGAGGAATAGTTGGATTGGGGATAATAGGAAGAACAACACATGGAGGTTTTGGATCTTTGCTTTGTGTAGTATGGGAGAGGTTTGCAGCTAAGTCAAGATTAGCTTGATTTTCCTTTAAAGGTAGTCCTTGAGGGTACACATAGTCAACTGGGGGAGTAGTGAGTTCTTTTGGTGAATATGTGTTGGAAAGATTGGACAATTGAGAAAGTGGATGTATGTTGGAGGAAGTAGAAGTTTTGTTTGAACCATTATTAGACATGGTTTCATGAGGTTGATCCTTCTTGAGAGTATAATCTTTAGTAGTTGAGAGCTTAGATTTTTGAATTATACCATTGTCAAAGAGATCTTGGATATTATTTTTCAGCTCCTTAAAATGGGAATTTTTATGTAAATTATGTCTATGATAGACACAATAGTTACTCATAAAGGAAACTCCCGCCAAAGTGAGCTTAGGTAAAGTAATGAGTTTTTCTTCAAGAAGTTCTTCCAAGATTAATTCATAAGATTTTCTCAAAGGTGTGAAATCACGCTTTGGTTTAGGTTCCCAAGGTTTGTTTTCAAAGATATTCCTAGATTTCTTGGGTGTATGTGAGGTGTTCTCAGATGTCTTAGATTCAAGATTACAAGAATGTGATTTTTGGTTGTCATAGGAGAAAGGGAAAATTTCTCTCAAAGAGAATTTGTTCGATGATATGTTTTTCTCTTCTTTTAGTATTTGAAGTTGAACACTTATCGTTTCAATTTGTTTCTTCATGTTTGTAATTAGAATCCCTTCTTCCTCACTAGGAATATTGGATTTAGCACATTTGTTGTTAGCCATTTTGATGTACTATGTTTCAAGTAGTGGTAGCCAAGTTTTAGAACAAAAGTCAAGTTTCCACAGTCATAGACAATGACAAAAAGCAGAAGCTTAGACAAGGACCACACTAGAACTTAGTCTCAATGGGATAAGATAAGAGTGTTGTATACTAAGGCATGAATAGTCTGATTTGAAGGCTAGAATAGCCAAAGATTATGACTATCATAACAAAGAGTACAACAAGCACTAAAGGACAAGAGCAAGATAATTGAGAGACAAGACTAGTTAAAGTATGGATCACAAGTCATTAGCTAAGAAGGATGCCACAATTTCAGACTATTTTCAGATAGAGAAGTAGTAAATTGATGCAAGAAAAAAACTTGGTACAGAGCACAAATAGCTCTAACAGACTAACTTGATAGTTTAGACTCAAGATCTCACGTGAAGATCCTCTGAAAGGCACATGAGAAAGTACACAGGCCCATGCAAAGACTCTAGATAGCATAAAGATTTCACATGAGGATGTGATGTAAGCCACGCAAAGTAGTGCAAGGTTAACTTGGATAGCATAAAGATCTCACATGGAGATGTGCAACTATTTGCATGAGAACTTGGACAAAGCTGTGTGAAGAAGTAGTAGGACAACGAGTATTCGTGCAAAAGTTTGCAAACTATGTGCGAAAATGGAAACTAGACTAACAACTAAACTGGATTTTGAAAAGACTTTGAAGATTTCAGACAGTTTTGGACAGATTGTTGATTCATTTTAGTAACCAGGCAGATAAACAGACACGTAGAATAGCAAGTAGGTGATATCAAGTACGTCTGAAAATAATGAGCAAGGGCAAAAGAAACCTTGCGCATGAACAATTGAGTGACTTAGTTTGTGCTAATCCCTAAGAGAGCTAGTTGTGTATGTTTTCAAAAAGTTTTGCAATCATTGCACACATTCCTAGAAAATGAAAAAGTTTTTCCTCTCTAAGGTTTTTAGTAATGGTTTGACTCTGCAACTTTTATGACTCACAGGGGTGACCTCCAATTCCGGTGCACCGAGGTTTTGACACAGTCTGAGAACTTAATCTTCAAGAGCTGTTGGGGAGATCTAACAACCCACAATGAACCACACCCATGGAGATTTCTTCCACAAGGACATTTATATAGCGGTTGTCACTACCATGGCAAAAATGGCTATTACCGCTTGAGGTTCTGTCAATGCAGTTTGTCTTGTAAAGGGATTGTCTGCTATGGTTAACCCTCTCTAAAGGTGACTAACTCAAAATAGTGTACCACAAGGGGACTTAGCTTCCAGATCCAAGGTTTTGACACCTTTTCACTTTTAGCCCAATCAAAGCAGATAGATTAATCCAACATGCTAAACTAAGAGTATCTCTTAAAGATCTATGATATCAACTCCCAGTGATCTATCAACCTCTCCGGAGAAAGGATGCCTCAATCAACAAGTTGAAGATTCATCTATCTGCAAGATGCTCAAAGTATCCTCTCCACCTACAAGGAATCCGTTGTAGAGAGGAGTTTCACTAGGAACCCACTCTCTCAAGATCCACGAATAGTTTTCATGAGGCCTAATTACTATGTGTGTACAGATGTCAATTCTGAAAGTAAATCTATCCAAAAGCAACCAAAGAGCATAGGGTGGTACACTTAATGCTTTAACTAATGTGAGGTGAGTCCAAAGATGTGGAACATTTAACCCCTCACACAAGCCAAAACGAGTCCACAACTCAAAAACTAGTGAGTTCTAAAAAGCACAAAAGGGTTGCCTAGTGGAACATTTAACGCTTCTGTCCTGTAGACCCCTCCCCTATTTAACATGGTGTTGAGCTTGCAACCACAGGGTGGAACAAGGGGTTGGTGGATTAGCGAGTCCAATAACCCAAGATAGCTAATTAGATCTATCACAAGTAACTAAGCCTGCTAAATGGAAACTAATGGAGATCACAACCTAGTATCAAATTATGCATGTGTTGTAAAATGAGGACATGAAAGGAAATACACACACATGCTTGACACAAGAGATGTTCATTTTAGCTCCAAATGAAATGTTATTAGTCAAAAAAAATTACCTGGTAATCCTTGCAATGCGTCTTTTCTTTGTTGTACCTTTTGTTTACACTTGATCGCTCGCTCGCAATGAACAAAGCAACAAACTCATGAATGCAATATATGTCAACTCATTCAAAATCAAGGTTAGATCTGAAAATCTAATTTTTAAGAGTGATGATAATCAGCAAGTAACCCAAATGAAAGCCCACATTATGCATTGATTCATTGTAAAAATGAAATGCAAACTATTCATTCAATGCCTTTTTTTTTTTCAATTGATTTTTGACTTAGTCATAAAGATAAGATCTACATGATATGAATTCAGATCCAAAACTCAAAATGAAAAAAATTAATCCCTATAAAAAATTAGAGAGCTTTCCAAAAATGCAAATTTTTTGAAAAGATCTTTTAATTTGTACCCTAGGGAGTTGTTTTGTCAAAACAGACCAGTTTTTGCAAATTGAATTATTGACCCATAATATGACCTCTAAAATTGAAACATAAATAACCAACTCTATTTAAAATTTCAAGAGCTTTCCGAAACTATAAATTTTTCCAAAAAATGTGCTGATTTATGCCCGAAAATATTTTTTTATAAAAAATGAAGAAAATATCATAAAAGCTCAAAAAAGTTTTGGAAAAGTCTCAAAATTGGACCAAAGCTTCTTGTATATATCATCGCCTTGCACAAAAAATTTTAGATCAAAATATGCATCCGTTTGAAAGATATGAGAAAATCTTTCAAATCCAGGGTTTCTTTGAGTCTGCAAATAGATCTGCACAAAAACCAGCAAGCAAAGGTGGGTTGCCCCACGGTGGGTGCCAAAAAAGTACTTGCAAAATGTGGGCATATGAACCTAATAGACACTTTTACATGGTCATTGTATGCGGATTCATCCCAGAATGAACATTGGATTGTTCATCTGAAAATCAGCCCTGCAAAGCGACCTGTTGCCTTCTATCTAAAGGGAATTGCTTATCAGATATCCTCAGATTCGAGGTGTTTAAGCAACTAGACCCTCTAAGAATGAAGGATTTGTAAGAAAGTACGACTAGTCTATATGAGAATGCAGATTAATCTAGAATGAAAGATGCAATGTAATCTAAGAACAAATAAAGTAAACTAGATTAAGCATATGCATGATTAAACTAAAATGAGATCAAACTAAGAATGAGAATGCATGCAAGAAATGTAAGTGAGCATGAATTTTAACAGAAATTCGATAGCAAATCAATTCATCCTTTTTTGAAATGAAGGGAGGAGGGTCTCTTAAATAGACTTTCCTAGAATCCATCAACGGTTGAGATTGATTTCAATCAACGATGAGGATTGAAGTCATTATTACCTCTTACACATGTCCCTGTTTGAATTACTTGTCATAGATTCTCGGCTTTAAGTGGGTTGAGAAATCTTATGACGCGTCATAGATTCTCTTCCAAATTTAATTTAATAAGATATGCTCTCGTAATTACCTTTTTCATTTAATTAAATAATTTTATTTAATTAATAAAAGATGCTTTTCTCATTTAATTAAATAACTTCATTTAATTAATTAGGAATGATTTCCCATTTAATTAAATAACTTCATTTAATTAATTAGAAATAGCTTTCTCTATTTAATTAAATAATTTTGTTTAATTAATTAAAATAGGCACATTTATTAAATTAAATAAATTTAATTCCATAGTACATTAGCCTTAGGATATGATTTAATTTAATTAAAGTATAAATACTCAGTAATTAAATTAAATATTGATCAATAGGCTTAATGTGAATAATATGAGTCAATACTATAGGAATTAAATAAAGAGTATGATGAATGCAGATTTGGGTTTTCTGCATCTGACAATTAAGTCAAGTAGCGAGTAGCCGAATAAGGATTGCCTATTAGAATAGGTCTTAGGATTGATAAAAAATAGACCAGAATTGGTTGAAATGGCAATGAACCAATTTTGGGTATTACACTTGGTAATTGTGTCATCTGCCCTGTGAGAAAATTTGCCAAATAGAAATCCAGTCAACTTATCCACTTTAGCTAGGTCGGACAACATGTCATTCATTATATGGTGGTGCTCAACCAACTATTTAGACATTTCATTGCTTATTTTCCTAAGTTTATCTCGAATGTCTAAATAATCATACTTTCTACTGTTCTGATTCTGGATATCAATTGTCTAAGATCGTGTCCTCTGAGACTCTATACTATACCTGTCCATTCTAGATAAAGTAGAGTGTAACCCCAATAGGTTATAACTTCTTCAAACACCAAGAACTAACATGCAATTGATTAGAAGTAGCATGCAACCATAGATTTTGACATGCAGCTGATTAGAAGCAACAAGCAACCACCAAATTCACCAAGAACTAACATGCAAATGATTAGAAGTAGCATGCAATCATAGATTTTGACATGTAGCTGATTAGAAGCAACATTCAACCACCAAATTCACCAAGAACTAACATGCAAATGATTAGAAGTAGCATGCAACCATAAATTTTGACATGCAAGATTTGGGTAGTTGTCAAAATTGACATGCAAACTTCTACAAACCCTCAAGCTGACAAGATCATAGCTCTGATACCACTAAAATGTCCCTTTCTATATTTACATGATATTTCAAGCCTCTAATCAGATCTTTAAAATCAAACAACCAATATTTCAAAGATCCACCAATTTCTCAATAACCCCAAATCGGGTATGCTCGAAATAGTGCTAAAACTTCACAGCTTCACATATTATTAATAAATCTGAAAGTGGAAATTTTTATAGAAATTTCAGTAGCATAATAGCCTACAAAATGACATTTTTAGATCTGTATAACATTTACACAACAGCTCCCAAATAGAGGATAAAATAATGCTCATCGGGCTCCCGAAAACAATATAGAATAGCCCGAAAACACCACAAAAACACTAATAATATATCACAGAAGTATAATCATGACCAAATACATATATTCAACTCTATTTTAATATCTAAATTCTGAAATATAGTAGCAACCCAAACTGATATGAAATACTCAACTGGAAACACCAAACTCTTACAAAAAACACACCCGAAAACCCACAAATTTGCACTGTTCAGCACAAAGGAAAACTCTGCATGAGCATGCACATGGAATGGCTTCAAACTCCCATCTTTAGCCTTCCTAGAAACTTGAAAACTCCCATTCTTGGGTCTCCTTCTCCATAGGTTTGGCAGCCTCTGAAGAACAACAAAGCAATGCGCAAAAATCAAGTTCTAGAATCAACCCAAAATGCCTCCAAACCCCTTAAAAGAGGCCATAATCATAACTCACATCTAAGAGGGGTTAATAAAAAATATTTTAATAATAATT
Organism: Cupressus sempervirens; assembly: GCA_028749045.1. Lineage (NCBI taxonomy): Eukaryota > Viridiplantae > Streptophyta > Pinopsida > Cupressales > Cupressaceae > Cupressus > Cupressus sempervirens. Next base: position 688,511,194 of record CM053791.1, on the reverse strand, counting down.
TTTATTTATTAGTCTATTAGCTTCCAAATATTATCTCCTTTTTTTGAAACTTCACCTTTTTGGGCTTGCCTGCCTTAGCAAAGATTATTATTTTTAATTATTTGAAAAGGGGACATGACAAGTTCCCACGACCAAGAGAATGAATGCTAATATTCATGTTCTAAATTAGTCCAATATTGTGTAGTGATTATTTTCTAATCTATTTGATACAAATGGAAGTATAGAGTTTTAGTGTAAACACAATTTGTTTGGAGTCATTTTATTGTCATAAGATTTGACACTTGGTTGTATTATTTCCAACAAAGTAAATACAAATGCAAAAATATTTGCTTGCCCAATTAAAAAGTTGTCTCTTCTTTTGTTATCTTTCAATTTTTTTAAAATTTAATGATAAGTATATTAAGTGTCAAATGTACTTATTTTTGAATTATATCTTGCTTAATATCTTGTTGTTAATCAAATTGATTAAGTAAATTCTTGGTATGATTGAGAATTGAAAGTATCATAGGAATATTTTGATGAGCATGAGATTTGAAATTGAGTATTGATTTTCTCTTCACACGGTGTGAGAATAAATCTAGTATAGTGTGTTATCTTTTGTGAAAATGTGATCCAATTGTTAAGGAACTGATCATCAAGTATGATGGACATATTTTGTAAAGTTACATAGTGTCAAAGTTCATTAATCAAATGCTTAACATTTCATGTCTTATTTGTGGATCTAGAATGCTTACATGTTCTTGATTTAGAAAGGTGAAAGGCATGGATAATTATCTACTATGTATCCATTACCTATCTTCTAAATTAGAATAATCAAAGGTAATTTTCTACTATAGTATAATTTATGGTAAATATTTATTTTAGGGAGAATGATAGTAAATTACAAGGTACACCCACTTGAATCTTGCACAATTCTAAGCTTAGAAGACAATAAAGTCTTGGTAGTTGATCCTATTAGCTTGCAATAGAATATCTGTTATGGTTTTTAGTGAATTCCTAGGTATTTCTTTCATTGTCATAAGGTTTTTCAAATCATGTCAGATTAGGAGACAACAAAATGGGGACTTTGTTTAGAAAACAATACGTGGGTATTATTCTAGTAAAGGCAATAATATGTGTCACACTAGTGTCTTGTCATTGTGATAGAGTAGGTTTTTGATTTGGTGTGTAAGTAATCTATTAGTATAGAATTCTATTTTCTTGAGTTAAATAGTGAACGTGTTGTTAGAGTAATAACATATTTTCTTATTAATTAAATCATATTGATTTAATTATTAAGTCACTTATTATCTCTAGTTTACTTAATCTAAACTTTGGGAATATAATAATTAATTCTTTTATTGATTTTTATCATGCAACCTAGGTCAGTTACCTATTAGGGTTTTTATCTCCTTTTATAAGGATTGAACTCTTTGTAATTTATTCATTCAATTTTGATTATAGCGATTTCTCTTTTTTCTCATCAAGAATGTCTCATCTATGGATCTAGGAATTCCAACCTCAATAGTTTTTTCTTGTCTCTTTTTGTGACAAGTGTTTGCATCCAGGTGATTCTTGGGAGCTGTGGGGTTGAACTTTCATCAACTTCAACATGGTATCAGAGCTCCAAATACTCATGCCCTTGTTCTATTTATGAGAGGTTTGGCTTGGCTTTTAGACCTGTATTTTTTCTTTTAGAGGGTTTCATTTTTAGAGGATTTTAGTATTGGATTTGGGGGTCATTGATCTTTGGTGTAGTTTGAGAAAAAAATGGACATCACTGTTGAGTTTAGAGCACCCAAAAACCTCTATTTTCATATGAAATTTGTCTAATTTTGACATAGTTGGAATCTAAGGCCAAATAAATTGCTTTCAGATTGGGCACATTTCCCAAGGTGGAAATTTGATAATATTTAGCACAAAAATCAAGATTTTTTAGAAACAATAGAGGTTTTTTGGCACAAAAATTGAGATTATTTTGCACAAAAATCAAGATTTTTTATCATACAAATCGATAATTTTGGCATGCAAATTCAGATTTTTTGGAATGTAAATTGAGTTTTTGGCATGCAAATCAAGACATCTTTTGTATGAAATTGGCACACTTCCCAAGGTAATTTATGGTACTACTGGGCATGCTTCTTGATGCATTTGGCACAAATCCCAAGACAATTTTTTTTGTCCTTCCAACTCGTTTTGACCTACATGTGGGTTTTTGGCCATAACTTGCTCATTTGGACTTTTTTTTTTGCAAACAAGATATCACCAGAAAGATGGTTCCAAGCTTGTTCTAGTGGTTTAGATTATTTTTAGTTTTGGTTATTTTTTGATGGCTTTTATGGCTGTCAAAGTGACAAGTTCTATTTTTCACTCTGGGAGACATATCTTGAGACATTCTATTTTCCAGATTCTACTCCAAGCACATCCAATTCAATTTTTTTCTTTTTTGCATTCTGGTGGATATCTTTTTTGTTTCAAATATGAGGATTAATTTTGTTGCTTTACATGATTTTTCATGGGTTGTACTATCCCTTGTATTAGCCTTATGTCTCTTTTGATCTTTGTTGACATCCTTTGATAGTACTTTTGCAAACACACTAAGATAAAGTGCCACTCTATTGCATTTTTGGATCTTGCACATCTTTTTGTTTTTTTGTACTCACACTAAATTATAAAGTGCCATGGGGGGTTTTGTGTTGGCCATATTCACTATCTTCCTTTGTCAAGTGAGTGTTCCTTCAATGACATTAGCCTCATGATGTGTCGATGACACATGCCATTATAGGTGTTTGTACTTCTTTTGCACTGTCGATGTTCCCGATTCTTCTTTTTGTAGGAGATATAACATTCAATTTTAATTTTTATGTCTTACCTCTTAGCATTTTAGGGGGGTTATGTTGGTTATATTTCCTTCTTGGTTTGATGGAGTGAGCTATGTATTTAGTATTTGATCATATGTACTAAGCGATTGCAGTGGTTGGATACTTATGCATTTTGGTAAGTTGGATCATTTACCATATAGACATTCTTTCTTTCTTGTTTTTGGAGACCATGAAGATACATTCCATCTTTGATTGACCATCTCTTTAGACTTAGTCTTCTCTACCTAGTCATGTTCTATACAATGGAGGTTCTTCAGATGAGTAGTTTGACAATGTTTGCAACTTCTTGCTTCAATGGTGTTCTTCATGATCATCCTTTTGTTCCTATCTTCTAGAGCATTCTTCCCATCTCTTTTTGGAGTAGAGTTTTTCCCATGCAGTTTTCTCCATTTCTCCTCTTTTCAGAGATTTGGTTTTTCTTGGGTACCTCATTAGGTCTTGTTGCTGGGACCCAGATTTACTTTCAGTAGTAGTTTCTAGGTTTTTAGCTACTTCCTAAGTTTATCTTAAAGGGGGGTATTATAGTAATACAATATTTTCTTATTAATTAAATTATATTGATTTAATTATTAATTCACTTATTATCTCTAGTTTACTTAAGCTAAAATTTGGGCATATAATAATTAATTCTTTTATTACCTATTAGGATTTTAATCTTATTTTATAAGGATTGATCTCTTTGTGATTTACTCATTCACTTTTGATCATAGAAATTTCTTTTTTCTCATCAAGAATGATTCATCTATGGATTTGAGAATTCCAACCTCCATATCTTTTGCTTCTCTCTCTCTCTCTCTCTCTCTCTCTCTCTCTCTCTATGACAAGGGTTTGCATCCAGGTGATTCTTGGAAGCTATGGGGTTGATCTTTCATCAACTTCAATAAGTGCATCATGTCTTAGTAAGACCTTGTGTCAACATCATTTGTATAAGTCTATCCTTTTTGTAAGATTCTCAAGGCCTACCATTAAAAATGTATTTTTTCATAGTGGGTGGCGACTCAGTCAAGGTTTTAGTAGCTAGTGCTAATATAATATTATACAAAATGGAGGAAAAGAGAAGAAATACAAGATCTTATGCAAAAGAAAACCTCAAGGGCCAATTATATATGGAGTCACCACAAGTTGGTAGATAAAATTGGCCAAAGAAAAAGGGAGAGTTCAGTTACATTTAGAAGCCTAGGGATAATATTACGAGTCATTCACATTATCAATCCCTAGAAGAAAAAAAACTCTCATCTTTAAAAATTGGATCTGAAAATATTGCTAGGTGAAATTTTCATGACCACTTTTAAAGACCAAGGAACTTATTAGGACAAAATAATCTCATCCATTGGAGATGGTGTTCTTGGTCTAAGTATTTCAAAATATGTGAACCAACATTAGAAGTTAAAAGATACTTAGCCCATTAGATCTAATCCTAAGAAAGTCCTATTTACTAAAGTAAATCTCATTGATCTAAGTGATCCCACTAAGTGAGAGGCTACTACTATCGATCTTGATGATGTAGTGGTTAAAGTAAAGGCCCTTAGGAAGAGAGTTGTTGAGGAAGATGCCAATCACATACACTTTGAAAAGGAAAAGGAGAATATCACTATGGATGCTCTTATAGAAAGAGAGGGATTTCTTAAAAGGATGGTTATGTTGAAATAATAGAACAAGAAGCTAGAAGAGAGATCTTCATCTCTATACTCAAATCTGTTTGGAGATTTGGGAGAAATGAGATTTAAGATCCAAGAGAAGTAATGTGTTTTGAAAGAAAGAGAAGGACCTATATATATATACATATATACATATATATATATATATACATATATATATATATATATATACATATATATATATATACATATATATATATATATATATACATATATATGTATATATATATATGTATATATGTATATATATATATGTATATATGTATATATATATATATATATATATATATATATATATATATATATGTATATATATATATAGATATGTATATACATATATATATATGTATATATATATATATATGTATATATATATATATATATATGTATATATATATATATATATATGTATATATATATATATATATGTATATACATATATATATATATATATACATATATATATATATATATATATATATATATATATATAAGCCTATTAGTGAGGATAAAACTGAGACAAATGTGATTGATCTCATATCTAAAGTAGCGAACAAAGGAAAATAGAAGACCATGGGAATTCATATTAATGAACTTATTGTTAATGTAAAGGTACTTATGGTACATTTAAAATTTATTAGGAATTGGAAAAGGATAGAAAATGAATGTGAAGATATATCTAAAGAGTTGGAGAAAGTGGAAAATAAGGCTCAAGTCACTGAGATGAAGAAGAAAATTTGGTTCCTAAAATCTGCTTATGGTCTAACAATAGAATATATTGATTCTTCATAAGGTATGTCTTCTAGCTTGACTTGTGGTCTCCTAGTGAGTAATATAGGAATTTCTCAGTCAAGTGCTACCTCTTCTTCTACTACAATAGCTCAAATTATTGTAGGGCAACAAGGAAAGACAAATGTGTTGGTTTAAACTAGTGGATCTAGCTCCACTAGCACCTTAGAACTTTAGAAGAAACATGTATATATGGAAAGGTACAAACATATATCCTTCATAGGTATCCCTAGTTACCCCAATCCCATTTCAAATGAGCTAAGAGACAAGGCCACATAATTATTTGGAAATAATGCTATTAGAGGTGAGGAACATCTTAGGAATTTTATTGACGTGTTGAATGATTATGAGGTAGAACATGAGGATGTAGTCATGAAGTTATTTGTGCATTCACTCATAGAAGATTCTAAATAATAGTTTAGAAGGCTCCTTAATTATAGAATTAGCTTATGAGATGATCATGAGAAGTGTTTGAAAGAGAAATATGGAGACAACACTATTGCTGGTATTGTTTTGAATGAATTTAACAACATCAATAAAAACTAGAATGAATTTACATTTGATTTTAATGTTAGCTTCCAAAAGGGGATGCAAAATTTATTTTAGGTTAGGATATTGGATGAGAATGTATGCTTTAATACTTATTTTAATACCTTTTATGAAAAAATGGTCTATATACTAAGGGATAAGGATCCTAAAATGTTGAGATATTCTTTCAAGATAGCAATGAACTTTGAAAATATTAGAAGAGCCTTAGGGAAGTTGGGAAGGAGAGATAATCCAAAAAAATTTAATCCTTAGAGTAATAAGAAGGAAGGTGATAAGTTTGATACTAATAAGATTAATGAGGAGGATAAAATGGATTAGATGTTAAATTTGTTGAAGAATATGAAGTCTCCAGCTAGAAATGTCAACAAGACTAATACTAATGACAAGTCTCAATTTAACAATAATTTCAACAAATAGAAGAGATTGCTAAACTTTCCTAATAATAGAAAATGGGGGAATGGAAAACCTATTAGTAACCCTACAAAAGTTACTAATGAAAAAACAACACAAGATCTATTGCAAAGAAGTTCTATGAATATCATAGAAGAGATTTCTTGGTGTATGGCTTACCAATCTCTCTATTCTCCTGATTATTGTGCAGTGACTTAGTCCATTTTTTCATCCCAATAATCAAAGCCAGAATTTATTTTTGATGAAGATAAGCATGATGATGTATCTTGCAATTTGGTAGGCTCTTGAATTTATTATAATTATGATGATGGATCAAATTTGGAAGAATCTAAAAGAGATGTGAATAATCAAAGACATCTGTATGGAATTTATCACCAACTAATTTTCTCAGACTATGAAGAAGAAGTGGACAAAAAAGCATGTAATATGACATCATATTTTGGCCATATAATCTTAAGGAAACCATGTAAAGATTAAATTGAGAAGATAATTCCAAAGATGATAGCCTAGGTTTAGAGTAGTTATAGCTCAGGGAATACAATAGTGAACAATATGTCTAGTAATTCATCTAGTATTTTCATCAAATATCACTAACAGAATGATGATTCTCATCAGGAAAAGGATCCAATGGTTGTTAAAGTAAATATTTTAAATCTAAAAAATGGGAGCCTAAGAGAAATGCACATATCCAAGGCACATATAAGAAGAAATAAGTCATGAAAGTTAAGAATTTTGAGCTAAATGTCAATGAGAAAATTGAGGATATTAATAACTAACTACAACAAAAAAAAGGTTTTTTTTTTTTTGAAGTTCCTCCTTACACTCCTATTGATATGATGTGTATGTTATCACAATTTCATTTATCTAAAATGTTAGAATAGAGGAACATAAGAACAAAACCTTAGCATGGTTAGGAGGGACAAGAAATGGTAGCACCATTGAAAACAAGTTTCTATTAGAAGAGAAAGTTGAGATCCTACCCAGAGTAAAAGAGGATGATAGTATCCCAGATTCCACCCATGTATCTTAACAACTTTGCATTAGCTTATATTGAAAATATTGACCCTTTCTTCCTAAGTTTGATTATAAATGGTAGAACTATGAAAAATTCCATGATAGACTCTAGTTCTTCAAATATTGTTATGTCCTTTAAAATAATGGAGTCTCTTAGTCTAAAGGTAGATACAAAAAAGAAGAAGATATTGTGCCTTATATTCTTGAGAAGTTCATGTTATAGGAAAAATTAGTGCATTTCCATACAAGTTAGCTACTTATCTTGATAGTGATCTTACCATGAGTGTTCTAGTAGTGGATATTCCTCCTCAATATGATATTTTATTGTCAAGAAAGTGGATTTCTATTATGGGGGGATTTTTGCAATGAGATTTTTCCTTTGCTACTTTCCATATTATTGATAAGGCCATCAAGGTAAACAAATAGTCCAGGGTTACTCATGTGATTGAAGAGAAAATAGATAATAATGCTACATGATTTTTGGATACTAAAATAAATTTTTTTAGGGATGAGGTGACTATTTTAGAGAAAGAGAGAGCTCCTATACCAATACTACAAGAATTTGAGATATATTCAAAGGATAATGAGCTATGGACTATATATTTTGACGGTGCTAGTTCAAAAGAGGGAGTTGGTGCTAGAGTGTTATTAATTTCACTGAGGGAAATAAACCTTTAGGTTTTCCTTTACTTTGAGTTTTACTTCTACAAAAAACAAAATATTTTGATGAATCAATAGAAGTATTTTCTCTTCTCTCTCCTTTGGTTGCTATTCTTTGTGTTTTTTTCCATTGTGTTAACTCTTGCAGGGTGGTTTGGATAGCTAGGTGAGCCTTTGGCCATAGTTATTCGTCCTCTTGCCTACGGAAAGCACGAAGAACTTATTTTGGGCCTTAGAGTGGTTTCTAAGAATGGTATAAAATGTCTATATATGATAGGAGATCTAGGACTAGTCATATCATATATTATACAATCTTATGCATCAAAGAAAAAGAGGTTGAAACAATATAGGAATGTTGTTTGGGATGAAATTGAGGCTTTTGATGTATTTGGAATAATGTGGATGGATAGAACTAACAATAAGATGGTAGATCTATTGGAAAATGTAGCAATCAAACTAGGTGATATTACTTTTGCACGACTTTCAAAAGTTGTGGTGCAAGTTAGGCCAAACATCGCTGCCAACATAGAAACCTATCAAGTTTTAAAAAATGATCCAGATATTTTAATTTTTTTGAATTGTTGTTAGTAAATAGTTTTTCCCCTTGATTTTAAACCTCACAGAGGGAAAATTATTGATAAAAAATATATATTGAAATTCCCAAAATGTGTAAGGAATCCTCTGCTTAGTATCATTTTACAATACTATAAGGTGCAACAGCAAATTTGAAAAGATATTCATTAATTCCTCTTTTGAGGGAAAATCTTCCCAACAAGTATTTTAAAAAAAATACTGAATTTTTTTAAACAATCAATTCATAAAAATAAAAAGAATGTGTAGATTGAAAAACCATTTAAATTTAATAACCAAGATCATCCACATGATTAATCCCTATAGATGAAAATGATTTAAAGTTCACTTTTTCTATTATCCCTTCGACTTCTCTCAACCTCAACAACAAGATTTTAAATTGTAATAAGACAATGTAAAACTTTTCACATATGACCAATCTCCTCAAGGAAATAAATCATTATAGAATAGACAATAATATCTATTCCAGAAAAGCTTTAAAATATAAAACTATAGAATCTTATATTTCCTTATCATGACCAAAATTTGCATCAAACTTTTCTTTTCAAAATGCATATACCAAATAAAAACTATTTCTAGTTTCACATCCACTAAGAGAGAGTCTTTTTGAAAATAGTTATTATATATATATACTCTTCAGAGTTGGATAATAGAATCCAAAATTACCCTGCTAGGGGTAGATAGTTATTTGGTTACTTAACCGAGCTAATTGACTAAACTAAAGTGGAGAAAATAAAAACTAGAAAGCACACAACTATGAGATTCCAAGTGTCACATGTCTTTGTCCATGCCAACAACAATCCTTTCAGCTTTCTATCTTTTATACGCAACCATAAAGGATGAGATAATTGATTGATGTGGCAGACTAAGAAAAGTAATTTTTTGTTTCTAGACTTTTATTCCTTTTTTCAGCTCCACTATCTTTCCTTCATGGATCTCTAGGTGATTTTGGTTGATTATCAACATGGCTTTGACATGGGCCATGTTAGAAAAGTCTTGTCTCATAGGAAATTCCCTTTCTCTAGGTGATTTTGGTTGATTATCAACATGGATTCGGCATGGGTGATGTTAGAATTTTGCATAGTCTGAACCTATTCTTAAAATGTCTTATCTATGGCTTTACACTTTTGTAAATTATCTAGGAATTGTTGATTGGCTAGAGACTTGACATCAACAATGGTTGACATTTCATTGATTGGCTTTGGTTCAGGATGTAGAATTGCATTGATATATTGGGCCATGCTTCTAATAGCTTCCTTCATGTTTTGCTTATCGTTAGAGTCTTTCCACACTTAGTCTACAATCTTCTTATTAGAAACCTCAAATATTTACATGTCCATGGCTTTACTACCTTTACCCAGGTCTACTTTTGATAGTTGATAATCTTGAGGTGCAAGTTCTTCCTAAAGCTTTTCATGTGGAGGTTTGGAAATTTCTGCCAACCACCATCTTGTGTCCTTGTCAAAATTAATATAAGACTTCATTTTTGCTTTCTTAACTTTAGAAGGCCTTCCAAGGAATTTACTCACCAAGCCATCCATTAGCATGGAGAGTGGTAGCATGCTTTGTTTCTTTTCTACAGAAGTCTCTAACCACTTAGGTGTTGTAGGATCCTTTCTAGGTGTGGCAATGTCATCAATCAAAGCTAGAGTACTCATTGATGCACTATCTCCTTCTGTCATTTTCTATTAGCCTCCTACTATTTCAGACATATCAAAAGCAATGATCTATTCTGTTACTACTTTAGTTTCTAGGGAATCAAATTTTATAGTGATCTCACTCTTTACTCTATTTTGCATAGCCTTCTTGCTTTAGGTGCATGAATGAGTAGCTCTTTTAGTGCCTACTATTTGAAGTTTAACCAAAGGGAAAAATGCTTCAACTTCATCTTCCTTTGGAACTACAAAAAAATCACCAATAGCATCACTAGAGGGCATAATTAGCTTTCTTGAAGGCTTCTCTTTTCTAGCTCTTGAGTTCTTTTTGGGCTTTTCTTGAATTGACACTTGATTCATCTTTTCAGTCAACCAATTTTCTATTCTCTTCAAAACACCTATCATGTGAGAATGTAAATCATATTCTTTCCTCTTGTTCCAGTCTAGCTCAGGGATAGGGAGACATTATATTTGTTCAATATATAGGGGATCAACCACCTCCTCATTGTCATTTTCTTTTATCCCATTGATGACAAGTTGAACTTCGAATTCTTGAATTTGACTTATGGTCAATCTTGACCATAATCTTTGGCTCACTTCAAAATCATTAGAGAAATTGTTCCAATAGTCTTCTTGGTGAGGAATGTGCCTGAGGGAGAATACATGTTTTAGATTTTCCTTAGAAAAATCTACATAATCAAAGTTCTCTCTTGCAAAGTAGGACTTGAGGCATAGTTTGGACATTGTTGAATCTATCAACATAGCCTCTTTGATATTGGGACATCTATAGTAGCCAATTTCTATGAGAAACATGGCAACATTAGTCTTTTTAATATTTTAAAACAAATTAGTGACATGAAGGAATTGTCTACAAATTTCAAAAAGGACAACGTCATCAAGGTAATAGCAAGGCAGTTTAAGAGGTTCACTAGTGAAACCTCTGACTCTGATATAGGTGAATCTAGAGAACTGTATATAATAACAACTAGAAATTTTAATAGCTTGCATAGATTATTCAGAGATCCTACAATTCTCTTGACCTTGAAGCTCAAAAACTAGTCTCCTTAAAAACACATCATTAATCCTCCTGAACTCTTTATAGCATTCCTTTTCTTGCAAACTTCTATAATACTGGTATATGGTCATGTCTTCTATCCAAGGCTCATATGGTAGACCTTCCCATTATTTTGATGTAGCCAGGATGTAAACGAAAAAGGATGACATGAAGAAAGGGCTAAAGTTATTCAAACCTACAAGATCTGTGTGCAACCCTTCAGTTATCAAGTCTACCTAGTCAATGAATTTTTGTCCCTCAACGATTTTCTAAATAAACAAATACATTCAATCATCCTAGTGAAAAGCATTCTCATTTCCTTTTACTCTATTGATTAGAAAAGCTATGTTGATGATCTCTTTAATAAAATGTTCAATATTTAGTGGTTTGCATAACCTTGAGCCTCCTAGTGCTAGTCTTAAAAGCCAGGTTTATGCCACAATAGAATCATAATCCTTCTTTTTCTTTTTGTACAAGCATCTAGATTCTTCAAAATTCCACAGCTCATAGGGTTCTTTATGAGGTATCCTTAGGGAGGAACTAAAAATAGCTCTATCAATTCTAACCAAAATTTCATCTGTGACCTTCATTATACATTTGGTATGAGGATCATAATGATTCGAACACTCAACAATCAATTATAGGCATCCTATGGTAGTTGGAAAAGTGGTGGCTTCTATTAGACCACTATTGGTGAGTCTCTAGTATATGGGTCTAGCTTGTGCATTCTTTACTCTTTCTACTAGTTAGGTTAGGTCTACATTGACTAGGAAAGTATCCTATATATCAGAAAAAAAGCTTAATAAGTAGGGCTTCTCAGGCTTAGGGAGCTTAGGTCAAAAAATAGTGATAGCCGCCTTGATGGGGAATCACAAACTTAAATACTTATAAAAAAAACTTTTAACCAAGAAAAATAGGAGCAAGAAAGAAAAATATATAGAGGAGGCTAAAATGTGCACTCACCAGTTTCTACTAAGTTAAGCCCTCCAATTTTGTTCTTACTAGCTTGATGTTTTGGGCTCTGACAAGGTAAGATAGACAATTAAATCAGAAAAGGAATAATTTTAAAGCATGAGATTTTAGAAAATCAATGATAGACATGGAGCGTACAAAATCATTAATATCAGCATGTGAATTTATTTGACAAGACTTCCTAGCAATTTATCATTAATCATCTCCATCACATCAACATGCAAACTCATTTTCATGATTCCAAATAATCATTACTTTTACTTTCTCAAAAATAACTGGTACTTTTGATACATGCCACTTAACTATCACATTTATTTCCTTTTACATCTTCAACACATGGCAAGGAAGTGGGACCTCCTTTTAGTAAATGATGCATGCTTTACTTAACTAAATCCATGGAAGAAGAAAACAAGTGAAAACATTAGAATGAAAAGGGATGAAGTCTAAGTTGAAGAATTCAATGTTGAAGTTACACTTTCTTGCTTCAACTTCAATTCCTTCCTTGCATGGGACATATTAGACCAATGGAGAAATGGAAAGAAGGATTCTGAATTTTTGTGAAAGATATCGGCTTGAAGTGGAAGTTGAAATAAATGGGTACTAGGTTCAAGTTCAACATCAATTTAGAAAAAAATTGGGTATCAGTATCAACAATTGGCAAGACAAATTTGGGGCTAACAATTGTGAAGACAAATACCATGCGAAAGAACTAGATTGTAGTGCATTTGTTGAGACTATAGATAGAAAGGATACCTTCTTTTGAAAGGAGATCCTATAGCTTAAGAAAAATAAGTTTCCAAAAGAACTGGTTCTGTTAAAGTGTGCTTTTGACAATCAAGATAGAGTTAAATCAGATGTCAAGGAAAAGAAGCTAGAGAAGCTGGAGGAAAATTTAGACATATTTTTTCTTGGTCATATGATGACCTAAAACACTATGGAGATCATATTTTTAAGCATGCAATTCCATTAAAGGAAAATGCTAAGCCTTTTAAGAAAAAGTAGAGGGCTATTAATCCTACATTAGCTCAACAAATGCAAGAGGAGTTGATGAAACTTAGAGATGGGGGGATTATAAAGCCCATTACACATTCCACAGGGGTCTCAAACTTGGTGCCTATCAGAAAAAAAATTTGAGACATCAGACTATGTGTAGATTTTAGGAATTTAAACATTGCATTTTTGAAGAACAACTTTGGATTGCCAAATATGGAGTCAATTTTGCAACAAGTGACTAGTTCATAGTTAATGTCTATGATGGATGGTTTCTTTAGTTATAACTAGGTGTTAGTGGATGAAGCTGAGAAATATAAGAATACCTTTACAATACCATGGGGTATATATATATGTGTGTGTGTATGTTAGAATTATTTTTGGGTTGACCAATGCTAGAGAAACTTTCTAGAGAGCCATGTATGTGGCCTTTGCTTATTTCATAGACAAGTTTATGGTAGTATATCCATCTGATTTGACTACCTACTCCAAGAATGCAAAGGATTATTATAGACATTAGACAATATTTTTGTGAAAGATATGAAGTATGGGTTTCTCTTAACCCAATAAAATGTGCATTTGGAGTAACTGGGGGTAAGCTTTTAGGTCACATACTGTCCAAGGAAGGAGTGAGAATAGACCTATAAAGGGTTCTTCTATAGAAAATATCCCTAAGCCCAAGAATGTAAAAGGAATCTAGTCCTTCTTTGGTTATGTAAATTAGATGAGAATATTTATAACTAATTTTGCTGAGATTAGTAGACCAATTTCCAAAATGCTCAAGAAAGGGACAAAAATCAAGTGGGATGGGGAATCTTCATTTGCATTTCAAAATATCAAAGAAGAAATTAAGAATAAATTGACATTGAGGACCCCTAATTATAGTAATCCCATGCATATTTTCTCTTTTGCCTCATTCCATACTATTTCAGTAGTATTACTCTAGAAAAATGAAGATGGTTTTGAACAAAAAGTTGCCTTTTTTAAGTAATTCCTTTGAAGCTATAGAACTCAAATAAGATAAAGAATGAAAAGTAGGCTTATGCTTTCATGAAATTAATTAAATCTTTCAGGTGTTATTTAATAGGAGCTAGAGTCATAAATTTTATTCCAAGTGTTACATTGAAAGATATTTTTTCTTAGCAAGAAGTTTCTGGTAGAAGGTGTGGATGGATAAATAGAATTCATGAATTCAGTGTAGATATCTAGATCACTAAGGTGAGAGGTCAAGGTTTGGAAAAATGGATGGAATAGTTAAAATTAGATATAAATCAAATAAATATTATAGACAATGACCATCGCCCATACATTTCTAACATGGATCATTATGGTTGTTACAAGAATATCATCAACTATATGTAGCACATGTATGGTCCATCTAAAATGAGTGACAATGAGAATAGATCACTATAACTCTATGTTATCAAGTTTATTATTGTTGATGGAAAGAGGTCATGGAGAAACCTTGAAGGAGTATTGTGGAAGTTTTCTGAAAAGGAGGAATCAATTAAGATTCTAAATAAGATGCATAATGGAGTATGTGGTATTCATTACATGGCAAAAACTCTAACCCATAAGATGATAATATCTAGTTTTTGGTGGCCAACATTATTTAAAGATGCTCACATATTAGTGAGAAAGTGTGACCTGTTAAAGCTCTCTAGAAATATCCCTTTGAGGCCAATGAAAGTGCAAGCTTCTTTCAAGAAATGGGGGATTGATTTCATTGGAAAAAATATGAATTATAAAGTGCTAGCAATTCTTGGATCCTTGTTGCTACTAATTATTTTACAAATTGGGTAGAAGCCATCCAAGCTAGGAGATCAAATAGAAAAGTAGTGAATGGATTTATTTTAAATAATATCAGTATTAGATTTTATTTTGGTAAAGGAATCATAATACTCAATTCCATGTGTTTTAGGTCTAATGAGTATATTAAATTTTGTAATAAATATGGCAGAACTAGATCAACCTCTTCCCCATATCACCCCTAGGGAAATGAATAGGAAGAGTCCACAAATAAAAGTATATTGAAGATCATCAAGAGGATCCAATATAAAAATAATAAGTCTTTGGATTCCAAGTTACCATTGGTAGTATGGGAAAATATGGTGATAGTAAAGAGACCAATTGGATTGACACCTTTTGATATCATATATGTGATTCATGCCAGATTGTCACAAAATAACCTAATTGGTATGTATAAATTCATCCAAAAATTTGATGATGACATGGGTAATGATATGCAAGATATATTGTATGATCTTATTACATTGGATGAAATTAGAAGAGCTACAACCATTAGAAACTTGAAATTGCTATTGTAGATGAAGCACTTATATGACAAAAAAATCCATTAGTAGAAATTTGAACCAGATGACATGGTGTTGTTATGGAATGCAAGACTGGAGGATAAGGCAAAATTTGGAAAGTTTGAACCTATATAGCTTGGTCCTAATTTTATTGATTCAAAGTGGGGTGAAGATTTGGTCACAACTCTTCTCAGTTTACAAGTATTTCTAGCAATAGTAGCTAACTAAGGCTTATAGATCAAATGCAAACAAGTATTGACCAACATTGATATCTTTCAAGCAGTAAAGTGAAAATTGATTTTGAATTTGAGCTTGATGCTTGCCTATGATTTCTTCATATATAGACTGAATTTGACAGATTAGTGCCTCATCCATTGGGATTCAAAGTTCACTCAATTCCTAGATCTGATTGATTGCTTTACAATCAATATTGTCAATAGTTCTTACTGAAAAGCATACTTATAGACATCATTCCTATTACCGTGGAGACCCTATCAATATCACTAAAAAATTTATTTAATTCATTGAATTTATAGCAATATTGAATTGACATACAATTTGATTTAATTGCATTCAATTGGACAAGCTTTACTTATACAATTTCAAAATAACTAGGCAACAAAATGGAGACAAAATTCAATAAAAAAATTAATGGAGATAGTCCAATTTGTACTAATATATTCTAAAAATTGGGTACAATTGATGTGAAACTCAAGATGAATTGAGATGAAACCACAATATCCTACAAGATAGAATGTATTCTCAAACAATTTTAGAGGAATACATCATAATATTCACATCAAGGTATTGGACTGAATAGACTTAAAGACAAACTTAATAGAAGCTAAAAGTGATACAACTATTTGGACCCTTTCTCTAGCCCTAGAATCTCACTTATAAAGGGTGAGATGCAACAAGCTTTAAGCTTAGAGAAAATGATAGTTGTCCTTTAAGAGAAAAGATATTTACATTTTGCTATCACAAAAAGACAAAATTTTGTTTAACATAAAACTTATACATTAGAGTATTCTTTTGGTAGGCCCCTCTTTTGTTACATCTCCAAATTCTATAGATTCCATGATTGGTTGTTGGGCTATTCTGATTCCTTAGACTATGTAGCTATTATACTTGCTAATATTGTATCCTATTATGATATTTGCAAGTTAACCTCAACTCAGGGATCTCCACTCGTTTCATCATGAACTAATCACACCACATTTATTCTTGTTTCTTCCTCTACCATTTAATCATTTTGGGTCTCTAAACTTGCAACTACAATTGGTTGCTTGTCTTTGTCCTCCTCTTTCCTCTGATCTCCTGTAGGTGTATCAATGATCTATATTTCATCTTGATCTATCTCATCATTATCACTTTCAACTTCCTCCCACTGCTCATTAAAAGCAATATTTGCCATCCACTTGTCAAAAAGTGTGTCATCTGGCTAGTTAAACTATAGCATATCATTTTTCTTCTTGATCACATACTCAACCACTTTGTCAATGCAAACAAAATCTTGTTTTAAAGAATCAAAGAATAATTGGACCTTCACAATTTCCTCTATTGTGGTTACCCACCATGCATGTCCTTTTTCATTAATGACTCTATTTATTCTCAAACAAAACAAGTCATCTAATTGTTTGGCCCATTCATCCTTAGTTTTTCATCTATTCTTCTTATCCAAGGGAAATGAGAATAAATAATTTTTTTCACTTCTATACTTATCTGAGTAGCTAACAAATCTTCTCTACAACTCAACTCTTTTATCATCAAATTGTGGAAGAACATTAGTAACATCATAAGTTTTTTTCTATGTGGTCATGTGAAATTTTTATGATAGAATAACATAAAAAAGTGACCTCTTTCCTTCTCTTGCTCCAGTTATTAACAATGGGTTTCAAAATTTCATCACTTGCTTTTTTTTCGTCCCATATGTTTATACCCTTGATAATTGATCATAAAACAATGGCCATTCAATTTTATTAACCAAATACATGAGAGCCTTTCTCAGTTTGTCGTCATACTACACATTTAACTCTACATGTAAGGCCCACAATTCACTCTTCTCTTCTTCAATATCTTCAACTATATAATACTGTGGCCTCTATGGTGTATCAGGAATCTCAATAAGGGGAGTGGATTTAAAAGGCTCCACTGGTGGGTGAGGGTATGTGATCCTTGGCCTAGAAGAATGTCCCCTTATTTTATTTTCAAGTTCAATTCTTTTTTGAACTTCTTTATTATAGGCCTCCAAAACTTTCTCATCTTATCCTGCAATGCTAACCTTTCCTACTCATCTCTCTTTGCAATGGTCAAAGCTAGGTTAGATGTAACAAAATTCAAATGTGTAGCCTCCACTTTGGTTGTATCTTCTACCCTCTTCACAATTATACTACCCATTAATCCAATATCATCTGACTATAAGGAAATAGTCTTGGATCCTTTTCTTATTGACCAAATGACTAAGGTAACATTGTCTACACTTAATGTGACACCTTTTATTTCTTTTTTATTCTAATCCTATTTGTTTAGTTTATTATAAATAGAACTAAGAACTAGAGCATCTACTATATCCCAATTGGGCAGTAGTAGAATACTAGCTACTTTTACCATCTATCTCGCCTCTTTAGGGGTCAATTTCTTAAATTCTTGGGTCATCTCCTCCTTTATTTTGTTTTGTGCATCTACTTCGTTCATCTCTAGATGTTCTACCCTCAATTTATTGCACCTTTGTTCAAAACTCCAATATTTGTTCTCCAAGAAAACTGATAGAAGGCTCTTGACTTAACAAAATCATCATATGACAAAAAATTGTGGCTAGCCTATTCTAATACAGGGTCCAATTCCCTTCCTTTTTAATCTACCACTATCAAATCAAGGCTTGGCATTGGAGATTCTTGAAGATTTCCCTCTTCTAGCTCTGCCTGGGTAATAAATACTCCCCCTTTGGACCCCCAATTGTTCCACTTTCTCTCTAGTGAGCTACTCCTCTCCAATCGGCAAAGGAGATTGGGTAGATGAATATTCCTCAATGTGAGTACCTTTTTCTTTTATTATTTTTTGCCTCTTGGGTGAGGGCTCATTAGGTCTCTCTTCCAAAACAACACTAGTTGATCCTATTATTTACTTGCCTTTGTCCAAAGTGGCCTTCTTATTTTGGATTACATTGTAGCCTGGTCTTTTTTGGACAATTAACTACCCTATTCCAATATTAGGAGTGAATGCCAATCTTGTCATGACCTCTTTGGCTTTATCTGGATAGGCATTAATGAAAAATTGTTTCTTCTCATTCATTGTTTCCATTATCTTAGGAAAGGTAAGCATGAGCTTATTCATTTTATCTACCTCTATTTTTGCATTATCAAGAGGCTCATAATCTTTATCAAAAGAATGAATAAATTCCAAAACTCTTGAAAAAACCTTCCACTTCTCCTTTTTGGTATCTTGCTCCTACAAAGAGAACTTGTTCCTTATCATATCCTCAGGGTAATAAGGCTCATGTTTTATGGAACCAAGCTTAGCTCTGAATCTAAAAACCAAATCATAAATCCATTAGTATCACAAAAATGAGGATGAGACATAGCCATCTTATACTGGTCTAGAAACTTGTGTAAAGACAACCAACCACCTTTTGTAATTACAAAATGGTGGGCTACAATACAAGTTGGGAAAAATGAGCCTCTCTGTCTTCTTACCAAATAGGTTTCCTCCAATCCACCTAGCTGCCATAATATCTCATCTATTCCTACTTTTAGAGACACTTGGTAGGGAAATACATGGCTGGTCCCTTCAAAACCATAAATTCTAAAAATAGTTGAAACAAAGTATGGTATAATATCCCACCAATTGTGTGATACTTTCAAACTAGAGGGGTTATCCATGGGCTTGATAAAATTTATTAATGCCCTAGAGACTCTGGGATTGTCCCTTAATAAGAGATACCTTAATTTTGATGCAAAGTACCTATCAAACTTGATGAAGCTAACCTTTTCTACATCCCAAGTCATATCTACACTCCATAATTGAACTGGCAGAGCTTCTCTCTCCTTTTCTATGTTCAAAACCATTTCCTTCCTAAAATATTTCACACCTTTAAACAAGAACATATACATCAACAATGAGTAGTGACCAAAAGTTTTTTCTATCTTCCCCTTGGAAATTCCAACTAGGCCTATATGGATTTCTTCTACTAAATAAGAGGTGAAATAAAAAATAATATCAACACTGAAAGAAGAAATTTGAGCCATCATATACATAAATTTTATAGGCAGGACATTCTGCTCATCCGCTCTAGAAACCCTACACAGAGTCATATATATCTGCACAACCTGGGAATTGAAATATTCCTTTTTAAAAGGTTGCCTAGTAGATGCTATGATTACTGGCAAGTTCCCATGTGTGCCCTCAGTGCAACTTGCCTGACCTTATCCCTTTTAGATAGATATTCCTTCTCTAGATCTAGTAGGTCAATAGGTATTTGATAGTCTGATAGTGGCTCTAGACCAAAAACTTCTCGAATTTTCTTAGGGCTTATTATGATGAGACATTTACCATCTATTCTTATAACTACTCTAATTGCTGGATCATAACTTTTGTCAATAGCCATTAATAGATCAGAATCCATGAAAACACTAGGGACCACTAGTTTTCCCAAGTAAAAGTTCTAGATGTTCCAATGAGAGGCAAATATTTTCCTTTCTAAGAACCATTTTTTGAAAAGGTAGAGCCCTGATCTAGAAGTAGTAGTGTCTCTAACCCAATTTCCTTTATCATATAGTCCATTGGTAATCTTAAGTCTAGGGTTCAAAGAAGTTAATTTTTTCACTTGAGCAGATTCATTTGTGGACTCAGGCAATAACTCAAGGAGGTCATCATGAATATTTTTGGATAAATAGTCTTCTTGACTCAAGAAAATTTTCTTTGGAGGCATGGTGAATAAAAATCACAGAAAACTAGAAGACTTTGATATATATGGTGAATTTAGGAATTACTTGATTCTTCACTACCTTTTCTTTGCAATTTTGTAATATACTATGGACAAATGGAAATTGTTTTGCATTCTGATCACACCAACCGCTATTTCTTAATAGCTCTAAACTCTTTGGAAGCCTGAAAATTTGTTCATGTATGAAGGAGGTAGCAAGATTTTTGCAATATACTCTATTCCTAGTTCACACGAGGAGCTTTCAATCTTCATAAATAAACTCTAAGAAGAACAAAGTGGTACCACCTTCTATTTTTGAAAATACATCATCGATCCCAAAAATTCCCTCATCAACAATAAGCCACATAATCATTTTGAAAAGTTGGTGGCAATTAAGAATGTGTATATCTTTTGTGTGCTAGATTCTTTTAAAAGCTAGGTGGTCACTATGTCGTGATCAAAATAGCCATGTTTTATGCTGATAGCGACATAGCACCTTACCAAAAAAGAAAAGACATGGTAGAGCTTTCTTTTATTGAATGTTGCAAAAGGATTAAAATATTATACATGATTTACTAGCATGTCAAAGCATTTTTGAGTCACATATGATGTGGAATCCCATTCAGAATGAAGATACATGTAAAAGGGGATCATTAGATCAATGTGCATCTACTTTAGGTGGTAAGTCATTATGAGAAATTTCTTGCTTGTTAATGGTAGTGACATGGTGACCAAAGGAAGAAATAAAGGGATCCACCATAGTCATGTTGAAGCACTAATAAAATGCACATCATCAGATTATAATGAATCAACGATGGTCGTTATGTCACATAAGGAAGTTGCTCACTATTTATGCATGGCAACATAGTGAGAAGATGACATGTGTCCGCAAGTGCTAGTGTGTCCAGACCAATTTTCTAATAGTAAAATAAAGGCTTATGTAGATAAAGCTTGTTAGGTTGACTTCTAGCTTGGCAAGTAGAAAATGAGTCATCTATTCCTAGATCATCAAATTTTTTGGGATCAAAAGCGTATTTTCAAAAATAGAAGGTGGTGCCACTCTATTCTCCTTATAGTTCATTTATGAAGATTGAAAGCTCCTCGTATGAACTAGGAATAGATTATATTGAAGAAATCTTTCTATCTCCTTCGTACACAAACAAATTTTTGAGCTTCTAAAGAGTTTAGATCAATTAATAAATCATGCTTGTTGTGATTAAAATGCAAAAGAATTTTCATTTGTCCATAGTATATTACAAAATGAGAGAAGGTAGTAGAGAATCAAGTAAGTTTTTGAATTCACCATATATATCAAAGTCTTCTAGTTTTCTATGATTTTTATTCACCATTTCTCTAGAGAAAGTTTTTTTGAGTCAAGAAGACTATTTATCTAGAAATATTCATGATGACCTCCTTGAGTTATTGCCTAAGTCCACAAATGAATCTGCTAAAGTGAAAAAATTAACCTCTCTTAACCCTAGACTTAAGATTGCTGATGAACTATATGATAAAGGTAATTGGGTTAGAGATGCTACTACTTCTAGAATAGGGCTCTACCTTTTCAAAAAATGCTTCTCAGAAAGGAAATTATTTTCCCCTCATTGGAATATCTAGAACTTTGACTTGGGAAAACTAGTGGTCCCTAGTGTTTTTATGGATTTTGGCCTATTAATGGCTATTGCCAAAAGTTATGATCTAGTAATTAGAGTAGTTAGATGATTGGATGGTGAGTGTCTCATCATAGTAAGCCTTGATGAAATTAGAGAAGTTTTTGGTCTAGAACCACTGTCAGATTATCATATACCTATTGACATGTTGGCCTAGTTTTTCACCACCCTTGTTTTGTTGTACTCAGGAGTGAAAAACCCTATATGTGCACTCCAAGTAATTTGAAATTTGGTCAATAAACCCTAGGAAAAAAAAAATTTCACCAAATAACTTTATGCCTTGCCTTGTTTGGCCTTAGCCTGTGAAAACCTTAGGAAGTATCATTTTAAATAAGTTTTGGCAGGGCATTTTTATATTAAAGGTTTATTTACGAAAGAGTGACCTTTTAATATTTTGATAAACCCTATAAAGTTTTCCTAAACTACATTATTTTATTTTGAAAAAGTCCTATGTAATAGCAAACTTTGTGTGATCGATCACATTCCCGCAATTCAGAGATGTAAGGTCTTTAAATATTGTGGGGAAGCACCTTTTCGACATGTAGCTCCTACTAAAATTTCAACTTCAGTGCACTGAAATTTTTTTGTGGCTGTCAGAGTTAGTCAGACCTTTTGCAGAACTGTTAGTGTTCCCCATGCATGTTTTGAAATCCTTGCAATATCATTGGTTTGTTCTTTAATAAGGGTATTATTTTATAGCTTAGAGTTCTTGATCATTGATGTTGCAAAGAATCAAAGGCTTGCGCATGCCCACAATAATAAAATGCACGAATGTTAAATAATGTGGGGAAGCAAAAATGGGACAAGTGGCACAGTTTGACAAGATGGGCCCATAGTTCTCAAAGATGATGATGAGATGCCTTCCATGGAAAATTTCAGATGAGTTAGAATGGATGGAGATTTTTATTTGTCACTATAGCCAACATGGTATTTAAAATGCTTGATTCTATAACCGTTGATCTGTCAAAAATCAATGGCCAGCGCATGCTCGTATTTTAAATTTGCAAGAAAGATAAATAATGCAGGCAAGCAGTTCTTCGATGTGTGGCAAGGTGGGGTTGAGAGATCTTAATTGTATGCTATAGTGTGCTACATTGTAAAGTGATCACTGACATGTACTGCCAGATGGAAATGAAGCCTTGTCAGCCATAGATCTTTCAAAGATTGAGGGTTAGTGCAATCCTGCATTATGAAGCTGCTAGTCAAATAAGGAATGTGGGTATGTGCCTTTGTGATACGTGTCACAGTGGGGCCAAATTATGAAAGAATGCTGAGTCATTCCATCTGGTCTACCACTTGTGCTTAGTTGGAAATACTTATGATGTAGGTGTGGAAAGTTTCAAAAATTAATGCAATAGTCAGGTGAGTCAGAGCATGTGGATTGAAAGTAGTAATTTCATTGGCCCAAGTGGATGATTGACCATAAAGTGCAGAAATTTTTCACACCGTTGATCCTATCTTGATCAACGAAGGACGCTTTCTAGCATAGAACTTGAGGGAAGTTTAAATAAAGTGAGAATGTGCCATGTAGACACGTGTCCATGGTAACATCACTTTTCTCATCTTGTAAGGTTAACAGATTTCCAGCATTACCACCGTTGATCTTCCGAACATCAATGATTGGCGCAAGCCCACAATTTGAAGATGCTCATCAAATAAGAAAAGTGGGAATGCACTAGCTTGACACGTGGAAAAGATGACATCAAGCACCTACTCGCTCAGAAGAAGATATGAGACCCACTGGTGTGGAATGTCATCAGAACGTGAAAAATCATATGAAGGTTTCCTATTGGTTAGTATAGCTGACTGGACTTTGTTCAAATGTGAATTGATCTGATCTTTGATCTTGTCTTGATCAATGAGCGATGCTTACCCGCAATTCTAAGGTGCAAGAATTTTAATTAATACAGGAAAGTAGACACAGTGGGACCAAGACTTAAAGGGAATGTTGAGTCATGCCATGCTGGAAAGGTTAGATGGAGTAAAGTGCGCTCATTGGTGGAATGTGACAGGTATGCCAAGTTGAAAGCAGTGATGTCATAGGCACTGAAAGTTTAAATGCTGCATTCAAATCTATCAGAGCACATTGTAAAAGGATGATATTTGATTGGTTAAGTCAGCTAAGTGGGCTATGAAAGAATAGGATTTTGGCCCATCATCGATCTGGGAAAGATCGACAGATAGTTCATGCCCGCAATAAGAAGTTGCAAAATTTTTAAGTAATGCGGGCATGCACCCTTTTTGACATGTGGTTGGGGGCTTGAATTTTTTAAAGGCATTTTACTTTTTAAATAAAGCCGTCCAATCTTTGGGAGATTGACGGGTCAGATTCAAATTTGAAATATAACACAAAACTAACGGTTACAGGAATTAATATGACTCAAAGTTTCCTTCGTGCGACCTCAATGCACTAGTATAATATGAAAAATCACCATTATTAAAGCACACAATCACAGATTTTCTCAGAGTGAAAAAGATTTCTAGAGCAAGGGCACATAATTTCTCAAGGGTTTCAGCAAATTTTCAAAGAAAATTGTAGAGAAAGAAGGGAAAATTTAGCGGGTAACTAATCCGTAACTTGTAAAAATCAAGAATTTTTTGTTGTAAGAGTGTGAAATTTTAAAATGCCTCCACGAAAGGAATTTTTTGGGCAAATTGATTATTTAAAAAGGATTGTGCATGATGATTTCCTAGAATAGTTTCCCTTATTAGTAAATGAAATAACTAAGGGGAGGGAACTCATTCCTAAGAACAATAGGGTAGTTGTGGTTGAGGGTTTCTATGATAGAGAAAATTGGGTAAGAGACGCCCAAGTATCTATTGAGGGTTTGCAATTGTTCTCAAAATGGTTCTCAAAATGGAATTTAGATACCCCCATGAGCAATATCTGGGAATTCAACATTGGAAAATTAACGGTCCCTTCAATTTTCTTTGATAGTGATCTATTGACTGACTTGGCTAAGAAATATGATCCTATTATGGGATGGGTGAAGAATCATTCTGAAGTCAATCTTTTTAGGGTTTTCCTTGAGCTGTTCAGTGAAGTTTTCAACCTTAACCCTAACCAAATTGTACATGAAATCATTGATATGGATGATTTATAAGCGAGATATGATGCATAAAGAATGTACTTAAGGATAGGGCCATTGCAAGAGCATGCTGATAAAGTTGGAACTTTGTCTGTGATTACTACTAGCACACCTGAGCCATTACTAAAAAGACATTTTAACCCTAGGGCTCAAGAATTGTATGTTTCTCTTTGTAAATTTTTTGGAATGGATGAAGCCGAGTAGATCCTAGGCTTGATTGTCCTCATAATGGCTCAAACTCTTCAATTTGGGATGAGCACTATTCTAGATTTTGCTACCTTCCTTGCAAAGGAGATTCACAATGGTTTGGTGGGAATAGCAAGGGGAAAAGTGAACAAACCATTCTGTTGGTATTCATTGCTTATGCATGTATGCTTGTACAAGGTATTTACCTTTTTCTCCAAGGGTATGGATTTGGAGACAACTATAAATGGAGAGAGGAATCCTGTATAGTTGTGGAGTGTGGATATGACTTCAGAAGGTACAGATGCTAGTTATGTGAGATTTGATAGATACTTTGCATCAAATTTTAGCTTGATTTAAAAAGGGGACAACCCCAAAATTCCACAAGCATTGTTAGAATTGGTTAGACCCAAGGACCATGCACAAGGACTATTGGTTAGTCATAACTAGGGGGATATACTCCCTTACAATGTCTCAATAGTAATAATAGTATATGGCTTTTTGGGAAAGCCTCATGTGCTACCTTTCCATGTGCCCTTGAAGATAGGGATAATTGAGCTCCTATGGTAGATAAGAACTATAGATGAGAGGGAATTATCTAAGAAGGATACCTTCTTTCCAATTGTTACTATAGTGCATGATTTTGTTTTTGTTAGGCAAGGGTGGAAGCACCTTAATTTGTTTTTAGATAGATATAACATGGCAGAATCTCATGCCAGATTTACTAATCCTAAAGGATTCTATGACCTCTTAAGAGAGAGGGTGAAAACTTCTCACATGATACAACAAGTTTATTATCTAGAGTATATAATAAAAAAAAATTCACTTTGCAAGAACAAGAATTGAGGAAAGAAAAATGGATAGTATTTAGTAAGACTTTAGAGTTCATTAATGCTTTTGACCCCCAGTATGACCCATTGAAAGATAAGAAATACTGGGGAGCTAAAGTGCAAGAATTAATGAATAATTTTTCTATAATAATCCAAACCATGAATGATAAGAAAACCATATATGTTGAGACATGTCTAGACAAGGCTGTAGAGGTACAAAGAAAGATTAGTAGTAGAAATGTAGTGGCTCCTGGCCAATATACTTTGCAAAGAAGGGTAGGTTATGTAATGATTCAAAGTGTGTAATAGGCACCCCTTCATCAGAGGCCAAGACCAAGAAGTCCATCTACAGCTAGCTCTCTAAAAAGGCAGAAATTAGACCAGGGATCTTCTTCTTCTTAGGTAGAACAATACCCCTAAGGCCAGTCCCCAATCTAGATCGATGATGAAGCATCTTTAAGGGAGCAGCTTAGACAAATGGGTGGAGAAGGGGATGTGATTGTTACCTCCACAAATTTGGAGATTGTTGAGCCTCAAGAACCACCTACACCTTCCTTGGATTTAACTATTGCTGATTACCAAGGTAAGGAAATTGACCCTATAGTT
Source organism: Cupressus sempervirens (assembly GCA_028749045.1). NCBI lineage: Eukaryota > Viridiplantae > Streptophyta > Pinopsida > Cupressales > Cupressaceae > Cupressus > Cupressus sempervirens. The sequence continues at coordinate 688,484,382 of CM053791.1, read as the reverse complement.
GCCCAAGCCTCTAAGAGGTTTATTAATGATGAAAATTTTGTGAAGTCTAGAGCATTTGCACAATTTTTATGGAGGCTAAATATAGGAAATTTTGAGAATAATTGTGAAAAAATAAAGGCAGAACAACGTGATAGATTAGATTTTTCTATTAAGGAGGAGGTAAAGTCTAAATTTTTGAAAGATTTTGCTCAATTTACCCTTGAGGCTGGTAGGCAAGTAATTAAACAGTCAGGAGTCCTTATTTTACTAGAATGGGATATAGTGAACACCATCATTTTTGATTCAGTAAGGATGCAAAAGGATGTCCAATTTAAAATTGAAGAAGAGGTATTATAGGCTCATAGAGGAGTCAAATTTAGTGATGACCACCAAGCCCTTTTTATTTGGTCAATTAAAAAAAGAGACAAGTCCAGAATGTAGGAAATTTCCACTGCAGAGCATACTAGTGCATTGACAATTTTCAGTGCTGGTGAAGTAGGTAGTAAGAAGATAATAGGAATGGCCTCAAAGATGTTAAAATTTAGAGGTGTTGTATTTGGCCAGGAAGAAGATAGATTTTCCCAACTCAATGCTAGGTTTGAGGAAGTTTTGAAAGCATATAAGGAAAGGGGTATGCAGATACAGTCATTGGAAAGCAAAGTATCTTAAATGGAGAAGATACTTGGGAAAAGAAAAGTAGAAGAATCTAGTAGACCCAGGATTGTATACCCTCCTAGGCCACCTATTGAACCTTTCAAATCCACTCCAATTATTGAGGTACCAAATACCCCTGAAAGGCCACAATTCTACACCGCAAAAGATTTTGAAGAAGAAAAGAATTAGTTGTATGCATTGCATGTAGAACTAAATAATCAGTTTGAGAAGAAAATAAGGTAGGGTATAATGTATTTAGTAGATAGAATTGAGTGGTCATCATGTTTTGATTTATTGGAAAAGATTGCATCCATCAGGGATGAATTGAAGAGAGATGAAGCTGTATTCAGACCCCTTGTGCAGAAGTGGATATATAAAAATGAATATATCACTACTATGTGTATATCTATTATCTAGCTGTTGTGTCATCAAATAGAAAAAATCTTTGACTTATTGAATAAATTGCAAGGATTTGATGATAAGAAAAATTCTTTTCAAAGAAGACTAACTATTTGGTTTTTCAAGTATATTGCAGAAAAGTTTGATTTATTCCCTTGTGCATTAAAAACTATTGATAAAGTGAAGGAAAAGGAGGAATGGAAAAGGGAGTTAGATGAGATTTATTGTGAAAGGAAAAATAAAGTTATAAATGAAACTAGACATTTGTTATGGACAATAACAAATGTGGAGTTTGTAAAAGTACAGATATTCTATAACTCCATCAGAAAAGATTTTGTTGATATAGAGGCAACTGCAAATTCTTTAGTAACTGTACAAAGAAAAGTTCTAAATTTTGACTGGCTGAAGGACACTACCTATAATAAATGGAAGGAAGAGCTTATGTCTATAGAGCAAATAGAAGGAGATGATGAGGTGGAGGACGATGATAAAGAAGAGGTTGGAAAAGTAGAAGCCACCTCTGCCACTGATGATAAAGACAAAGAGGATCCTTAGGTAGCAGGAGATGACTCATCACTATCACATTTGATGGCCACCTATCCTAAAGAACCAGAGTGCTAAAGGAATTCGATCATAATATTTTGTCTTTCCAAAGGGAATAACAAAAGTGGGCCCACAAAGGAATGTTCAATGTACCAATCTTTCTATTATTCACAATTTTGTCTTGTTGTGATGGATGTATGTAAATTTTTTTGAAGGACACCTGTCAATTTCTCTTAGCCTTAAGCTTGTTGCATCTCACACTATATAAGTGAGATTCTAGGGCCAGAGAAAGGGCTTGAATTCTATTGTTTCTAGGTGATATACTTAGTCTATTTTTTTGGTCCAATGTTTGGAGCAAGTTTATGATGTATTTTCTCTGTTAGTTCTTGAGAATACATGAATAATAGAATGATCTTTGTGTTTCCTCCTAAGGTCATTCTGAGTTTACTATAAATGTATATAATTATCAAAGAAAATGAATACAAATTATGAGCTGTCCTAATATCAGTTCTTTCTAAAATTTGTCTCCTTTTGATTACTTGGTTATCTTGATATTGTATGAGTAAAGGCTTGTACAATTGAATGCAATCTAGTTAGGTTGTATATCTGTTCATCATTGCTATTAGTTCAATTGATTAAGTAAAAGCTTTGATGAATTTGATAAGGTTGTTGTAGTAGTGGAAAGGATTTTTGAATGATGAATTCTAATAATATTTGTTGTAAGGCAACAAATTAGATCTAAGGATTTTGTCGTAGACTCTAAATCCCAATGAATTAGGCACTAGTCAAATTGATTCAACTGGAAGAGAAATGTATCATAAATGGTTTTCAAATGCTGAATTATAATCAATTTTACTTTTATTTCCTGAAGATTTTCAAAGTTGGTCTATACTTGTTTGCATGAAATGTTTTAGCTTCAGTTAGCCACTATTTTTGAGAACTCATGCAGATCTATAGAAGAATTTTTTGGTTGGATCTGTTATATGGGATGTGTTTATCAAATTGTCAAGAATTATGCATGTATTAGAGGATATGAGATGAGAATCAGAATGAAACTAAAATAATTCTCTTACAATGTTTTCTAGTCTTGAATCATCCCTGGGTATACCCACCCTAGTTTTGCAGAGCCTAAAGAGCAGAAAACCACCCTTGGTTTTGTTGATGTTGGGTCCAAATAGTTTGCACATATAGTTATTAATAGGAATTGGCTAGTCCTTAGATTGTATGAGTGATGTCATTTTGGTATTAAGCATTTTGTTGCTCAGTAGTTTTAAAACACCAACATGACCTACTAGATCTCGATAAGGAATATCTACCTAAAGGGATAAGGTTAGGTAGGGTGCACTGAGGGCACACATAGGCACAATTGGGAACTTTCCATCAATCATAACATCTACTAGGGAATCTTTTAAAAAGGAATATTTTAATTGTTGGGTTGTGGAGATATATATGACTCTGTGTAGGATTTTCGATGAGGATGAGCAAAATGTCATGCCTATAAATTATATGTATATGATGGCTTAAATTTCATCCTTTGGTGTTAATATTATTTTTTATTTCACCTTTTATTTTGTAGAAGAAATCTATACAGGCCTAGTTGGAATTGCCAAGGGCAAGATAGAAAAAACCTTTTGTCACTACTCATTGCTAATGCATATGTTCTTGTTTAAAGTTATGACATATTTTGGGAAAGAAATGGTTTTGAATAAAGAACAAGAGGGAGAAGCTCCACCAGTTCAATTATGGAGTGTAGATATGACTCAAGATGTAGAAAAGGTCTAGTTTCATTAGGTTGGATAGGTACTTTGCATCAAAGTTAAGGTGCCTCTTATTAAGGAACAATCCCAGAGTCCGTAGGGCATTAATAAATTTTATTAGGCCCATGGATAACCCCTCTGGTTTGAAAGTATCACACAATTGGGGAGATATTATAACATACTCTATTTCAACTATTTTTAGAATTTATGGTTTCCAAGGGACCCCTCACGTATTTTCCTACCAATTGCTTCTAAACATAGGAATAGCTATAATATTGTGGCAGCTGGGAGGATTGGAGGAAACCTATTTGGTAAGAAGACAAAGAGGCTTATTTTCTCCAACTTGTACTGTAGCCCACCATTTTGTAATTACAAAAGGTGGTTGGTTGTCTTTACACAAGTTTCTAGACTAGTATAAGATGGTTGTGTGTCATCTTCATTTTTGTGATATTGAGGGATTTTATGATTTGTTTTTTAGATTTAGTGCTAATCTTGGTTCCATAAAACATGAACCTTATTATCTTAAGGATATAATAACTAATGAGTTCCCTTTGCATGAGAAAGAGACCAAAAAGGATAAGTGGAGGGTTTTTTCAAGAGTTTTGGAATTTGTTCATTGTTTTGACAAAGATTACAAGCCTCTTGATAATGTAAAAATAGAGGCAGATAAAATGAATAAGCTCACACTTACCTTTCTTGAGATAATGGAAATAATGAATGAGAAGAAATAATTCTTCATTAATGCCTATCTAGATAAAACCAAAGAGGTCATGAGGAGATTGATATTCACTCCTAATATTGTAATAGGTTAGTTAATTGTCTAAAAAAGACCAGGCTACAATGTGATCCAAAATAAGAAGGCCATTGTGGACAAAGGCAAGAAAATAATAGAATCAACTAGTATTTTTTTGGAAGAGAGACCTAATGAGCCCTTGCCCAAGAGGCAAAAAATAATAAAAGAACAAGGTCCTCACGTTGAGGAATAATCACCTACCCAATCCCCTTTGTAGATTGGAGAGGAGCAACTCATTGGAGAGCAAGTGGAACAACTTGGGTCCCAAGGGGGAGTATTTATTACCTAGGCAGAGCTAGAAGAGGGAAATCCTCAATAACCTCCAATGCCAAGCCTTGATTTGATAGTGGCAGATTACAAAGGAAGGGAATTAGATCCTATATTACAATAGGCTAGCCACAAATTTTTTTTAGATGATGATTTTGTTAAGTCAAGAGCCTTCTATCAATTTTCTTGGAGAACAAATATAGGGCTTTTTGAAGAAAGGTGCAATAAATTGATTGCAAAACATCTAGAGATGAAGGAAGTAGATGCATAAAACCAAATAAAGGAGGAGATGACACAAGAATTTAAGAACTTGACCCTTGAAGAGGGGAGATAGATAGTAAAAGTAGCCAGTATTCTACTACTACCCAATTGGGATACAAAATATGCTCTAGTTTTTAATTCTATTTCTAATAAACTAAACATATAGGATCAAAATCAAAAAGAAATAAAAGGTGCCATATTCAGTGTAGACCATGCTGCCTTAGTCATTTGGTCAATAAGAAAAGGATCCAAGACTGTTTCCTCATACTCAGATGATATTGGATTAATGGACAGTATAATTGTGAAGAGGGTAGAAGATACAACCAATGTGGAGGCTGCACATTTGAATGTTGGTATATCTAACCTAGCTTTGGCCATTGTAGAGAGAGATGAGTAGGAGAGGTTAGCATTGCAAGATAAGATGAGAAAGTCTTGGAGGCCTATAATAAAGAAGTTCAAAAATGAATTGAACTTGAAAATAAAATAAGGGGATAATCTTCTAGGCCAAGGATCACATACCCTCACCCACTAGTGGAGCCTTTTAAATCCACTCCCCTTATTGAGATTCCTGGTACACCATAGAGGCCATATTATTATACAACTAAAGATTTTGAAGAAGAGAAGAGAAAATTGTGGGCATTACATGTAGAGTTAAATGTGCAATATGAGGAAAAACTGAGAAAGGCTCTCATGTATTTGGTTAATAAAATTGAATGGCCATTTTTTTATGATTAGTTAGCAAGGGTAATAAACATATGCGAGGAAATAAAAGCAAGTGATGAAATTTTGAAACCCATTGTCAATAAGTGGAGTAAGAGAAGAAAAGAGGTCACTTTTTTATGTTATTCTATCATAAAATTTTCACATGACCACATAGAAAAAACTTATGATGTTACTAATGATCTTCTAGAATTTGATGATAAAAGAGTTGAGTTGCAGAGAATAATTGTTAGCTACTTGGATAAGTATAGAAGTGAAATTTTTTATTTATTCCCATTTGCTTTAGATAAGAAGAATAGATTGAAAAGTAAGGATGAATGGGCCAAAGAATTAGATGACTTGTTTTGCTTGAGAATAAATATAGTCATTAATGAAAAAGGACATGCATGGTGGGCAACCACAATAGAGGAAATTGTAAAGGTCCAATTATTATTTGATTCTTTAAAACAAGGATTTTTTAGCATTAACAAAGTGGCTGAGTATGTGATCAAGAAGAAAAATGATATTCTATAGTTTAACCGGCTAGATGACACACTTTTTGACAAGTGTATGGAAGATATTGCTTCTGATGAATAGTGGGAGGAAGTTGAAAGTGATAATGATGAGATAAATCAAGATGAAATATAGATCATTGATACACCTATAGGAGATCAAAGGAAAGAGGAGGACATAGAAAAGCAACCAATTGTAGTTGTAGGTTCAGAGGCCCAAAATGATGATATGGTAGAGGAAGAAACAAGAATTGATGTGGTTTTATTAGTTCATGATGAAGCCAGTGGAGATCCTTGAGTTGAGGTTAACTTGCAAATATTAGAATATGACACAACATTAGCAAGTTTGATAGCTACATATTTTGAAGAATCAAAATAGCAAAAGAGCCAATCATGGAATCCATAGCATTTGGAGATGTAACAAAAGATGGACCCACCAAAAGAATACTCTAATGTATAAGTTTTCTGTTACTCAAAATTTTGTCTTTTTGTTAGCATAATGTAAATATCTTTTTTCTTAAAGGATAACTATCATTTTCTCTAAGCCTGAAGCTTGTTGCATCTCAACCTTTATAAGTGAGATTCTAGGGCTAGAGAAAGGGTCCAAATGGTTGTATCACTTTTAGCTTCTATTAAGTCTCTTCAATATAATAAGTTACTATGAACATTATGATGTATTACTCTGCTATTGTTTGAGAATACATTCTTTCTTGCAAGATATTGTGGTTTCATCTGAATTCATCTTGAGTTTCACGTCAGTTATACCCAAATTTTAGAAGTTATTAATACAAATTGGGCTGTCTCCGTTAATTTTTTTATTGAATCTTGTCTCTATTCTGTTACCTAGTTATTTTGAAATTGTATAAGAAAAGCTTGTCCACTTGAATGCAATTAAATCAAATTGTATGTCAATTCATTATTGCTATCAATTCAATGAATTAAATAAATGCTTTAGTGATATTGATAGGGTCTCCATGGTAATAGGAAGGATGTTTGTAAGTATGATTTTTAGTAAGAACCATTGATAATATTGATTGTAAAGAAATCAATCAGATCTAGGAATTGAGTGAACTTTGAATCCCAATGGATGAGCCACTAATCTATCAAATTCAGTCTATATATGAAGAAATATTAGTCAAGCATCAAGCTTAAATTCAAAATCAAATTTCTCTTTACTATTTGAAAGATATCAATGTTGGTCAACACTTGTTTGCATTTGATCTCTAAGCTTTAGTTAGCTACTATTGCTAGAAATACTTATAAATCTGAGAAAAATTGTGATCAAATATGCTTATAAGGGATGTGTATTATATTAAAGTGTCATGGAATGACCAAATAATGTATATGATATTGTATAAAATATATCTTCCATCCCTCAGGTATACCCACCTTGGTTCTGTACAGCCTAAAGAGTAGGAAATCTTTCTTGATTTCATTGCAGTTGGGTCCAAATAAGAAACACATTCAATTGTTTGTAGGAAGTAGCTATTCCTTATATTATTTGTGCTTTTATTATCTTGGTATTGAGTATTTTGTTAATTAATAGTTAAAAAAAAACCAACAGGATGATAGAGATAGTTGATTTTTTTCATATGGACATGAGGATATTCATTTCTTTTGTAAACAGTGAACCATTTTCTTCCTAAATTAAAAACTATTGCATCTTCTCATCTCTAATGTAGGGTATAGAGTATAAGAAGGAATTTGACATGTGCATTCAATAGATAGAAAATATTTATAGTGGGACCTGATATATGATTGGGCCACATAAATGGTGCTAGTGGATCCAATTACACAAGTAATATTAATTGTAGAATTAAGGTGATCACATGGCCCATAATATCTCACAAGGAATCAACATCTTAAAGGCGATATAGAAATATCCTTTCTACATAAAATGAAGATCTATGAATGAGAGAGGAATCAATAGTGCAGACTTAATCACATTATAAAGGAGAGCCGTCAATTCATTTCTATGTAAAGGGGAGATCAATAGTCTGCATATTATTGCAAGGGTTTAGTGAGATAGACACATGTCCTATCTATTGCAATATGTGGAATTTTGAAAGGAGCTTATGAGATCACCATGCTAGTTTCTCATTGGCTAATGATGGGTCCCTAAAAGATGAATAGGATGGTCAGTGAGCATAAAAAGGAAATTGTGGCCATCTGATGTAAGATAAAAGATAATCAATGGTAGGCATTCAATCTTGGTATCAAAAATAAGAAGAAAAACCTTCTCTTCTTAAAAATGATAGTCATTTCACATGAATTTATGGTTTTCATGTCATTACAAAGACTTTAAAAGTTGTCACTTTACTTCAAGCTTCAAATTTGTGCATGTGAAATATATGAATTGTTATAATGAAGCTTAGGAGAATTTAGAACTAGGTCCAAGGTGTTTCTACAATTGAGCAAGAAACCAAGTAAGTAATAAAGTTCCTTCTTTGTGATTTGAATTATAAATTTGGGTTTTATTCAATTGTCTTTTATTATTTTTGAAGCCCTTGTTTGGATCCTCAAACCCTAAAAAATCCCTAACTATGTAAATTCCTTGTAATTGAGAACATGCCACAAAATTAGTACTCTAGAAAGTTCAATTTTAAGGATATATGATTACAAGATGATTTTGTTGAACATTTACCTTTTTCTAAAGAAGTTAGGTAGTTGAAGTGTGAAAAGCCTTGAATAATGAAGTTCTCCCTAGTTTGAAAGATAAGTATGGGAATGTCTATGACACCAACATGCCAAGGGTCTAGAGGTTTTTAGATGGTGGTATGTGTTGGAAATATAAGAGGAGTAACTGAGAGGGGAGGGGTGAATCAATTACTACAAAAATAAATCCCAGATCTCTTAGATGTTAGTACAAAACATAAACTCTACTAAAACTATTGTCACTTAGTTAGCACACATGCACTTGGTTAACATTATTAATATGTTGTAACTTGGCAAGCATTGAAATAACAACAATTACTTGGAAAATATCAAACATCAAAATATTAAGATGTTAAGTGTGATTAACCTTAATTAACTGAGTTGTATACACAAAAGAAAAATGACATGAACACAAGTGACACCAAGATTTAATGTGGAAACCCAATTTGGGAAAAACCACCAATTACAACTAGTTACCTAATTTTCACTCTTCCAAAGTGAGCTCTATTAGGAAGCAACCTTGTTAAAGGTTACAAAACACATTTTTAGGTGTGTGAGGATTTATGTTGTTTAGTGTGGAGCTTAATCAGTCCCCAAGTGGGAGATTGTGAGTTTGTGGTGATTGATTAGGAAAGTACTATACATACTTCATAAAATTACTTTTATAAAAGGGCTTAGGGCTAGGTATTTTGGTTAAGTAGTGATGCAAAAATTGCTTCTTGTAGTAATATTGAGCTATAAGGGATTACAGATTATAATTAAGTTTTAAATAATATTAGACTTGTTGTTTGGTAGATGTAGCCCAGGGATTGGGTGAACCATGCTAAATCTTGGTGCCTTGTGTTCTTTTATGTGTGATCTATTATTTTTTGTTATTGGTTATATTTGCATGTAATTGTTATTTCTGTCTATGGTTTAATCCTAACAAGTGGTATCAGAGCAAGGTTGTTTTTTTAGTTATCATCTGTAGGAAAGTCTTACGATTGAGTGGGAGTGATGTCAGACAAGAGTAAGCCGAGAGTTCACAAGTTTAATGGGTAGAACTTCCAATTATGGAAGATGCAAATGGAAGACTATCTTTATCAAAAAGATTTATGGAATTTATTAGAAATCAAAGCCAAGAGTCAGGGATCTATGTTAAATGATGAATTGGATCTTTTGGATAGAAATGCACTTGGAAGCATTCAATTATGCCTGGCACCATTGGTGGCATTTAATATTACAAAAGAAAAGATAATAGAAGAGTTGATGAAAACCCTAGTGACACTGTATGAAAAGCTCTTCGCTTCAAACAAGGTATTTCTCATGAAGTGTTTATTTAATATCAAAATGGTAGAAGGTGGATCTATTGTAGATCATTTAAATGAGTTTAATACTATTACTAGTCAGTTATCTTCTGTGGGTATCAATTTTGAAGAAGAAATTAGGGCTCTCTTGATTTTTTGTTCTTTGCCTAAAAGTTGGAATGGCTTGGTAATGGCTATGAGTAATTCTATTCCTGCATCTAGTACCCTAAAATATGATGACATGATCAGTGTTATTTTGATTGAGGAAACTCATAGGAAATCCTCAAGTGGATCTAAATTAGGAAGTGCTTTGAATGCACAAAGCAGGGGCATAATGACTAAGAGAGGAAGTAATTTTGGAAATCATGGGAAATCAAGAGAAAATTCAAAGGGGAGGTCTCAATCAAGATGATTGAACAACTACTAGTACTGTGGGAAACCAGGTCATAAAAAGAAAGATTGCTAGAATTGAAAGAAAAATGAAGGAGATAAACTATATGGAGACAAGGAGGCAAATGTGGCAAGTAACAAATCCAAAGAGGATGCTTTGCTTCTATCTTTAGAAAGTGTTGATGATTCATGGGTTTTAGATTCTAGTGCTTCATTTCATGCTACACCTTATAGAGGTTATTTCATTGATTATGTCCAAGGGGATTTTGGGCTTGTTTATTTGGGGGATAATGAACCCTGTTAGATTGTTGGAAAGGGAAAAATTAAAATTAAGTTGTAGAATGGGAATCACTAGCTACTACATGAGGTAAGACATGTTCCAAGGTTGAGTAAGAATTTAATTTCAGTAGGGCAACTTGGTGATGAAGGTCGTGTAGTTACTTTTAATGATAAAAATTGGAAGGTTTCAAAAGGTTCCCTTGTAGTAGCAAAAGGTGTGAAAGTAGGAAACTTATATCTTTGTACAAGTCATATTGTTCCTTCCAGTTTAATTATTTTAGAGAAAAATGAATGTTTAGGAACAATTGTTGCAGTTGAGTAGGGAGAACAAATAGCTATTGTAGATTCTGATACAACGTTGTGGCACAATAGACTTGGGCACATGAGTGAGAAGGGTATGAAAGTACTTCATTCAAAGAAAGTTTTACCAGGTCTAAAATGTGTTAATATGGATTTTGTGAAAGTTGTGTGTATGGAAAATAAAAGAGAGTGAGTTTTGTAAAGACTGGGAAGGAAAACAAAAAGGAGAAATTAGAGCTTGTGCATACAAATGTATGGGGATCGGCTTAGGTATCTTCCCTGGGTGGCTTTTGTTATTATTTTACATTCATTGATGACACAACTAGAAAAGTATGGGTTTATTTCCTTAGACAAAAATCTAATATATCTCAAACTTTTAAGAAATGAAAATGCTTGGTTGAAAATGAGACTGGTAAGAAATTAGAATGTCTCAGATCTGATAATGGTGGAGAGTATTGCACTCATGAATTTTAAGATTATTTCTCCACTAATGGTATTCATAGACATAAAACTATTCCAAGGACTCCATAGGAAAATGGAGTGGCTGAACAAATGAATAGGACTATAATAGAGCACGTAAGGAGCATGAAGTTGCATGCTAGGTTGCCCTTACACATGTGAGGCTATCAATACTACTATATATTTGATTAATAGAGGTCCCTCTACTCCTTTGGGCTGTGGTATTCTAGAGGAAGCATGGATTGGTAAGAAGGTGAGTTATTCTTTTCTCAAACCTTTTGGCTATGAAGAATTTGCTCACATAGATTCTAAAAATAGAACCATGTTGGAAGCTAAGTCAAATAAATGTGTATTTTTTGGATATGGCATTAGTGAATTTAGTTATAGGCTTTGGGATTTTAAAAATCACAAAATTTTAAGAAGCAGGGATGTCATATTCAATGAGAAAGTGTTGTTAAAATATTTGTTGTAGCAACACGAGAAGAAAGAAGATGATTATGTAGTGTTGGATGATACTCCAAAAGTTGATGTTCTAGCCATTCCTCATGATGTGCAACAACTACAACAACAAATACCACACACACCAGTGAATGTTAGATAGTCAACAAGGCAAATTAGACCTCTAGAAAGATTCTCTCCCTCTCTGTATTCAATTTTACTTATTGATGTTGATGAACCTGAATGTTATGCTAAAGTTGTGCAGGTGGATACTAAGATTTAGTGGGAGTTTGTAATGAAAGACAAAATGGACTCTTTTTTAAAGAATAAGACATGTGATTTATGCAAGTTGCCTGTAGGTAAAAGAGCTTTATAGAATAAGTGGGTTTATAGGTTGAAAGAAGAGGAAGGAGGTAAGAAAAGATTTAAAGCCAAGTTAGTTGTGAAAGGATTTGCATAGAGAAAGAGCATGAAGAGATATATATGGCTCAGCCACAGGGATTTGCAATCAAAGGTAAGGAGAACTTAGTATGCAAATTGAAGAAAAGTTTATATGGCTTGAAGCAAGCACCTTGGTAATGGTATCTAAAATTTGACAGTTTTATGCATGAGCATGGATACAATAGGTGTCATTCAGATCATTTTGTTTATTTTAAGAGGTTAGATGATGACAGCTACATTATTTTATGTTTATATGTTGATTATATGCTTGTAGCTGGGTCTAACAAGGATCACATTAGGGGATGAAATGCCAATTAGCACATGCATTTTCTATGAAGGATTTGGGGGCAACAAAAAAAATCCTTGGTATGAAGATTTGTTGAGATAGGAAAAATAGAAAATTGATGCTATCTCAGGCTGATTATGTTGACAAGGTGTTGCAATATTTCTCAATGGAGAATGCTAAATATGTCTGTACACCTTTACCTAGTCATTTGAAGTTGACTAAGGAGATGTTTCCTAAGACACAAGAAGAGGAGGATAAGATGTCCAAGGTATCCAAGGTACCCTATGCTTCAGCTTTAGGAAGCTTGATGTATGCTATGGTATATACTAGGCCAGATATTGGACATGCAGTGGGAGTCGTTAGCAAGTATATGAGTCATCTAGGAATTGAGCATTGGAATGCAATCAAATGGATTCTCAGATATTTGAGAGGAACATCCAATAAGTGTTTACACTTTGGGGGATCTACTACTAATTTACAAGGCTATGTTGACTCAAATTTGGTAGGGGATATTGATACCAAGTGGAGTACTACAGTTTATGTCTCTAATATTGGTGGGGCATCCATGAGTTGGGTTTCTAGGTTACAAAAGGTTAATGCTTTATCCAATATAGAGGAAAAGTATGTAGCTACTACAAAGGTAGCTAAGGAGATGATATGGCTTCAGTTCTTCTTGGAAGAATTGGGACACCATCAGAGGGATAATTATTTGTTTACAAATAGTCAAAGTGTCATTCATCTTGCAAAGAATTTAGCTCTACATTCAAAGACCAAACACATATAGTTGTGGTACCATTTCATTCAACAAGTTTTGGAGGATGGATAGTTAAAGTTGGAAAAGATACATACAGATGATAATCTAGTCGATATGTTGACAAAGGTAGTCACTAGGGAGAAGTTGAATTCCTCTTCAGCTTTAATTGGTCTTCTAGACTGAACAAGAATACAAGAATAGTAGTGTCTTTGAGGGTTTGATCTAGTGGGAGCCCCATGTGGTAGTGGTATAGCTATAGGATTAGTCTCCAAGTGGGAGATTGTTGTTTAGTGTGGAGCTTGATCAGTCCCCAAGTGGGAGATTTTTAGTTTGTGGTGATTGATCAGGAAAGTACTGTACATACTTCATAAAATTATTTATATAAAAGGGCTTAGGGTTAGGTATTTTAGTTAACTATTGATGCAAAAATTGGTTCTTGCAGTGATATTGAGCTATAAGGGATTATGGATTATAATTAGGTTGTAATCACTAGATTGTAATAATATTGGTCTTGTTGTTTGGTGGACATAGCCCAGGGATTGGGTGAACCACATTAAATCTTGCTGCCTTGTGTTCTTTTTTATGTGATCTATTATTTTTTATTATTGGTTATATTTTCATGTAATTGTTATTTTTGTCTGTGGTTTAATCCTAACAAATTAATCACCTAGTTAGGAGTGGCCTTGTTAGAGGTATGTAGACACTTCAATCTATAAATGCCACCTTGTTCGAGGATTTGGCAAATAGTTGTTAGGTTAACTCTGTTAAGAGATTTGATACACTACTACAATGGTTAGAGAGTAATAATGAAATGACCTGATTACTAATGCAACTATATTGCTGATTTCAGATCTCAATTCTAGCTCAAATACTTGATCCTTCTTGATTAGATTAATCTTTGCATCCCAACAAGGATATTTATCTTATCCATCCAATTCACTTCCTCTAAGAATCTTCTAATCTTCCATACATTCTCTCTCTTTTTTTTTTTCAATCCTCAACTTGACCTATACTTATATCATATACATTTTCAATTTGGCTTGAATATAACTTATAATGATAATACTTCATTGGCTAGAACCAACAAAAAAATCCATTAAACTTGATATGTCAAAACAAGAAAATCCTATGTTAGTTGACCTTGCTTGGTAGATACAAACTCTAAAATGATTTTCTTGTGTTAACCAAGTGAACTCAATTAACACTACAACATCATAAACTTCCTTTTATAACTGAGTGAGCTCGGTTAACACTAGTTCCATCCAACTTTCCTTTGTTAACTGAATGAGCTTGGTTAACACTAAACTTCTGCAAACTTCTCTTTGGTACCTGAGTGAACTTGATAGACACTATCTTCTAAACTTGGAAAAAAATGGAATGCTTGGTAGAGACAACAAACTATCTTCATCGCCTAAGTGAGATCAACATACACTATCTGGTAAAGATATGACATTTTGTGTAACATCAAAGAAAATATATAATTGATCAATTTTTTCCAAGAAAGAACATGTCATAATATAATGGAATTTCAGAGAAAAATAAAAGTAAGGATAATATCCTTAGTTTCATTCTAATTCTCATCCATGAGAACTCCCTCTATCAATGTGAACTCCCTTTGACTTTAATCTCTCCTTCTGATTTCAATTTCTCCCTCTGTCAGAAAACTCTCCAAGTTTATTCTCCGTCAAACTCTTCCTCTTTGACATCTTCAAACATTCAAAAAAATTTCTCTGATATAGCAAACTCTTTCTTTACAAATTTTTTGTGATATGACACAACAGACTCTCCCTCTTTGACATCTCACTTCAAAGACAATATTTAGTGAATTTTAATGTACTTGATGTACTAATTCATATGCAATATTCTCATTCTTTATTCCATCAATTTGAATCATCTTCAAGAATACTCGGTTGATGCATCAATAAATTCTATTTAGTGAGCTTCAAATAGGGGAATAACTCCTAGCTTACCTCTTAGATACAAAAATGCATTCTTAGGTAATGGTTTGGTGAATATGTCTACATTTTGTTCTTTAGTATTCACATATTCCAATCTCACCTCTTGGTCTTGCACCAATTCTCTCAAAAAATGATATTTTATTGCAATATGCTTGGTCTTGGTATGCATCACATGATTCTTTGATATATTGATTACATGGGTATTATTACAAAAGATAACCACTGAATCCTTAATTTGTACCTTCATACCTACCAACAATTTTTTGAGCCAAATAATATTGGAACAATTGACTATTGTTGCAATATGCTATCCCACTCTTATAGACTGAGAGATGCAAGAATGCTTCTTACTTGTCCAAGATACTAGTCTCTTACCAAGAAAGAATGCTCCATCACTGTGCTCTTCCTTTCATCAAAACTTCTTAGCCAATCTGAATCAATGAAGTCTTTCAAATCTAAGTTACCTCCTTTCTTTTACAATAATCCATAATCTTTAGTACCCTTTAGATACATCATGATTCTCTTTATTTCCATCATATGATTTTCTTTAGGATTAGCTAAAAATCTTGCCACCACACCAACTGCAAGAGCAATATCAGGCCTAGTATGTACTACATACTGAAGTTTTCTAGTCATAGATCTATAAGTGGTTTGATCTAGCTCCTTGGAATCATCATTTCTAGAAAGATTATGTCTAGTAGACATAGGTGTTCCAACCGGTCTTGAATCCTCCATTCCAAACTTCTTTAGTATCTCCTTGATATGCTTAGGTTGAGTAATGCATATACCATCTTTATTCTATTGAATTTGCAAGCCAACAAAGAATTTGGTTTCTCCAATCATTGACATCTTAAATTCCTTACTCATTTCCTCTAAAAAATATTTGCACAAATCATCATTTTTAGTAAAAAATATATCATCCACAATGATTTTTGCCAACACAATCTTCTTGTCGGTCATTCTTTGATGTATAGGTTGTTGTTATCATTTGTCCTTTGAAAACTAATCTTCATCAAATGATTATGAAGTCTTTCATACCAAGCTTTGGGAGCTTGTCTGAGGCCATATAATTCTTTGAGTAGTTTACAATCCATATCCTTTTTGCTAGGATCTACAAAACCTTTAGGTTGCTCTATGTAGATTTCTTCTTCTAGATTTCCATTCAAGAATGCAGATTTCACATCCATCTGATACAATTTAAATCCTTTATGTGCAACATAAGAAAGTAGAGTCCTAACACCTTCTAATCTTGCAATAGGAGAAAAAGTTTCATCATAATCAATACGTTCCTCTTAAGAATAACCTTTGCATACTAACCTTGCTTTTCCATTCAACTTGTTTTTGAACACCCACTTAGTGCCAATTGCATTCATATCCTTGGGTCTAGGAACAAAAGTCCATGTCTTATTCCATTCTATTTGTTCTATTTCTTCATTCATTACTTCAATCCAACTTACATTATCTAAAGCATCTGTAACTATTCTAGGTTCAAAATTAGTAAGAAAACATGTACCTTTCAATTTTTTCCTTGTCATTGTACCTTTTAACTTGTCTCCAATGATTTTCTTAGTTACATGGTGCCTTTTGACATATCTTGCAAGTATAGGCACTTTGGGTTTAGAGCTTGGTCCACTTGCCTCAGCATGATCTTTTGCATCATGCTCGGGTCCCACTATCTATGACTTAGGTCCTTCAGACTTAGACTCAGATTACACTAGTTACAACTTGGTAGTTTCTGACTATGACTTGGGTCCTTTAGACCGTGACTTAGGTTGCACTAGCTACAACTCAGGCACTTCTAGAGATTTTAGGGACTTAGGAGGTGAAGTCTATTGACTTCCAATTGGATTAGGCAATGTATTAGGTTCAAAGTAAATAAACTTTCTATAGTCATCAGGTTCTTTGCTACTCTCTTCTTCACTCTTTTTTGCAAACTCATCAATCTTCACATGTGCACTTTCTATGATCTTATAAGTAGTTAGATTCAAACATTTGTATGCTTTTCTTCTGTTGGAGTATCCTAGGAATATGCCTTCATCACTTTTGACATCAAATTTACCTTTCTTAGTCTTCTTCAAGATATAACATTTTCTGCTGAATACTTTCAAGTAACTTACATTAGGTTTATAGCTGTACCATAGTTCACAAGGAGTCTGATTTGAGTCTTTATTCAATTGTACTCTATTTAAGGTATGAACTATTGTACTAATTTCTTCCTTCTAGTATTTAATTGTAACATTATTTTCTATCATTAGGGTTCTTTCACAATCCATGATTGATCTACTCCTTTCTGCTATTCCATTCTACTGAGGTGTATCAAGGGTTGATACTTTTCTTTTGATTCTCTCAACATATTTTGTAATGTTTTCATCTTCCCTCATCTTCATCTAATCAAACTGACCTCTTAAGCTTTTAGCCTTGGCTCTTATGACATTATCATCACCTCCATAGATATCTTTTAGTTTGGTCCACATCTCATGAGCAGTAGCACACCCTTTGACTTCATCAATTTTAGTGTAGTTAAGAGTGGATGCAATGTCAATCATCATAATGCTATTATTCTTCTTTTTAGAAATTTCCTCCATAGTCAAAGTTCTAGTAGGAGTCTTATACTAGACGTTAAAATATTTTAGACCTAAATCACTAATGGTTGCTAGATGTAGCTTCATAAGTTCCTATCAATGCCTAAACCCACTCTCCAAGAATTTAATGAGATTACTGAAAAGCTACTACAAGGTCTTTTACTCTTATAAAAGAAAGCATCTCCCACATTGTCCAAAAGAATATTAGCATTGAAGATGATCATGTTTCTACATCCCTATGGAAATGTGTATGCTCCAAATTCTACAAGCTAAAAGACATGTAAAGAGAGGAGCTAAGGTCGAAGCAAGCAAGGTTGAAGCTCATTCCTACTCTTGAAGAACTTCATGCCACAAATGAAAAGGTTCTTTGTGAGCTTTTGGATGGGTATAGAGAGAGCATCTCCTATGTAGATCAACAAAACATTAGCATAGAAGATGATCATATGTCAAAGATGTTTTGGAATCACATTTATGCCCATTTCAGAACACTCAAGTCCACCTATAGGAAAGTGAAAGAAGGACATTGAAACAAGTACATATAGTTGAACATAAAAAATCATTGGTAAGGTCAACTAACTCTATTCCTTGTAGTTTTTAGATGTTTAAAGAGAAGGTAAATATTCCTAACGTGAGCACCAAAAAAGGTAAATATATCTAATGTGAGCACTAAGTAAAGGCCAAGGCCTGAGCCTACTCTTAAAGAACTCCGTAGAAATAAGGATATGGTCTTTTAGAAGATTTTGTTAAATCTTGTGGGGAATCTCAACAAAGGAGATGACCCCAAAGAAATGAAGATATGTGATCATCTTTGCAACTAATTCCACTAGTTGAAGGATCAGAAAAATGTCAAGAGAAAAGATCTAAAGCTGAAGATAACATCTACACCTGATTATGAAGCTCCCATGGTAATGTCACCTGATTCTAGTTGTCATATTATTGTAGTATTTGGTAGACAAGAAACTATTTTTGATGTTATAGATCAAGGTGACAATACTCCATTAGAGTCCTCTAAAGAATAATCTTCTAATGATCATCTTCCTACACTAGAGCATTCCACTTGTGATCAGCCAATAGCTACAAATCTAAATCTAGTTGGAGAAGGAAGAAATGAAGTTCAACCCAAAGAATGGTTGTATCAACATAAGGAGGAACTTTATGAATCCACTGGTAAAAATCTCATCCTTGATAAAGATTTGATTGAAGAAATGAGTCCTGAGATCAAGTGTCATTCTGTAGAAGAATTAATTCCATTAGTAGACTCAACTTTTTTGCATAGTGAGGAAGAAGAGATTATCTATGGGTTCCTATCACCCCTCCAAATGGATGAACCTTCTTGAGATGACCCAGCTGTGGAACTAAAACTTGAAGAAAGGTAATTGGCTTGTGAGTCTCCTTCTATACATTCAAATTGTGTAAGGTGTAATAATAAACTGAAAGAGGGAAGGAATAAAATTGAATTAGTTTTTCAAAGCAATGAGGTAACTAACTATCAATTAGTAGATTCCATGGTGAAGATGATATCTTTCTACACTTAGGCTCATAAGGAAAGTTCAAACCATTTCAATAATGAGCCCACTTCCTTAGAAGAAATGTATGTCTTATTTCCCCTCCTTGGCATGATAGAGGATCATAAGATGGATAACATGGAAGGTGCAGATAAACATGCTCAGATATATGATGAAACATGGTTTTTTAGACTATAGTGGGAACTCAAATGTTTCCTGAATATTGTGAGTCTAATTAGAATTTCTTTACATATGTTGTTTGAAGGAGCCACAACACAAGGAAGTAAGCAACTGTGAATGAAGGGCTCAAGCTTGTCCCAACTAGTAAGTGGATTCACTTAAGTACCTTTTTCTATTGGTTTCATAAGGTGAGATTCATCTCATATTTGTAAGTATGTTAGGTTAGGTGTGTGTTTAGTTTAGTTGTCTTCCCTTGCTTTCTTTATTTTTGTGTGTTTTCTTTTCCTATGTTTTGGCTGGCCTACTTCCCCATCACCTAGAATGCATAACATCTCCCTATGCTATTTAAGACTCTACAAAGCAATGGAATAAGGCACTAATATTTAGTTTTTGGTGTTTTATATAATAAAGGAAGTAGGTAGTTTGGTGTTGTGTGTGTGTGTTTTTTGCTAAATTTTTGTGAAACTAAAGATTGTTAGGTTCCTACCTAGGTACTAACATGCCTAGTTCCCCAGTCAGAGCCAACTATTGCCATGATTTCAATACCCTATTCTTAAACTTCTAAGGTTGATATCAAGTCAAATGTTAGGGTCTTGTTTGGTTATAGTTTTCCATTTAGGGCTTCTTTTCTCATCTCTTCCCTAAGTTTATATTGGTGGGAATCAATCAAGTTAAAGTGCATTCAAGTCCTGCTAGGCGATTTAGGTGGGAGGGTAAGTATTAATCCATTCTAAGATGAGAGGGAAGAAGTTATAATTCTCTAAGAATTTCTAACTTCATGGTCAAAGGTCTCTATCTAAAGTATGGATACATTTAAAAGAGATCACAGGTATATTTAGAGCAAACAATAGTGGAGAACATTGAAGACCAAGGCTAAAAGATGATATGTAGATCATGAGAACAAGATAGAAAAAATTTATGAGTTGAATTTGATGTAGAGTGAACATTGAAAGATGTATAAATGATGAACATGGTAAAAGGTCCCAAAAAATAAGTTGAAATCAAATCGATGGTCGAAAACACATCTGAATGTCCATGTAATCAAGTTGAATAGTCAAGTCACCTTGGAAATGAGACCTTTTCCATTATTGTTAGATGTTAAAAGATCTATGCTTGTAATTGTGTCACTTTCCAAAGTTTCATGAGGAATAATCATAGTGAGATAGTGACAAGGTGATACCTATCGTAGGACCCAATGGAGGTGGGACATTCGTTGAGTCATGCACAATAATTAAGAATCACAACAAGGATTGTTGATCTCAAGACAGATCTATGACTATCATTATGTCACCATGTAAAGTTTATTGATTATTAATTATAGAAACATAGTGATTGAGAAACATGTGTCTTGATAGGCCCATCACTTTTTGCAATTGTCAGATTCTCTAGATAATGAAATAGTGCCACCTATCTGCCATGATATACATAGTTGGAAGGTGGATCTACAATTCAAACCAAATGAGATATCTTTTTCACAACTACTAGATCTTAAAAGATCAACACTTTTCATTACGTCACTATAAAAGATGAAAGGAAAATAATCTTAGTTACATAATGATGATTTCACACATGTACCAAGGTGGACCTAAGGAGAAAGCCATAAAGGGAAATGATTGGGTTTTAATCATGATTGTTGGTTTAAGATCAATTACCAAAATTCAAAATAGTTGTGACCATTGAGATAAAAATTTATATGGATTTGGCACCAACATCGAAGTATGAAGGAAATACAGAGTTTAACAGGGTTTTCTAAAGCTGCATGAAGATGAACAGTTTCCAAGTGTTCTTAGAGGTGTTATGGGATTAGGACATCACCAAGAATGATGTCACACATCTATACCATGATGAAAATTAAATATTTTTTAATGTATTATTCATATATTCTTTCTATTTTGTAACTTTCTCTCAACCAAAGCTGAGGGATAACAAAAAACTATAAATTTAATTTCTTTTGATAATACAGTGGTCGAAAAACTTGATGGTGAGTTGGTTTTGTAATTCCATTTACCCTATTTTCTTGTCATGTTTTGTTTCCTATGCATAGATTATTTATGAATTAAGAGTTAAAAGACAATCATATGTGATTATATGATAATCATATGGATTCCATTTCATTTTGGTAATTATAGTAAAGGTGATTTCATTTACTTTCTTCATATATGGTTATATTTCCCATCTTGTTGGTTTCATAACATGTTAGATAGTTTCATTGGGAAGTGAAAGATAAATGTGTATGAATCTATTAGTTACTTGTTGGATTCCATTTCATTCAAGGTTGATACTTTAAAAAAATTCCACTTGTCTTCATATGCATTTCTTCTTCCATTTCTCTTCTGCATTTAGATGGTTAATCTACATTTAGAATAAGAAGTAAGAGTTAGAATCTCAAGATAATCTATTACAATCATTCATTGGGTGTGATAGGTTATTCAGATATATTTTCTTAAATTATTTGTGTCTACAATCAATATTTTTATCCTTTACTTCTCTCAGGTTAAGAGATTATAATGTCAAAACTTCTGATATCATAAAAACATGTTCATTTCATATGATTGCAAATTATAAGGGAGCTATACCTAGTAATTTAGAGGGTAGTGATAGAATACATACACTAACCCATTTATTGGTAAACATCCTTTCGTCTCTCTAAAACTTTGGGTATCAAAGATTTATGTTATAAAATCTAATAGGAGGACAAATTGTTAACCAACACACCCTTAGCTATATCAGACACCACAGGTTTGTTGTACCACATATTAGGGTTAAATAATAGGATGAAATTTATTAAGGCTACAATGTGGATGTTCTTGGGAATTAAGAAGCATGGGGATGCATTGATTTATGCTTTCCCTAAGTTTTTAGAAGCAAATATCAATGAGAGATTGGTATTTTTGAAGAAAATGGAATCAATAGATTCTAGATGGTATTCACTACTTATTCATATTCATCCTTTTCATAACAAGGAATATTTTGCAAAATATATGGCCATATAATTTGAAAGGGATGATGAAATGTTACCTGTATAGCTATGGTCAACCATGTTATCAATGGATTGGGAGGGTTCAAGTTTTGTGTTATTTGAGAATGATTTTGGATTTTCTCTAAGTAGAAGGATTTTGCCCACTATTAGAGATTTTCCTCATTATCTTAAATCATTGTTGAGACCAACTGATTGTAATGTCAAACCAAAGATGTTCCATCAATGAGGAGACATTTATTTTTATTCTCACACCAATGTTATTAGAGTATATGAGTTTTTGAGAAGACCTTTCTTGTTACCTAGATGTGTCTTATTAAGGATTGGTTTTCTTGAAGTCATAAGGAAAATTGCAATGCTCCAAGATACTAACTTCCCACCAAAAAAGACGGAGAAGAGAACCTTCTTTCTCGATCTTGCAGTTTTCCATCATTTTACAATAACCAAGAAAGGAAGAAATGAATTAATTCAATTTCTTAGACCATATAATATAGAAGTTAGTTAAAAAAGATTGAATGATATGGAATGCTTTTATGAGAGGTTAATGCAAAAAATCAATGTGACACCAAGGGGTGAACATGAGTTTGATTATCTAGAAGATATCATTAGGAATGATGAGGATTTGAAATCTCAAAAAAGGAAAAAGGGGTATTGACACATGTATCAAGAAATGTTGGGATAAATTCAAGAAAAGGACCCAAGTTATGATACACTTTCAAACTATAAGGGTTTGGACCAAAAATTAAGAGTAATATGGAATAGTTTCAAAAGCATATATAACACTATGAATGAGAAATCAGGTAACACAAAGAAGGAAAATGTTACTTTTGTAGACTATGAAAAAAGTTTGAATGTATTTTTGTAATTTAACAATATAGTTCCCAAAGAAGGAAGAGGAAAAAAGAGGATAAGAAAAGAATCACAAACTCATAATGAAGATCCAAAATCTGAGAAGTTTTGAAAGTATATCTTAGGAGAAATCTTGAAGAGAGATTGGTAGAACCAAGACCTATGGAGCTAGTGAATTTACAAGGAGAGGAGGCAGATGATAAAATGAGGGGAACCTTTTGTCCAAAATCTCCAACACCACCTAGTCCACCTTTACCATCTCTGAGAGACCATGAAAATGTGCCTCAAGAAAAGGAAGTTTCACTGGAAGTAGAATCTACTTAGGAATGGGACATTCCTTACGATGATTATGATTATGAGGAAGAGTATTACATTTATATCCATGAAAAAATCTTAATGGGAAGATACCTTCACGTTCCTAAAGCATTAATTTTGGATATCACAACATAGGAAATAAAGGGGCTTTTCCCAAGATAATTAAGGAAAAAATCTTGTATAGTTGATGTGAATGATGATGGATTTATTGAATCAACCCCTTTTAAACAACTACTTTTGAAATAATATAAATAGGAATGCCACCAAAAGATCTAGGTAAAGGGAAAAGAGAGACCTAAGGTTGATCCTGATAATATCACCCAAGAAGTTGAGAATGAAATGATAACCATATTTCAAGATATTACCCTAGAAGAGGGTAGAAATAATGTAAAATAATTAGGGATTTAATTACTACCAAATCTAAGTATCATTGATATCATAAAATATGGTTTAGTTATGAAGGACATGAGGTTAAAGAAACCTAATCAAAAGGAATCAGATAGACCTTTATATGACATGTATTTTAGTAATGATTTAGCTATCTTAGCCACTTGGTCCTTTTCACCTTCTACTTTAGGTAAGGCCATTGATAATGGTACTAGAATAAGGGGAAATATAGTCTTACAGAGAGTGAAAGATGCTAAACTCTCTCGTTCTACTAAGAATTTACAAGAACATGTTGCCTATGTTTAAAATATTATAGAAGAAAAGGAAAATAAGTATGAACAGTTGCAAGAATAGTATAACCATATATTTTTAGCTTGTAAGAAAAGAGAAAAGGAAAATGCTAATCAGGAAAATAAATTTTTTTTTTTGGAAATGATAATAGCTGAAGTAGAGGTAACTAAAAACCATGATGCAAATGAACCACCAAGTAAGGATCAAACAAGTTAATCTAAGGATTTGAGTATAATATCATTTGTCCCAATGATAAAATCTCAACACACTCCATCAAAGAAGAGGAAAAGTATTGATGCCTTGATAAAGGAGGTTATGGATTTACAAATGCAATTTTTTTTTTAAAAAGTAGTTTTTATTTTGATAAGGAGATAATTGTCTAAACAACTCTAATATTGTTGTATGAAAAGATAAATTTTAGGTTATTTAGGCTCCATGAAGTGTGCAAGATATTGTACCTAGCTACTAGCAAGATGGAGGAGGATAGGAAATTGGTAAAATTAACTTACCAGAAATGGTAGACATAATTGTGAAGACAAAAAAATAGAAATATGTGTGAGGTTAGACCATAATTCTCCTCCAAATTCCATGTCTATAGCCAAAGTTGTCCAGTATTGTCTGATTATATTGAATAAAAATGGATAGAGTTAAAAAACATGATGGAATGTTCACCCGATACTTTGGTACCAGCTCTTTTGGATAATGGTGAGAATATCAAAAAAAATTCTAACTGGAGAGCTGAAGCCATCACCAAAGTAAGTGATATGGTAAATAATATAGAAGAAAACATGGATATGACGCTCTTTCAGGAATGTATTTCAAAGTTGATCAATTATGAAGTATCTTATGAGAATTTTGAAAAGGAAGTTACCCAAGTTACAATAAATATAACCCATATAGATAGGTGGTAGATAAAATTTCTGGACACACCTGGCCAAATGATGATGAGTTTGAAGAGTGAGTGAGAAAATATATCCCACATGATGATTCAAATCATGAGGGCCCACTAGAGGGACTAAGTTTTAGCATTTTTTATTCATTTGTAGGGAACACTTTGGTTAAAGTTGTAGGAATAGCTAGTTATGCAACTTCAAGAATGTCAGATCAGACTATTAAATTGCTAACTACATGTGTTATCCCCTAAAGTCACATATTTGTTTGTAACAAGATGTAATATCAAATAGAAAGTTGACAAGTGTCTGTTCTGATTAGGTTTGAAACTTGTTGCAACTTATTTCTATAATGAGCCCCCAAGGCATGAAGAATGCTCTAAATTTTGAGAGAATGAATGATAGCCTTCATGTTCTAAGTTGGTCCAGTATTGTGTAGTAGTTTTTTTATGATCTAGTTCATACAAATAAAAGTATAAAGTTGCAAAGTAAAAAAAATTTCTAGAGTCATTTTAATGTCATAAGATTGAACACTTTACTATATTATTTCAACAAAAGTAAATACAAATGTAGAAATATAGGGTTTCCCAATTTAGAACTTGTCTCTTCTTGTGTTATCTTTCAATTTTATGAGATTTAATGATAAGTATCTTAAGTTTCAGTTGTAATTCATTTTGAATTATATCTTTCTTCATATCTTTCTATTGATCAAATTGATTATACAAATGCTTGGTATTATTAAGAGAATTTTAAAAGTATCATTGGAAGATTTTGATAAGCATGATATTTGAAATTGAGTTTTGATTTTCTCTTCATAAGGTGAGAGAATAGATCTAGTATAGTGTGTTATCATCTGTGAATATGTGACCCAATGGTTAAGGCACTGATCATTAAGTATGCTGGACAAATTTTGTAAAGTTATGTGGTGTCAAAGTTCATAAATCAAATATTTAACATTACGTGTCTTATTTATGGATCTAGAATGCTTACCAGTGCTTGATTTAGAAAGGTGTAGGGCATGGATAAATAGAAATTTTTCATCCCTCACCTATCTTCCAAATTAGAAGAATCACAGGTAATTCTCTACTATAGTAGAATTCATGGTAGATATTGATATTAGGGAGAATGATAGTAAATTCCAAGGTACACCCACCTAAATCTTGCAAAATTCTAAGGGAAGAAGACTGCTAAATCTTATTAGTTGGTCCTATTGGCTCAATGCAACAAATGTTATGGTTTCTAGCTAATTCCTAGGTATTTCTTGCATTCTCATAAGGTTTTTCAAATCATGTCAGATTAGGAGCCAACAAAATGATGACTTTGTTGGGGAAAGTCTACATGGGTATTATTCTAGCAAAGGCAATAGTGTGTGTGTGTGTGTGTGTGTGTGTGTCAGGTTGGTATATTGTCATTATGATAGAGTGGTTTTTTATATTTGGCATGTAAGGAATTTTTTAATTTTGAATTCTATTTTTTTGAGGTAAACAAAAAAAGAACATCACATTTTAGCAGAACCTTGTGTCAACATTGTTTGCAGTAGTCTAGCCTTTTTGGAATATTCTCAAGGTCTTTCATTAAAAAAGTATTTTTCCATAGTGGGTGGTGACCCATTCAAGGTTTCAATAGCTAGTAATAATATATTAGTGTAAAAAATGGCTGAAAAAAAAAAAAATACAAGAGCTTATGCAAAAGAAAACCTCGAGATCCCATTGTACACAAAGCTACTACAAGTTGGTGGAAACAAATGGCCAAATAAAAAGGGACATTCTAGTCACACTCGGGAGCCTAGGGATAATTTTGAGATCAATTCATATTATCAATCCCTAGGAGAAAGAGGCCTAGCATATTTAAGTTCTAGATATGAAAATACTAGGTTCCTAGGTGAACTTTTCATGACCCATTTCCAAGATGAAGGAATCTATCAGGACAAAAAAGTCTTGGAGATGTTGCTCTTGGCCTAAGTATTTCAAAAGTAATAAAGCAACATTTGAAGTCAAAAGATAATCAACCCATTAGATCTAATCTTGACCAGGTCTCATTCAGTGAAATAAATCCCATTGATCTAAGTGATCCCATTGAGTTAGAGGTTACTACTATGGATCTTGATGATGTATTGGTTGAAGTGGAAACCCTTAGGAAGAGAGTTGTTAAGGAAGATTTTAAACACATACACTTGGAAAAGAAAAAGGAGAAGATCACTATGAATGCTCTAATAGAAAGAGAGGTCTTTCTTAGAAGGATGTCTACATTGAAAGAACATAACAAGCAGTTAAAAGAGAGATCTTAATCTCTACACTTAGCTCTATTTGGAGATTTTGAAGAAATGAGATTTAAGTTCAAAGAGAAGGAAGATATTTTGAAAGAAAGAGATGTAAATTTTATTACAAAGATCCACCCATATAAGCGTATTAGAGAGAATATAACTAAGACATATGTGATTGGTCTCACAACTAAAGCAACAGACTAAGGAAAATAGAAGCTTGTGGGAGCTCAGATTAATGAACCTTCTCTCACATGAAAAGGTGATTTGATCACATCTACAATTGATTAGGAATTGGAAAAGACCAAAAAGGAATGTAAGATCTGGCTAAAGAGTTGGAGAAATAAAAAAATGAAGCTAAAGTCACTAAGATGAAGAATATTCTATTCCTAAAATCTAATTTTGGTCTAGCCATAGGATAGGTTCAATCTTCACAAGGTATGTCTACTAGTTTTACTTGTGGTTCCCTAGTGAGTAATATAAGGATTTATTAGTCAGGTCCTACCTCTTCTTATACTACAATAGTTTAGAAGACTATAGAGAAATAAGGAAAGACAAATATGTTGGCTCAAACTATTGGACCAAGCTTTGTTAGCACCTTAAAATTTTAGAAAAAGACTTGTATATCTGGAAAGGTACAAAAATATATCCTTTTTAGGTATCTCTAGTTATCCCAATCCTATTTCAAATGAGCTAAGGGATAAGACAATAAAATTCTATGGAAATAATGCTATTAGTGGTGAGGAACATATTAGGAATTTTGTTGACTTGTTGAATGATTATGAGGTAGAACATGAGGATGTAGTCATGAAGCTATTTGTGCATTAACTCATAGAAGATGTTAGGCACTAGCTTGGAAGGATCTCTAATGATAGTATTAGCTCATGGAATGATCTACAGAATTATTTCAAAGAGTAATATGAAGACAAGAATAATGTTGATTTTTTTTTAATGAATTTAATATCATCAAGAAAAACTAGAATGAATCTACATTTAATTTTAATGTTAGGATTCAAAAGGGGATGTACAAGTTATTTTAGGTTATGAGTTTGGATGAGAATGTATGCTTCACTACTTATTTTAATGCTTTTAACAAAGAAAATGGCCTATTTAATAAGGGATAAGGCTCATAAAACATTGAGAGATGCTTATAGAATATTTGTGAAGATTGAAAATAATAGAAAAGCCTTACACAAATTGGGAAGTAGAGATAATCCAAAAGTGTTTAATCCTTAGAGTAATAAGAAGGAAGGTAGAGAACTAAGGAGGATAAAATGGACTAGATGTTAATTTTTTTGAAGAATATGAAGTCTCTAGCTATAAATGACAACAAGACTAATATTGATGAGAAGCCTCAATTTAAAAATAATTTCAACAAACAAAATACATTACAAAACTTTTATTATAATATGCAATAGAGAGCTAGAAAACCTATTAATAACCCTATAAAAGGTACTAATGAAAAAAATACACCAGATCCATTGAAAAGAAGTAATGTAAATATTGTAGAAGATATTTCTTGGTGTGTGGCTTGCCAATCTCTCCATTCTCCTTATTACTGAGCAATGGCTTAGTCCATTTCTTCATCCCAAAAATTAGAGATAGAAGAGGCTATTGATGAAGAAAACCATGATGATGTATCTTGCAATTTGGTGGGCTCTTATTATGATAATGATGATGGATCGAATTTGGAAGAATTAGAAAGAGATGCAAATAATTAGAGAAATATTTATGGAAGTTATCACCAACAAGTTCTCTCAGACGGTGAAGAAGGAGTGGACAATAGAAAATGTAACATGACATCAAATCTTGGCTATATAAGCTTGAGGAAACCATATAACAACCTTTCTTATTTGAATTGATGAACACTATAACTTTTGACATTAGGTGAGAAAGGGATGCCAAATCAAAAAAAATTGGATCTCTTAAAATTGAGATAGGTTATTGTAAGACTAAAAAATGTGATCTTGTATCACTTTATAACTTTTTAATAACTTGCATGAGCTTAGAGACATGTGCACTCAAAGATCACTACCCAATGGTACTTAGAAACCGTTAGGGACACTTATGTTTAGTATGGTGAAGAGTGTCTAAAGGTATCTATTGCTGAAACAAGCTTGGAACAAGTGTAAAATTGTCCAACTAGAGCTAATGGAGAAGATGATTCAATCCTTGAATGAATAGTTTGATTTATACACAACATTTCTCATTTGAAATGACCAACACTGAAACTTTTTGCATTAGGTGAAAAAGGGATGAAAAATCCAAACAAAGGTAGATCTCCTAAAACTAAGATAGGCTATTATAGGCCTCAACACCGCAAGCCTATATCACCTAATAGTTTGTTAATATCTTTCCTAAGCTGAGAGATATGCCTGCTCAAAGATTGATATCCAATAGTACTTAAAGACCCTTATAGATGCTTTCATTTAGTGTGGTCGATAGAATCCAAGGGACTCTATGGATGAAATAAGGTTGGGCCTAGCCTAAACCCAACCAACCAAATCTAATGGAGTAGATGGTTCAATCCCAGGATGAATGGTTTGAAATATACACAACCTTAATTGAGAAACACTAATATTTTTGGCATTAGGAAAGAAAAGGATTCCAAATCCAAACAAAGTTAGATGTCATAAGATTGAGATAGGTTATTGTAGGCCTCAACAATGTGATCTTGTAGCACCTAACTATAAGTTAATACCTTGTATGAGCCTAGAGATATGCCTACTCAAGGATCACTTCCCAATAGTTCTTAGAGACCCTTAGGGATGCTTTTGTTCAGTGTGGTTGATATTGTTTGAAGGTCTCTATGGCTAAAACGAGTCTAGCCCTAGGCTAAACCTATCCAACCAAATTTAATGGAGTAGATGATTCAGTCCCAAATTGAATGGTTTCAAATAGACATAACCTTGCTCATTTAAACTAAGTAACACTATAACTTTTGGCACAAGGCAAGAAAGGGAAGCCAAATCCAAACAAAGTTGAATCTTCTAAAAATTAGATATATTCTTGTAGGCCTAAATAACAAAAGCCTATAACACCTGATAAATTTTCAATACCTTACACACACTTAGAGATATGTTTGCTGAAGGATTGCCACCCAATAGTATTTAGAGACCCTTAGAAATGATTCTACTTAGTATAATTGATAGAAATAATAAAATTGAAATGAACTAAAAATAAATAATTATAAATTAATCCAAGAGAGTTTGTGATGAACATAATTAGCATACTTTATAAGAGCTTTCCAAGATCAACACAAAGGAAGAGACAAGGATTTTGAAAGGGGAAAGCAAAGAAAACCCCTTGTGAATTATATGAATGAGGCAAATGCCTAAGAATGAAGAAAGAGAGAGAAGGAGATAATGTGGAGCCATAGGGCTCATTACATGAACTACATCATGATTGTGTGTTTTAGAATGAAAGAGAAGCATCTCTTATAAAGAGATGAGAAGAGGAGTTATTTGTATCTCTCATGTGAATGATTGAAACATTCATAAGTGTGTGCATAACAAGTTTCATAATCCTCTTAAGGAGGAATAAACTATTTTCCTTAGTAAAGGAATTACAAAAAAGACTTGTCCTCACATGTGGACTAGAGGACAAACAACATAAGGGATACCTTGGTTTATCCCATTTAATAAATACAACCAAGGAAAGATTACAAATTCTAACACCCCCCTTTAATCTTTACTTGGGGAAATTAAATCAAAGGGTATTAAACTTAAATTTTTACAATGAAATTCTAAATGGCAACAACTTGATCTTTGAGAATATTCAATTATGCAAAAGGTCTCTTGTGAGTGTAGGTAGATCTTCATAGAGTGAAGAGAGAAGTGGATAGGTCATTAAAGTACACCAAATAATATTATCTTGTATGTGCCTAGATGGATTACCTAAAACATAGACACAAGAAACAAGACAACTATCCACAAGAAGTATTTCATCTTATATTCAAATTAGAAATCCTTTTGAATAAGGATAAGAAAACTCTCATAGAGAAATAAAGGGGAAAATAACACATGTTATCACAAAGAAATGGAGTTATCCTGATATCAAGATAAATTATATGCTCAAAATATTATGATCAAGGACAAAAAAAAGCTTGATCAATGTTCCCATGAAAAGTATATTAGACTAATGTACTAATGACCATAGACAAGGCCAACTAATGATACTTGCATCAACATTGCATCAATTATGTGGATATAGATAGTCCACTTAATGAATCATCTCACTAGAAGTTAATGAGGGCATCCCTCCACAATGTGCATGATTCATGATCTAAGAAATGAAGCATGTAGATCATTATCATATTATTATATGAAAATAAAGTATAAGGAGAGACATGCTGATCAAATTGGTATTATCATGATTTTTTTAAAGATATTAATAAGGAATGGATTATGAGGATTTAACAACATATTACCTTCAAATTGGATCAAATCATCTGAACTTGGAGGGAAAACTCCAATAATAACATCCTCTTCATTGAGGAACAAAATACAACAACATGGAGGGAAACTCCATAAATATCAACCTTTCAAAGTAGAGCATATAGAATCAAATGGAGGGAAACTCCATATAAATATCAATCTTTCAAAGTGGAACCAATAAAACCAAATGGAGGGAAACTCCATAAAGATGTTATTCTTTCAAAGTAGAGCAACTAGAACCAAATTGAGGGAAACTCCATTTAAAATAAGTGCACACCAATATAGGATGGAGGGATACTCCATAGGCCAAATAAGGAAACTATGTATTAGATATATTGAGGGGAACTACATAGTTAATCTTGACAAAATTGGCTCCCTATGCAACACAAAAAAAAATCATATAAATCATGTAAATCAATGGTATAAAACCATAAAGTGCCAACAGGGGCATAGAATAATGCTACAAAAGCATAAAAGTGCAACTATGTGCACATAAAAATATCACAATAAAGTTGAAGGCAAATGTGTAAGATATCTCATAATCCAAAAAAAATTATGGTAAATTTAGTGATCCAAGGAAGATCAATGAGTAATATATAAATCTATAGATATCAGGTAAATGATCCATTGCAAGTGAACATAGGTATGGAAGAAATTTAAGTATTAAACACAATTACTTTACGCAAGAATATACCCATAAAATTTAATAATCACCAGAGTCACACTAGCTTGCATATTTATTTGGGCATATATGTGTGCACCCATATATACCCGAATAAATATACCTAAAATATTATGAGACGAAATCACACAATTTACCTTGATGCTTGATAAAATGATATAATCTCAAAAAGAATAAGGACATAAAATCTTGTACATGGACTTTTGCTTCTAAGATAGAATTTTGAAGAAAAAAAATTGAATGATAAGAAATAAATAGATCACTTATTTTAAAAGAAAAATAGTCCTAACTTTTAAATACAATGAAAATAAATTGATACAAGAAATTTGTTCTAACACAAATAGTACTACTAAATATTGAAGCTACTAATTGAAAACTAAAAAGATTGAATATAAGTAAAATGCTAAAATTCTAAATTCACTATTCAAATCTAGAAATACTTAAAATAATTTAATAATATTTGTAAATTTAACTAAATATATAAAAGCCTCAACAATCTTAAGATAAACATTTTTGGATTAAATCTAAACAACTTATAATTCAACACAAGAAAATAATTTAACCTCTCATGTACTCTCAAATTTGAAAAGATAATAGGAAATTATCCTCATTAAAATGAAAAAATATATAACAATAAATAAAATCAAAATCAAAATTTAAACTTTAAAATGAATGTAGAACAATAAATTTTAAAACATAATAAAATTAAATATTTTAATAAAATTTGTTACACATTAATAGTTAACTGAACACTAATTCAAATCATAAGTCAAATGTATATTGGAAGATAGAAAATAAATTTTACCATTTGCATTACCATACTATTGCTGAAAAAAAGTGAATGTTATATCAAAATTTGAAACAAAAAATTTGAGGGTTTTTTTTTTTTAAGCTTCCAATGTCCTTGTCAAATCAAATATAAAGTGTATGAAAATTTATTGGAACTCAATTTCAGATTTCACTGACATGGCTGCACATTTTTATTTGGAAAATACAATTTGTTTCTATGAGTATTTGAATGGAGTAAAAAAAACTTATAACTAGATTAAAATGAAGCATGAGAAATGAATTTATTCTTCCATTTATGGGCTGCAACTACTGCAAGAGTTAGACATGACTTCTGAGACTAAATCCATTCTTCCAATTTATTCATGAGCATTGGGATTAAATTTGTAGCAACCCAAATTAATTTCAGATTTCAATAAAGTTAAATTGGTGGTCCTTAATGAACTTTAATTTAGTAGTAATGAGTTGATTTTAATGGCTGAATACATTAAAATTGTTAAAGATGTGGCCTCCCCTTCTAGACATCTGATTTAGTAAAATCATTGCCCATCATTTGAAAGGGGCTAAAAATATTAAACAAAAAATAAAATGTTAATCATACGTATGGAGGATATTTCCAGTAAGGAAATAGAGATGTAATGATACAAAAAGAATAAGACCACATAAATGTTACAAATAGACTTTTAAATTTTTTTTAAAAAATAAACTTAGCATGAATAAAGGCTCACACAACAAAAAAGAAAGGAAAAGGCAACAATCTGCATGGGGAGGGAGAGACAACAGGAAGGAGTGGCAACATGGTGACTGATGGAGGCAACACATGAGAAGAGAAGTCATGAGGCGAGAGGGGTAGCCATAAATGAAAAAGAAAGGTAGAGGGAGCAACCACAAGGAGAGATGCAAGAGGAGGGCATGATAGTCATTTTTCAAATATTAGACATGACATTAAAATGGGAGGCACAACAGGGTGAGCTCTAACTAGTGAGAGAATAACCTTACAACTTGTTAGAAGCAAGAGAGATAGAAGGACAACACCTCAACAATGTACAAGGATGGATCACAAGACAGATCCAAATAGCAACACGCAATATCTCATGCAAGTAGGAGAAAACAAACCTCACATAAGGAGCAGAGAGGGAGAAGACTCTTGTGCAAGTAAGAAACTGATAAATTATATAAATGAGTAGGCACAGAAAGAGATTAATGGAGGCTCACACAGGCAACCAGCAATAAAAATAAATAAATAATGAATCCTCATGCAGCAGGCAAAAAATATTAACAATAAAAAAGAAGAAGAATGAAAAAAATCAATGAAGGGATAACAACCTATTAAATAGCTGAACTTGAAGAGGTAAAAAAAAAGAAATTAAAGGAAAGATTCTATTAAATAACTGTAACGCCCCGCCAAGGGATCCAAAAGAATTAACCTAAAGTTTCACTAAGTTTGCTAAACATTTTTTTTTTTTAAAAGTAAGAAAGTATAACATACACATCAAACACATAGTAGCGGAAGCAATAGCATGTAATCATCGACAACATACATTGTAAGTTACATTTCTTAAAGATCCCAAGACGTTGAGTCACGTTTAAATTTAATTAATTCTAAGTCTAACAACTATCACATACATATGAAAGAATAATTAGAAAGTCCCATTTCCATAATATACATTTGTTCTGAATGCCTCTCGGCAAATTAATTGGGAATGCTCAATCATCCACTGTACAAGTCACAGGGTATGAAAGGCTTAAAAGAATATACATATGTAAAGATAAAGATAAAACATCCTCAAATCCATGGTACAAAGTACAGTAAAAATATATGAAACTATTCCCCATACATGATACATCCATACATCCATAATGATAAAACATTTATCATAAAATCTAACCATCCATCATAATAATCCAAGAACATAGTGAAGGTAAATGCCAATCATGAAAACCCTAACCACGGTGACCACGGAATGGATCTCAATGGTAAGAGTAAAAGCACTACCACCCGACCGCGTGGAACCTAAATGGTCCACTCCCACCATGCTAAGGAGATAGTCTCAAGTCTCAAATAGGATAACAAAACCTATAATCATAAATACTCTCTAAGTCCATGAAATCCTATAAGTATTCTAACTCAAGGGTTCCTAAAATGATCGACATCTAGACCTAGAGGTACCACAAGACATGTAGGAAACCTAATATGCAAGCGGGAAAGTGTCATCGCAAAAGTCATGTAGAAGTTACTCGAGCAATCCCTTTGGAATCTCGGGTCCCTACTAATCCTGCGGCCACTAGTATCCTCTCGTACTGACGAGGCCTACTATGGAATGCAAGGTCATAACCAAGCGTTCTCTCTACCCCATCCTAGTCTATACTAGCACTCAAGGCATGGGAGAGAACATACAATTATCTTGTTAGGTTCATTTTCTCTCATTTAGTGTAAATGTTTTCACTTATTAAAAAAATGACTTACAATGGGTTTCTCAAGGCAGCCTCTTAGGGCTCCGACCCCCATTGCAAGCCACTTCCCGACTCTACACATAGATAACCTACCCTAGGCTCATGAAATCATAAATCAAAGAATCATAATAAAACCACCTCAGTCCTATACAAGCAACTGAAAAGACATCATAAAAGATAAGCCACAAAATTACATCAGTTCTTCATGAGCAATAGATAATATCAATTAGTAATCATATGATCACGACAGTTCTCTATCAGCAACTGAAGGCATCAATGATAAGTCACAAAATCCAATGGTTCTCCAATGAGCAACTAGAAAGTATCCCAATAGTAAATTACAATACTGATCGAAGACTCCAAAATGGTCAAGTCAACACATGACATCATCAAGAACATAACAAACACTTCAGTCAAAGCAACTAGAAGGTAATACAAGTATAACTGATCGAGACTCAGAAATGGTTATCAAATATAACTGGTCGAGACTCAAAAATGGTTAAGTTAGGTATCTCAAATACATACATCTCAGTTTCACACAAGGAAACTGGAAACCAATAACAAATTGTAAACACAATCATGTCATAGAGCACTTCATCACATTACCATGGTCGGGTTAAGAAAGATCGACACCAAATCATCATGACATCACATTCACAACCCCGAGCCTCTGGTAACAACCTAAACTAGTCAACGCTAAACCAACCCCATAACACTCAAAGCACAAATAAAACATCAAAGTCTCAGAGATAGGATTTGAAAGTATATTATTGAGTTAAGGTAAGGTTTATGTTTCAGTTTGATGTCGAATTTCAAGTAACTCAGTTTTCATAACTACCCCTTACAATTAGCCCATTTCTATAATTAACTTCCATTAAGTCAATATTCCAAATCTGCCATTTAATCATTTGATATTCATTAATAATTAACTTTAATTAAACTAATTTTAATTAAATTAATCAATAATTACTTGTTCTAATTACCTATCTTAATCTATTCATTAATTATTAATTTATTAATATTAAACCAAAATTATTAATAAATTAATATTTACAAACTATGTTAAATGCATTTAATATTTATTTATTAAATATTAATAAAATAAAACTATTATTAATTAAAATATATTATAATTTTACTAATTTAAAATTCTAAATAATAATAACATTTTTTTTGTAAATAATATACTTTAAAAAAAAAAAAATTGAATTAACAAAACATGTTTTTAAAAAAAAATAAAAATCATTTAATACATAACCGTCGGCTTATATAAGCCGACGGCCTGTCGTAGTCCTGCGGACGCAGGGCCTGCGGCAGCAGGTATGCTGTACCTGTTGTCGCAGTACTTGCGACGCAGGTACTGTCGGTATGCAGACAGTGGGGTGGGCACGGGGTAAACCCCTCCCCCCACACACAATTACATTATATATTTTTTTTCTTACAAAAGAGAAATATCGAAATTTGTTTTTTTTAAAACAATTTCTTTCTTAAATATAAATTTATTTATTTTATGAAATTGTTAAGAATTTATAATTTCATTTAAACTATATATATATATTTTTTGATTTAATCTCCAAATTACTTTGATAGAGAAACTATTTCCAACTATCCAAATTTTCAATTTAGAATTTCGTTTTTAAATTCGAACCCTTCCCAATTCAATCTTGTCTTCTTTAAGCTAGAAGATGAGGATTCCTAATTAAATTTTATTTTTCTTCTAAACATAATTTAACAATACCCTATCGTAAATACAGAACCAAAGAACAAGAGATTCATGCAATGAAACCCATAGACTTGATTTTAACACTCACGAAGAAGACAGGAATCTCAAATTGCATAATTTAACCGTTGGTCAAAGCACAAGACCCTACCTAGTCCTGATGCTAATATGCAATCTCCAGGAATAGTAAGAGAATTCGCTCCTCTTAGTAACCTTCTTCTGGAAAACTTTCTTGATATCAGCCTTCTGAAATTCGCTTCCAAAAGTAGTCTCCCCAAAAATTCCCGTCCAACTTCGTATATCCCAAAAAAAAACCCCCAAAGTTGTGATAAGCAATTTCTCCTCAAATCGGGGCACTAATTGTGCATTTACCCTAGAAAACTCTTTGCACAACTCAGTTAACTCCAAATTAACCTTTATTATCTTTTCTTTTATTTTGCATTCAACTTTCATGCACATTAAGTTGATTTATTAAATAACTTTTATTTAATATTCTACTTGACTTCTATTTTAAATTAATTTATTACTTTAATCTCATGAGCACTTTTAAGAAATTAAAATAACATTATTAATTTCTATAATTTAATCTTTTAATTTATTACTCAAATTTAAACTCATGCTTAGATCATGCGATCTAAAATCCTTTAATAATTTAATGTCTTTCAACTTTTTAAATTAATTTTAGAAACTTAATTGATAACATATTTAATTAATTTAATTAACAATCATATTTAGCATTTATTTAAAAATGAACTCCAATTATATTATTATTAAATTAAATAAATATTTTCCTGTTCTAAATTTATCTTTGAACTTTAATCTCCAAATTTAGTTCTTTTATTTAATTAATTTCTCAATTAATTAAATATTAAAGATATCATAATAATTCTCTATTAAATTAAATCATTAATTAATCTTTTTAATTAGACTTAATTAATAGAAAACACATCAAGGACTCATATAACAACATACGGAAACCCTACATAGAAAAGCATATACTAAATCAAAACAAAAAGGTTATAATCTCGAAATTACATCATTTGATACATTTAGAGGGTACTTAACTTAGATACTTGTCCTAATTATCAATTAGGACAATTGGCTAAAGGGTTTAGGAATTGGACTTAAGAGTTTATCTCCCCTCTCTTACCATTGAGACAGTGCAATAGGGTACGCTCATCCGGACAATTCAGGGAAGTCAATACCCGATACCTACAACCTGCATAAAATTCACGCATGTACAAACACAATATTCTAAGCTAAACAAACAATGGCAGGAAGTGGTGCATTGTGTAGATCCCGACTAGCAGGTGACTACGACTCCCTTCCTTAACCATATCAGAAACACCATACATAAATAAAACAACACGAACACCATACACATGCAATATGGGGTAAGTATCCATAAGAAGCACATGGAATAATAAACCATCTAACTAATCATCATCGATAACTAAAACCATTGAATAATTATCATACATGCATGAAATATAGAGTACCAAGTAATCTCATCATATAATAAACTGAGTGTAAACATCATCTGATAATCTCTAAAATAATAATACTAATAATCAAACATAAATTGGCCTAAAAGAGTTTGGCAATGATATCAGAAATGTAACTCGAAAATGTAGACTAGGGGCAGGCACTACAACAACTAGAAAGGTGAGAGTATAAGGAAAGTTCAAAATTGGAAAAAAAACAAAAAATCAACACAAAGATACTAAAAAAGAATAATAAATAATAATTCCCAAAAGATATGGATTTGAATAAATTTTAAATTTGCAAAAAAAATGTAAGTATGAGATTTAACTACCAAAAATGAGATGAAAAAAATATATAGTGGAGTGCAGATATAAAAAGTTGAGAGATACACAAAAAATCTAAAAAGAATAAATAATTAATATTTAAATATTTAAAAATAAAAGAAATATAGTTGAGTTAAAAAATTTAAATTTTCAATGCTAATATAAAAGGTTAAACTTTGTAATGTAAGGTGACTAACATTATAGTCATTAATAACATTAATTAAGTGTTTCTTGTGATAAGATGTGTTAGGAAATCATAATATAATTTTTATTTTAAATATTTAATAAAAAATAAAAAATATTAAACTCAAATTAATAAATGCTACTAAGAGCAAAAAAATAGTAATTTTTAAATAGAGTTACCTAGGTCAAAATAAGGTGAGCTCCAATTCATCATCAGAAAACTCATAACAAGGATTAGTTTGCTCTGATACCATGATAGAAATAATAAAATCGAAATGAACTAAAAATAAAGAATTAAAAATTAATCCAAGAGAGTTTGTGATGAACATAATTACCATACTCTATAAGAGCTTTCCAAGATCAACACAAAGGAGGAGACAAGGATTTTGAAAGGGGAAAGCAAAGAAAACCCCTTGTGAATTATATGAATGAGGCAAATGCCTAAGAATGAAGAAAGAGAGAGAAGGAGATAATGTGGAGCCATAGGGCTCATTACATGAACTACATCGTGATTGTGTGTTTTAGAATGAGAGAGAAGCATCTCTTATAAAGAGATGAGAAGAGGAGTTATTTGTAACTCCCATGTGAATGATTGCCACATTCATAAGTGTGTGCATAACAAGTGTCATAATCCTCTTAAGGAGGAATAAACTATTTTCCTTAGTAAAGGAATTACAAAAAAGACTTGTCCTCACATGTGGACTAGAGGACAAACAACATAAGGGATACCTTGGTTTATCCCATTTAATAAATACAACCAAGGAAAGATTACAAATTCTAACAATAATTGATAGTGTCTAAGGGACTTTGTGGCTGAAACAAGGTGGTCCCTAGCCTAAAATTGACCAACCAAAGCTGACATAATAGATGATTTAATCCTAGGATGAACAGTTTGAAATATGTACAACCTTGCTCATTTGAACTAATCAACACTGTAACTTTTGGCACTAGGTGAGAAAGGGATACCAAATCCAAATGAAGTCTGATCTCCTAAGATTGAGATAGATTATTATAGGCCTAAAAAATGTGAGCCTATAATACCTAATATTTTGTGAATACCTTGCATGAGCTGAGAGATATGCCTGCTCAAAGATTGTTGTGTAATAGTGCTTAGAGATGCTTAGGGATGCTTCCATTCAATGTGGTCGATAGCATCTGAGGGACTCTCTAGTTGAAACAAGATTGGCCCCTAGCCTAAACTTAACCAATTGGAGCTAACAAAGAAGACAATTTGATCATAGGACAAATGGTTTGAAATACACAAAACCTTCCTCATTTGAACTAATAAATATTGTAACTTTTAGCATTAGGTGAGAAAGGGATGTTGAATCCAAAAAAAATTAGATCTACTAAAAAAGAGATAGGTTATTATTGTTAGCATGAATGCTAATTATACTACATTTGGGGAGTATCCTAAGCATTGAAGAGTATTGATATGTTGCACTCATGACTATATTTGTCATTTATGTCAACAAAGTAGTAATTCTATTAAGACTAAAACAATAGCGGTTAGTAATATTAGTATGCATACAAGCTAAGGAAGTTTTAGATGATGTAGTGGAGGAGATTTTCCTAAGGTTTTCTTGATGACTAGGTTAAGAGGACTCAGTCTGAGTCAATGGTGGAGTGAAGTTACACTTGATTTACTAGAAGTAGTGTAGAAACAAAGTATTGGAAAACATAATCTATCACTATCTTTCATTTGAGATGTAATGAAGAGATGCATGGTTACATAATGATAGAGGGAAGTCATATGATGATTCTAGTGTGTGCAAAATACGTGGTTTACATGTGTGAAGTTTTGTATAGACTGTGAGCTGACAATACTATTGTAATTGTGAATTAATTAATTATCTTATTTTTAATTAATTGGGAAAGCCTCAAGGCTGACTCAAGAAATTATAATGAAAATAAGGTATAAAGGGATCATTAGATGTATAGTATGAGATCTCGTTACAAGATTTGAAGGAGAAGAAGTTTGGTTGATAGAACAAAGCTAAAGAAGTATATTTTAGTTATATTATTCTACAAGGAATAATATAGAGATCATTTGGACAACAGGTTCTTTGATCTTAACCTTGAAGCTATTTGGGTAGTGGGTCCAATTGTCTTCCACAACTCCTAATAGGGTTAGCACAACTCCTAACAAAGTTAGAATCCTAATAGAGAATCATATGTATTGAATGTTGTAATAGACTCCTAACAAGTTCTATCCACTAACAAGGAATATTTATATTAGTACATCATCTTTTGGGTACCATCGCCACCAGGGTTTTCCCTCTGATCAAGGGTTTCTCTAGTTAACATATTTGTTGTTAATTGTGTATGAGTACCTTGTTGTGGTTTCATTTAACGTTACTCATATGGTTAAGTTTGGTCAAGGTTAATAATTGTGATAACATATGGATAACTGAGTCACCTTCCCTCTTAGTTATATCAATGGACTATATATTCTAACAATTAGTATTAGAGCATTAGGTCCTTGAAGATAAGGCTTAACAGCTTTGGGAGATCAATGAAGAATATGTTTGAGACCAACTATGATAGATGGAAGTAAAAGATGAAGACTCATCTAATATGCATGGGTCTAGGATATTGGCTTTTGATGAAAGCTAAGAAGGCAATTGTTGAAGAATCAAAGCTAGTGGAATGCAATGAGGGAGAAAGAGATTTGTTCATTTGTAACATGAGAGGTAGAGAAGCCCTACTATCAACTTTTCTAGAGAATGAATATAATTAGGTAAAGACATTTCAAGATTCTCATGAAATTTGGAAAGCATTAGAAGTTCCTTTTGAAGGTGATGACCATGCCAACAGAATGAAATTGCAAAATTGGATTTGCACATTTCAAGATGCTAAGATGATGAAAGATGAATCCATAAGAAGTTATTTTGGTAGAATATCAAAAATTGTTATAGGTATTCGATCTCTTGGTGGAGCTAAACAAGATGATGAGGTTATATGGAAGATCTTGAAAAGTTTATCACTGCCATTCAAGTAAACAACTTAGATGATTTAGCTAGTAATGCCCTGGACCAAAGATTTCACAAAGGAAACATTGATTGGAAGAT
Source organism: Cupressus sempervirens (assembly GCA_028749045.1). Taxonomy (NCBI): domain Eukaryota; kingdom Viridiplantae; phylum Streptophyta; class Pinopsida; order Cupressales; family Cupressaceae; genus Cupressus; species Cupressus sempervirens. The sequence continues at coordinate 688,441,896 of CM053791.1, read as the reverse complement.
TAGAATCTATAGAAGCATAAATGAGATAGTCTAGAGAACTAGTAAAAGTTGACACAAATTTTAGTGCTCTAAACATTTGACCTAATCTATCAAGAAGTACAAGCACAAGAGGAGAATTTTCTAGTAGTAGCAGATTTGAAGAAGATAAAAAGATTAAAGATGGAATAGCCCTTCTGGAAAGAAGAGGGAAAGATGGTAAGAAAATATTTAAATGTTGAACTTGTGATGAATATGGTCATTATGCATCTAAATGTCCTAAAAAAGAGAAATTTTTTTGAGAAAAATTTAAGCCTAGAAGAGATAAGGATATAAATTGTTCATATGCTAATGAAGATGAATAATTTGATGAAAAATATTAGAGTGAAAGTGATGAAGAATTAGGATTTGTGGCTATTAAGGAAGATAATCTTAATAGCAAAATTAGAGAAGAGAGAACTCTAGTTACCCAAGTTAAGAAGAAATCAGATTGGATGATTGATAGTGGATGTTCACATCACATGACTAGTGATATGAATAAATTGTCAAGTTCAGAAATCATGATGGAGGTATTGTTAGAGTTGGTAACAATACAACTTGTCATATCATAGGGATTGGATCTATTACTCTTGATGGTAAAAATAACACTGATGATGTTTTCTTTGTTGATGGTTTGAACCATAATTTGTTAAGTGTTGGATAGCTGGTAGACAAGGGATATCTATTGCACGCCACAGAGAAGACTTGCATTATTGAAGACAAAGATGGTGAACCAAATCCAAAGGTAATGCATTTTAGTTGAATACTACTAAAATAACATGTTTGGTTGCAAAGGTTGACAACAATTCATTATGGCATAGAAGGTTCTGTCATATAAACTTTGATAACATTGTGAAGGTTAGAAGGACATTTGTAGTGAGAGATCTAGCTAAGATTATTAAGCCTACTAATGTTGTTTGCAAGGAATGCATTTTAGATAAGTAGAGGAAAGTGTCTTTTCCTAGCAAGAAGTTCTCTACTACAGAGAAATTGGAGATTGTTCATATAGATCTGAGTGGTCATACAAGAACTAGATGATTCTATGATAAAAGGTACTTTATGATTTTTGTTGATGATTTCACTAGGATGATGTAGGTAGTGTTTCTTAAAGGGAATTTTGGAGCTTTTGAAAAATTCAAGATATTTAGTAATAGAGTTGAAAATTAATCTAGTGTCAAGGTTAAATGTTTGAGATCAGATAGAGGAGGAGAGTTCAGCATGTTCTATGAAGAGAATGGAATCAAAAGACAATCATCTTCACCTAGAACACCTGAGCAGAATGGGATTACTAAAAGAAGGAATAAGTCAGTAGAAGAAGCAATACGAGTGATGTTATTTGAGAATGATGTCTCAAAGACATTTTGGAGAGAAGCAGTTAACACTACAATATATACTCTAAACATAGTACATATCAGAAAAGGCATGAACATGGCATCTTATGAGTTATGGTTTGGTCATTCACCATCAATCAAGTATTTTAGAATATTTGTAATTAAGTGTTACATAAAGAGAGATGATGATATTGGTAAGTTTGATCCTAGAAGCGATGAAGGTATGTTTCTTAGTTAAAAAGTAAAGCATATAGATATTTCAACTATAGAACTAAGACAATAGTTGAGTACATAAATGTAAGAATTGATGAAAAGTTTGCTAATAAAGAGAAGATGGTAGATTATAATTCTAATGAAGAAGAGAATAATTCTAGAATTGTTAGACAAAATGATGAAATTCTTTTTGAGACTAACAATGACTTGCAGAATGATGTATTTATTGAGCATAGAGAAGAAAATAGATCTAAACCTAGAGAAGAGATAAGATTTGAGATGTCAACTCCTACTTCCAATAGAAACATGACAAAGAATCACCCTCTAGAGTAGATAATTGGGAGTAGGGATAAAGGTGTGATGACAAGGAAAATAGTGAATGAAGAACCGTGTCTAATTTCTCAAGTGGAACCTAAGAGAATATATGAGGCATGGAAGGATGATTAATAGATGCAAGCAATGAAACAAGAACTAGATCGGATTGTGAAGAATGAGACATGGGAATTAGTTCCTAGACATAAAGACAAATGTTATAGGAACCAAGTGGGTATTCAGAAATAAGATGAATAAGTAGTAAGGATGTTCTTGGCTTATGTAGAAGCAAGAGTTTCAAGGTTTATAAGATGGATGTCAAGCCAGCTTTTCTGAATGGAGAACTTGAAGAAGGAGTCTACATTGAGCAACCTAATGGATTCTCTCTGATAGAAGAAAAATAATTTGTATGTAGATTAAATAAATAATTGTCTGGTCTGAAGCAAGCACCTAGAACCTAAGATGCAAGGTTGGACATGTATTTGTCTAAGCTTGGATTTATTAAAGGTACAATTTATGTTTGAGAGAAATTGATAATGGTTTATTTATCATTGTAATATTTGTGGATAACATAATATTTGGAGGAAATGATAAAGAAAGTGATAAGTTTTTTGAAGAGAAGAAAATGAATTTGAAATGAGCGTGATAGGAGAAATGAATTTTTCCCTAGGTTTGTAGATTGCACAGAAAAAAGATGGGATATTTATTTCACAAACCAAGTATTTGAGAAATTTTGAAAAAATTTGGTTTAAAAAGTTGCAAACATGATGGTACACCCATGATAAATGGTCACAAGTTATCTAGTAAAGATGAAACACCAAGAGTTGAGTGGAATAAGTATAGATCTATGATTCGAGGATTGTACTATCTGACTCACACCAGACTAGATATAGAAAATGCAATCAAAATTGTAGCAAGATTTCAAGATGATCCTAAAGAGTATCATTATCTAATAGTAAAGATGATATTCATATATTTGGAGGGTACATCTAATTATGGAATTTGGTATGATAGATCAAATGATTTCACCTTGTGTGCATATACTGATGTAGATCGGGCAAGTAGTATAGATGATAGAAAGAGCACCAGTGGTGGAGCATTCTTTCTTGGAGAAATATTGGTTTCTTGGTTGAGCATGAAACATGACTGTATTTCTGGAAATGTGAGGTAGGAAAGGTTACTTGGGGGGGGGGGGGGGGGTTGTGAATTAGGAACTAGTAAAACTTCAACTTATTTCACTAATTAATCCTTCATAAAATATTCTAGTCAAAATGAATGAAAGAATGAAAGTAGTAAAACATTTATAACATATTGAAACAAGATATGGTGACCCAAGAAACCTTCCAAATAGAAATAAAACTAGGGTGGGGACGATACCCACAAGTTTTAGTATTGCGGTATAAAGTTGGCCTATTAAGGCTTACAATTGATCACTTTTGATGATCTACCTTGTTAAGAGCAATGAGGACTGCTAGGTCCACCTTGTAAAAGGATTTACAAAACATACAATGAAGTATGCACTCAGTAAAGATATTTGTCAAAAACTATTAAGTCTACCCAATTAAAAGATTTAGTTGATACACTTGTTAGGATAAACCAATGGATGATCTCTGATCTACAACTCTGATTTGTTGGCTGAGATTTCTTTGACAAATCTTTGTTGCTCCTTATACTTCTTGTAGCCTTCATAATTCACACTTGTCTCTTATTATATTCACATCATACATTCTATTATCTCATTTGGATGTGATAAAATAGATTACATATATCAATCTAAATTACAATTCATCAAAGTTGGCTACAACATAAGTTTCAATTAGGATCACAAAGTTGACCCAACTACTAGCACTCAGGTTTTGAAGAAAAACTTGGTGAGGTTCTAATACTTGACAACCATTGTCAACACTTGGCATCATCATGTAGTTGATAGACGTAGAAGCCTAGTTCATATTAATCACTTCAAATTAGCCTAAACTCAGTGAGTACTGGTGGCTTAGTGAGCACTATGAAACTCAACATATAAACTGAATCACTTGGTTGACATTGTATGGCTCGATCAACACTAGCACTATGAGCTTGGTATAAACTAAATCACTTGGTTAATACTCCTTGACTCAGTCAACACTAGATTCACATCATTGAAATTGCAAGCTCGGTAGACACTAGAGAACACGGTTGACACTATGCTACTTGGTTAATACTATGAAGCTTGCCTAGCACTATCACTGATCAACTTGGTAAATATTGCTCGACATGAATTGAATACTGATTCTTTAACTCAGTAGAAACTATAGAACTTTGTAGAATCTGGACTACTTATTTAAAATTGCAAACTGAAAGATAAGCTTGGTAGTTGTTTAACCAATTGACTAAGTGTGAATCACTAATAAACAAACTTCGATCATAATGTCAACAATCTCCCCCTTTGGCATTAGTGACAAAAACACTTATCAATCCAAAACTAAATTACCAAAAATTTCAAGTCCAAAATATTATTTTTCTCCTTCCCATGTCTTTGACTCAGTAACATACTTTGTTTTTGAGATTTTTCAAAATTTCTTTTATGAAAGATGGTTTCTAATTATCTCTACATGTATTTGTATAATAGTATACTACTCCTCAATACATATGTGTGGTATCTCAAATTATACTTCTCCCCAATACTCTTCATATATACATATACATTCATCTTGTTTACTTCTCCTCCTTTATATATATATATATATATATATATATATATATATAATACTTTACTTCTCCCCCTTTTTGACATAAATGCCAAAGGTGTATGCTACATGGTAATGCCAAAATTTGACAAGAAGTCAGAATGGACCTTCAAAATCAATGCCATTGTCTTGTCCCAATTTTCTTGGAACACATTGCTTGCATGACATGCAATTTGCACTTCTACTAATAACTCCATCATGCGATCAAGTATGAAGAAGTTATTACCATGTATGAGAGTTTTGGCATGTGCAATGTATTTCTGCAATGTATCCATGTTTGGAATAATCATGCCTTGGATGTCTACAAGTGTGGCCCTGATCCTCACTTCTTCCCTTGATAATTCTGCTTCCAAATTTGTCACAAATTTTATCTTTGAGTAGTGAGCAAAACTATAGCTCAGGCCAAGTGACAACTGATGTGCACTTGCCTTCAAGTCTTCATCTATCTTAGATAATTTATCTTTGATTCCTTGGGTGAAGATAAACATATCACATAACTTGTTAAATAATGAAGTTACATTATTTGCAAAGGTTTCCAATGAACTAAGAGTAGTAGACAATTCTACATGGTTGATTGCAATTTTCTATACTACCTACTCCAATACTTTATTCTCAAATTTCCTCTCTACTCTTTATCACAACTTTTCTTGTCTATTTAAATCTTCATTGAATTTTTGGACAACATCTGCCAACTAATCCAAAATAGTTTGTGTACTATCAACTTCAATACTCATCCATAAGTATGTTCTTTACATCTTCAATCACTTGGATTTCTCTGCTCTTTTCTTCTCTAAGCTTCTATTTCTTAGCAATCTTTTGCAACAGTTCATCCATTATGTTCATTTGACTAGGATTTAGAGTAGATATATCCAATTTGGGATAACTATATCCTCATCAAGATCAATGTCTTCTTCTTTACCTTTATCCTTGTTTGAAACTTTTGTACTCGGTTGAGACTTGATCTCAACTATCTTTGTATTAATTGGATGTGGAATAGAAACAATAGTGTAAATAGAGGGGCTAGCAAAAAAAGTAGATATTGCATTGATAGTAGAAATACCTTGTTGCTATTTCACCATATCTAATGATGATGGAGGCACTAGCTATTCAGTAGATGAAGTGTTGATCACTTCAGTCAATATGGTACTAAGCTAAATAGGTGCAAAGATTGGTTGGGTGATTGGTGTTGTACTAGTTACCACAACCAACTTGGCTGAAGATTTCTTTGAGCTTGATGGCATTAAAGCTTTTCTTATAGAATGAGGAAATGAGGCCATTACTACTGCTGCAATCTTCTCTAGGCTGGTTTCCTTAATACTCTGAATCTCAGGGAGATTCTTCTCTGTAGCTTCTTATTCTTGCTCCTCATCATCTAGATTTACATCATCTTTTGTTCCCACATCTTCATCATCATTTTCATCATCTTCCTTGATTTATTCCTCATCTTCCTTATCACTAACATGAATAATGAAGTCACTTAGTTGATGAAGGTTGTAAATTTTCTTCTATGTAGTAGTAGCTATCTTCATCATAGATTCTATGTCTTTTATCAGCACAAGACATGTATTGATTTTAAGAGTAATTTTTTCTTCATTTTTCTTCATGGAATTATTCACCTCTTTTTCACTAAGAGTTGGCATAAGTTGCATCAAAGTTTTTTCATATATATCTTTTGCAGTCTTCTTAGGATTTTTCCATCTTGGCTTGATTTCTTGCATAAGCTCATTTGGAATTTGATGTACAAGTTGATTAGTGAAGTATTTTCATTTACCTAGTTTTGACATTATCATGTCTTTAATCTACTTCTTCTCATCTGCACTCTTGGTTTCATATCTAAGAGATTTGAAATTTTCCATTCCAGATCCTCCTTCTATTTCATTTAATTTTTCTTGAAAATTAGGTGGAGACTTCTTTAAAATAACTTCCTCAGCATCATCCTCACCTAACTTCAGTTTCTTTATGGATCTAGATGCTCTTCTTGTGAATACATCAGTAGATGACTTGGTAGGTTTGGTTATGATAAGCTTACCATTCTTCCTTATAGGCTCTTCTTCTTTAGACTTTGTTTCTTTAGCTTCATCCTGTTCTTTATCTTCTTCCATATCATCTCATTTTCCTTTAGTCAATAGAAGAGTAGAACTTTCTTGCCTTAGTTTTGCTATCCTCTTCTTTCCTTTGTTAACTTCTTGAGGAAGCTTAATCTCAAGTTCTATCCTCACATTGGCTTCGTCATAAGTACCAAAATATGCTTCCTTGGGATACATAGACTCATTCAATAATATCTCAATGATATCCTTGGTGTCATTAATGTTACCTCATAGCTTAGAGACTTAACCCACACCACTCTAGGTCTGACTACTTGAATGTATACTTTTTCACAATCTACCATGAAACAAATATCATCCTTGTAATATTCTACAAGTTTCTTTGGTATTCTATATCTACTATTCATCTTTTCATTGAATGAATCAAAATAGTTGTCTATGATACTAACAAAGTTTTCACCCATCTCTGCTATATATTCATTAATCTAATATAAAACTGGTACATCTTTTATCCATACAACTAAACCTTTAGAAGGGAAGAACTTTTAGCACATAGAAGAATAAACAAATTAATAGTGATCCAAACTTACATGGATTTTTCTTTGAAGTTCTATTGCTATCTATGTTCTTATTGAACTAATTCAACATTAACTTGGCAAGGCTAAAGGACATTTTGTTCTTCACTAGCTTGAGAGCCAGATCAACTACCTCACATGATACACTATTAAGATAATTGGAGCTGTAGATTTTATGAGTGATCACATAAATTCAAAATTTTAGCTCCATGTCATTCATGTTTTTTTATCTTCATTCCTCTTCCATCCCACTTGGCAAGAGTTTTGTTTTCTATTTCTACCAGACTTAGGGTTTTGGTAGTCTTGGCTTTGTTCAACATTGGGAGCCCTATGATTCTATGAATCATTTTATTTGTGATTTGAATAGGCTACTCCAACTATAATTAAACATTGTGTACACAACTAAGAATAAACCTTATCCATTTTATTTGAAAGTCTTAGGGAATATGCAGAATGTGTGTTAAAACTTTGGTCCACAAATGTTGGTGCTTAGGTTTTAATCCACCATTCACACATACATCTTTAGAGACTCATCTATCTCCAGGGTTCCAAGTTCTTGTATTGAACAATAAAAATATGAATAGATATCATTAATGAGTAATATTTTGGGTGGAATTTCCAGACTCAACTTGAAGTCTAGTGCCTTCTAATTGACTCTTCAAACCAACATCTTAGATCCTTTCCTAGTTTTGTTGCTGGAAGACACCATACTTAGTAGGGTTTATGAAAACATGAAAAATATTTAGCAACAAATACACATATCACTTGGAAGCACAAAAATTTCTCTTCAAAAATTCACGGTGATAAATGAATTTGATTTCTTTCCTTTTAATAATTTCACCTTTCAAACGCGATAAATGCTTTGTACAATCACTCATTTTGTGATAAACTATCTTCCACTTAGTTCAACCTTAATTCTTGGTATAACCATTCATAGCTTGGTGTCCACACAATTTTTTGGTGTATCTTGACCTTTCCCGATAGGGTTTTGTAACCTGACCTAGCTCTATAATGTCTTGAATTTATGCAATCACTTAGTGATCCCTTTGCATCTTGAATGCTGATATGGATCTTTCCTTCTAGTTGGCTGGAACTAATAAGAGATGTCAGCTTTAGTCTCAGTTCTAGTCATTCCACATGGAATCCAAGTTGAGATGCTTGAGTCACCTAACTCTTGAGTGACATCTGCTTCATGATTTAGACTTGTATTCTTAGAAGATTTAGGTATCCATTATTGGCTCATCTACTTTTTGATATTGCCATCTTTGGCTTTCTTTTCATCTTCAACCCTTCCAGTGTTCATACAATTCTTAGCAAGATGTCCAAGTTCTATATAAATAAAACATCTTCTAGTGGTGTCTATTGTCTTCATGTGACATTTCACACAATTTTCTCCAATGTGCCCAAATTCTCCATAATAGTGGCATCTACACCATTTGTTGTAGTCCCAACTAAATATAGGATTCACAATTTGTTCTACTTGATTCCATATCTTTGTTTTGTATTTAAAAAATTTGTGTCCATGTTTCTCTCAATTGTGACATTTAACTTCAAAATTAGGTTTCTCCTTGCATTTACTTGCTCTATGACCATGCTTACTACAATTGTAACATTTTCCATTAAATTTTTCTTTACCATTACTCCAATTTTTTTTTGATTTATGACTTAACTTACCACAATGATTGCAAGTAGGATTTTGATTCTTTTGAGCTCCTTGCTTGGATGATTCACCATCTTATGTGTATCCTATTCAAGCTTTTCCTTTGTGTCTGTACTAACTTTGCTCATTCAACTGATTCATGGCTACTTGAGATTTCATCATCCTCTCATTGGTTTTTTTTTAGTTTTTAGATCATTTTTTAATTTTTCATTTGCATTAGTGAGCTGATCAATGAAGTTTGTCTACTAAAGGGATAGATGTTGAATTTTGTTGTTCTTTCCTTCAATCTCTTCTTAGGATTTGTCTTGTTCTTCCATGACTTCACATAATCTTACTAATTGGATTTCTTGTTCTCTTTTCATTTTTCTAACTTCTTCTTGAAGTTTGGAATTCTTTTCAAGTAGATCTTCGATTGCATCATTAGCTTCATCTGAGTTCCTTTTAGGAAAAACATCTTCAATTCTTTCTTTAGTGTAGAGATTTTCATTCATTTGTACTGCAAGATTTTTCCTTCTTTTTAATGATTGAAAGAGTTGCTCCTTTTCTTTCTTTAGATTCCCAATAGCCAATTCAAGATCCAAATTTTTATTGTCAATAGCCTTATCTAGCTTTTATACCTCCATTGCCTCTAATCTTTTCTCAAGATGTAAAACTTCTTCACTGAGAACCACAAAACTCTGATACTAATTGTTGAAAATGTGAGGTAGGCAAGGTTACTGAGAGGGGGAGAGAATTAGGAACCAATAAAACTTCAACTTATTTCACCAATTCATCCTTCATAAAATATTCTGATCTAATTACATGAATGAAAGAAGTAAAACTTTCATAACATATTAACACAAGATATGGTGACCAATAAACTTTCCAAATATAAAGTAAAACTAGGGTGGGGATGATTCCCACAAGCTTTAGTACTATAGTAGGAAGTTGGCCTATTAAGGCTTACTATTGATCAATACTGATGATCTACCCTATTAAGAGCAATTAGGACTACTAGGTCTACCTTGTAAAAGGATTTACAAAGCATAAAATGAAGTATGCACTTGGTAAAGAGATTTGTCAAAGACTGTTAAGTCTACTTGATTAAAGGATTTAGAGGATAAACTTGCTAGGATGAACCAGTGGCTAATCTCTAATCTACAACTCTGATTTGCTGCTTGAGATTGCTTTGAAATGTAATGAACATCATTCTATGATAGATAAATCTTTGTTGCTCCTTAAACTACTGGTAGCCTTCACAATTCACACTTCTCTCTTATTATATTCACATCATACATTCTATTATCTCAATTGATACAATACATTACATATATACCAGTCCAAATTACAATTCATCAAAGTGCACAACATAAGTTTCAATCAAGATCACAAAGTCCAAGATCACAGTCAATTCTACTACTAGCACTTAGGTTCTAAAGACAAAATTAGTGAGGTTCTGATACTTGGAAACCATTTTCAACACTTGGCATCATCATGCACTTGGTAGATGTAGAATCTCAATTCATACTAATAACTTCAAAGTAGCCTAAAGTTGGTCAACACTAGTTACTCAATGAGCACTATAAAACTCAACATATAAACTAAATCACTTGGTTGACATTGCATGGCTTAGTCAACACTATCACTATGAGCTTGATATAAAATAAATCACTTGGTTGATACTCTTTGACTCAGTCAACATTAGATTCACATCACTAAAACTATGAGCTTAGTAGACACTGGAGAACACAGTTGACACTATATAACTTGATTGAGACTATGAAGCTTGGTTAGTACTATCACTAATCAACTCAAAAATTACTCCTCGACATGAATTGAATACTAATTTTGGAACTTGATAGAAACTATGGAACTTGATAGACCTAGATAACTCAGTTAACACTAAAATCTACAAGATAAGCTCAATAGCTATTTAACCAATTGACTAAGTGTGAGCCACTAATAAACAAACTTTGACCATAATGTCAACATGTATATCTCAAAGTATAGCTGAGGTAGAGTATGTTGTTGTAGCAAATAAATGTAATCAAGTTATGTGGATGAAAAAAATGTTGAAGGATATTGGGATTGAGTTTACAGAACCTATTATCATCTACTATAATAACACAACTACAATAAGTATTTCTAAGAATCCAATATTGTATTCTAAGACAAAGTACATATCCATTAAGTATCATGTTTTGAGACAGAAGGTAGAAGAGAAAGAGATAAGGTTGGAGTATGCAAGTACTAAAGATTATATTATAGATATGTTTATGAAGCCTTTTCCTAAAGATACTTTTGAGCACCTAAGAGGTATGCTAGGGGTCATGCCCCTAAATACTTTATATTTGGTGATGCAAGGAGTGCATTAGTCTAGTGGCACAGAGCACTATGATTAGACTGGACTAAATGCTAATGCTTCTTGAATAGCAGAGTATCTGGTATGTATTGAGTCATTGAGGAATCTTGGTATTTTTTCATTAAATAATGTCATTGGGCACTTGAGCTGATTGAAAGACCTGGAAGAAGTATTGTGTACTTGTATTGATACCTTTGAGATTGATGTCAATCGGGGAGAGAATGTGTACATGAAAAAAAATCTCCTAGGTAATGAGGAGAGAAAATATGAAAGAGGCACCTATTGAGATGTCAATGGGGGAGCATTATCTCTTTAGGGAGATTTAGAAAGATTCATGTAAGTGCACAGAAGAATATGCTAGTGCATAGAAGAATATGATAGTGTGCAGAAGGATATCTCTATGGAAAAGATATGTAGCTAGAAAAGTGTTGTAATTTTTTCACCATGAACAACTTGCTGGTGTTTGATCAACTATTAAGCAATAGAATACTTAATATCAAGATAATAAATAATACAACAACCCAAGGATCAACTAATTCCCATAAATAGTTACTTGTTCTTCAAATTTGAACCCAACTTCAACAAAATCATAAGAGATTTTCTATTCTTTAGGCTCTACAAAACCAACACAAGTACACCTGAGGGATGAAAGATTTTTAGTCTAATAATACATACATATTTTATTCATTCCATGACATTTCACAACAACACACATCCCTTATAGAAGATTTGTTCACAATGTTTCTTAGATTTACAAATAATTTTGAGCAATAGCAACTAACTAAAACATAAGGATTAAATGCAAACAAGTGATGACCAACATTGACATTATTCAAACAGTAAAGTAAAATTAATTTTGAATTTAAGCTTGATGCTTGTTCACAATCTTTCCATCTGCAGATTGAATCACTAGATTAGTGTCTCATCCATTGGGATTTAGAGTCTATTTAATTTCTAGATCTAATTAATTGCATTACAATCAATACTATTAGAAATTATCACTGAAAATCATTCTTATAGACATCCTTCCTATTACCATCAAAATTCTATCAATCTTACTGAAGCATTTACTTAATTCATTGAATCAAAAACAATAGTGAATTGGCATATAACTTGATTTAATTGCATTCAATTGAACAAGCTTTGCTCATACAACTTCAAAATGACCAGGTAATAAAAATGGAGACAAGATTCAACAGGAACAAATATGGGGATAGTTCATCTTTGTATTAATTTCCTTTGAAAATTGTATACAATCAAAACAAACCTAAGAATCACTAAAGATAAGACTTGAAGATCCTACAAGATTAATGTATTCTAAGATATTTATAGAGAAAGACATCATAAATTTTACACCAAGAAACTACACCAAACAAACTTAGTAAAAACTAAAACTATGCAATAACTCAGACCCTTTCTCTAGCCTTGGAATCTCACTTATATAGTGTGAGATGCAACAAGCTTTAGGCATAGAGAATTGACAGCTATCCTTTAGACAAAAGACATTTACAATCATTACTATAATAAAAAACAAAACTTTGTGCAACAAAAAAAATTTACATCATAATATTATTTTTGGTGGGCCTATTTTCTATTACATTTTTAAATGCTACAAATTCCATGATTGGCTCTTTTATTATTCTGACTCCTTGAAGTATGTAGCCATTAGGTTTGCCAATGATGTGTCTGGCTTTGATCCATGCAGCTTTACTTCAACTCAAGGATCTCCATGTTCATCATCATGCATAGTTAAAACAACATTTATATCTATGTCCCTTGATGTCACATCATTAGTTTGGACTTCTATGCTACCAACTATAATTGGTTGCTCTATTTTATCTTCTTGTGTTGAGGTGTCATTTGTGTGACTCTCTTCCTAACCCACACCCTCTTCTTCTATTTCCAGTTGTTGAAATTTGTATCATCAGGCCAATAAAAATTTAAGATTTCACACTACTTTTTTATTACAAAGCCTCCTATTTTTCCTTTTTAAATTTATTTTTTTCTAATGGCATTGTAGAACAACTGTACTTTGACATATTCTTCATTAGTCATTGCCTACAACACATGTCCCTTTTCATTAATAACTTCATTCATTCTATGGCAAAGTAAATCATCCAATTCCTTTCCCCACTCTTCCTTTTCTTTTATCTTATCAATCTTTTTGAGTGCACTAGGGAATAGATCAAATTTCTCTCCTATATATTTAGAAAAAAAATCATTATTATTTTTTGAATAGAAACCCTTTTCTCATCAAATTCTATCAAATTATTGGTTATATAAATTTTTTTCTCTATTTGTTTACAAGATAAATGGATAACTAAGATACACATAAGAGTAATATCTTTATCTCTCTCACTCCATTTTTGCAGAATGGCCATCATATTGTCTTTAGCACTTCTTATTTCATTCCACATATCAAGGATCACCACCAATTGGTCATAGAATGCTGGCTAGTCAATCTTATCTACTAATTATAAGATTGTTTTTCTTAGTTTTTACTCATATTGATTATTTAGCTCAACCTAAAATTCCCATAACTTAGTCTTTTCTTCTTCAAAATCCTCTGTAGTATAAAATTCTAGCCTTTGTGGGGTCTCTAGTAGTTCTACAATCATATTAGACTTGAATGGCTCAACAGGTAGGCAAGGGTATGTAACTTGAGGCCTTCTTGATTCTCCCACATTCCTCTTTCCTAGCTTCTTATCCAATTGGGATAATTGATTCTCTAGTAGTTTTATAATGTTTCTTCCTTCCTCATATGCTTTTAATACTTCTTCAAATTTTGCTTTGAGTTCTAGGAACTTACACTTTTCTTTTCCAACAACCACTAAGCTGAAATCCACCACTTATTTAGTCATCTTGGTGACTTCCTCACTATCCACTTTATCAACTTTGTATACTATAAGAGTACCAGTATGCTCTGCATTGGAAATTTCTTGTATCTTGGTTTTATCTCTTTTTTCAATGGACCAAATTACCAATGCTTGGTGGTCATTTTTATACTTCACTCCTCTACGAGCCTACAAAATTTCTTCTTCAGTCTTATATTGCACATCTTTTTCCTTTCTAACAAAACAAAAACTCATAGCATTAGCTATGTCCCATTAAGGTAAAATCAAAACACCTAACTCTTTCAATAATTGTCTCCCCCTCAGGGGTTAGTTGTGCAAAGTCTTCCATGAATTTGGGTTTAACCTCCTCCTCAACCTCAGAGTCCAACTTATTTGGTTGCTCTACTTTTATTGTTTTTCATTTAACCTCAAATTTGTTGATGTTTTTCCTTCATAAAAATTGTACAAAAGCTCTAGATTTTACAGAATTTTCATCATCAATGAAGTTTTGAGATGCTTGTGTAATTATTAGATCTATCTCCCTACCTCTATAATTAGAAATAGTAAGGTCAAAGGATGGCATGGAAGGCTCATCAGGCACTCCTCCTTTGATATCAATAGTTGTAACAATTATATCTCCTTCCCCTTTTATTTTCCTCAGCTTTTCTCTTAGAGATACCTCATCATCTTCTGACTGGAGTCTTGGATGGTGAGTACTCTCCTTCTTGAGAGGATGTTCCTTGTTCTAACCTATGTTTCTTAGGGCACTTGTTTTAGATGGGATCTTTGATCTTGGCCTCTTGTAAGGAGGGACATGCTACACATTTTAAGCTACAGCATATCCAACCCTTCTCTGTAGTGTACACTAGTCTAGGATTTACAACCATTCTACTATTTATTCTCCTTTCCACCTTAGCAACTCTTTCTAGATGGGCTCTTGTCAAGACGTCCTTCTTCTCATTTAAAGTTTACATTATTCTAGGAAATTTACTCATCAACATATTCATTTCGGCCCCCCAATATTTCTTGTCTGCCAAAGGGTCATACTTAGGCTCAAAAGCATTAATGAAATCCAAAACCTTGCTATAAACTATCCACTTTTCTTTCCTGACCTCCTAATCTTTCAATGAAAACATATTTCTAATTATATCCTCAAGGAAATATATAGTTTGTAAGTGAGACTTAGCCTTAGTTCTTTTCCTAAGGAAGTTAGAAAATCCCTCTGGATCAATATAATGGGCATGGGACTGGACCATTTGATATCTAGCTATAAATTTTCTTAAATTCCTTCATCCCTTCTTGACAAATATAAACTCATGCAATAAATTCCTTTGGATTTCCCTAATAAATCCCTTTCATCAATTGTAATAATATACCATAGCAGTTCTACAATTCCTACCTTTAAAGGCACTTGACAAGGTAGCACATGGGGTTTTCCCAAGCAACCATAAATTTTGAAAATAGTAGAAACATGATATGGGATGATATCCCCCCAATTGTGACTGACCTATAGCCCCTTGGCATGATCCTTGGGTCTTATCAATTCTAGAAAGGGTTGGGGTATTCTAGGGTTGTCCCCTCTCAACAACAATCGAAGCCTTTATGCAAAATATCTACCTAACAAAGCTAACATCTGTGACCTACCATGTCATGTCAGTGCTCCACAACTAAACTAGGAGTTTCTCTCCATCTCTCTCTAGTTCCAATTTCATCTCTTTGGAGAAAAAAGTGACTCCTTTACACAAACATATATACATTAACAAATAATACCAGCAAAAAGACCTATTAACCTTACCTTGTGCTATTCCAATTAGACCATTGTGAATTTCCTCAGCCAAGTAAGTAGCAAAGTAAAGAATTGAGCTCATTCCAAATTGCAGAGTTTGATTTATGAGGACAATAGAGCCTTGAATATAGTCTTTCTCATCAATTCCAAATATTTCATAGAGAGAAAAATATAAGGCCTTTGCCCTAGGATTTGTAATACCCTGCCAAGGGATCCAAAGAATTAACCTAGAATTTCACTAAGTTTGGTAGCATTTTTGTTTTTTTTTAAATGAAAATAAATACCACATATAACTTATGCACCATAATGGAAGCAATAGCAATGTCCATCTAAAAGTAATCATAACATACACAACTGGTTACATTCTTTAAGGATCCCTTAATGTTGAATTACATCGAAGTCAACTAACATTATTGAATGCATTTAATATAAAAATCACATGAAATAATAATGATAAGTCCACTATTTATACATTACTTTTCTAAATGCTCTATCATCCACTATAAATGTCATAGGGTATGAAAAGCTTAAAAGAATATACATATGTGAAATAAGGTACATCATCCTATTCTAATCCATGATACATCAAAGTAAAGATAATCACGTGATACACATGATACATGATCATAGAAGATATACATCCATCATAAAAATCAACCACAATAAACTACATGCATGGTTCCTCCCAATCGTTAGTAGCTTCATTAGACCATCGTGGGCCCTAGTCATCCCTCTGTGCCTAACATTCCAAATCACCAAAGACATCATCGGTATTAACATAGTAGGAATGTCACTCCTACCATATACTATATCATATGCAAAAAGTAATATAACATCCAAATAAAAGCATAAGATAACATCATCTAACATATGCTAATCATCAATGAAAGGATACATATCCACCATCATGAAGGATGCATCAGCCATGATGTCTCAATGAATCTCAAATGATAAGAGTGGAAAAACACTACCACCCAACCGCGTGGTACCTAAGTGATCCACTCCCACCGTGTTGAGGAGATAATCTCAAGTCCCAAACAGGCTATCCAAAACACATAGCATAAATCTCTACAAGTCCAGGAATCCTAAAAGCTTTCTAACTCAAAGGTTCCAAATACAAAATTGACATCTAATTCCCAGAGGCACATAATGACATGTAGGAACTTACTATGCAAGTAGGAAAGTGTCATCGCATTTATCACGTACAAGTTACCCTGGTAGTTAGCTAAACTCCACGGGTCCATACTGATCTCATGCGACCACTAGTATCCTCTCATACTGACCAGGCATACTATGGAATGCAAGGTTGCAACCATGTGTTCTCTCTACTCCCATCCTAGTCTATACAAGCACTCAAGGCATGGGCGAGAACCAAAACACATATCTTTTTAGGTTCATTTAGTTAGTATTAGGTGTGAATGTTTTCGCTTATTAATCCAACTTACAATGAGTTACCCTGACAGCCTCTTAGGGCCTCGACCCCCATTGCAAGCCACTTCTCGACACTACATACAGATATCCTACCCTAAGCTCATGGAATCATAAATCTCAAAATCACAAAAGATAATCCATAAAATCATCAAATATGCATAAAAGCATCAAATCTCCATGAGCAAGCATCCATAGAAAATCATGATCACAATAGCTCTCTATTGGCAACTAGAGTATCACTGATAATCAAAAGTATCCATTGGTTCTCAATAACCAAAATATATCTCAATCATACTGATCAAAGACTCCAAAATGGTTGAGTCAAAACATGTCACAACATGACATCATCAAGAATAAATCCACATTTCAGTCCCATCATGGCAACTGGAAAACAACCAAGGATAACTGATCGATGAACCAAAAATGGTTAAGTCAAGTGTCTCATACATAAGAATCTCAACTATAACAATCAGTAATTTACAAACATTATATAGAGCATTCCATCACATAATCATGGTTGGGTTTATAAAGATCGAGATTAAAAACATCATCATGACATCACAATCACATAACCCCTAAGCCTCTGGTAGATGTCTTATAACTGGTCAACACTAGCCAACTCAAAACCCAAAACAATAGTATAAAGAATACATAATGAGAACACATGTTTTGGTTATGCTAAATTTACAAATTTGAATTTAAATATAGAGGTCTCAGTTTATGTTTTCAAGTTGGAGGAACATTTTGTATGTTTTTCCCAACCCATGTATCTGTATTGAAGGATAAAGGTTTTTTCCCTCTAACTTTTAGAACTCAATTTTGTAAATGTTCTAAATGTCTTTTATATACACATTTTGTTGATAATAACCCCATCATTTTGAAATATACATCTTCCCAAATTAAAAAGATTCAACTATAACATTATACAATAATTTGTTATTAAAAGAAATAGTCTCTTAATACAAACCATTTATTATTTATTATTAATAATGTTTATACATATATATACTTATATATATATACACACATTTACATATATAATTATCATTTTATTAAAAATGAAATATTAAAAAAATTGAATTATAATATTATTAATATATATATATACATATATATAATAAGTAATATAAAACCTTGCATATAAGAAAAAAATTCAAATGTTTCAATAACATCTGATGGCAGACTCAATACCATGCGGCGATCTTAAATGAATTACATTAACATGCACGGTTTTTAAATAACCGCGCAACCTCATACCTAACGTCGCAGTCCTGCGACGTCAGTCGCAGTACCTACGACTGTAGGTGTGTCGTCATACAACATACATAGAGTGTCGGGTGGGTATAACCTGCCCCTCCCTTAATTAATTTTTATTATTATTTTTCCCAAATACAATTTCAATAAATTTTTTAATAAAATGTTTGCAGTTTGCGGTTCAAAATTTTTATTAAAGTTTCGACACTGCGATTTATCAATACGATTTTTCAATATATATATATATCTGTGTAAATGTGTATTTATATATATGTACTTGCAAAATTTAATCGAATATCACAGCATATATATAAATATATACACACACATGTATGTAGATGCGTAAATTATAAACATGTATATTTTACAATGAGCAAATACACAATTTATTTAAAAAGTCCAATTTTTAGAATTTTCCTATAAACTATTTGATCTCTAAATTTACCCAATACTTCATCTAACGGGTTTGGCTACAATTTAAACCCTAGACCCGTGTTCTCTTCAGATCTATGCACATAAAGATTCTCAAATAAATATTAACTTCCGATATTGAGAATGCATACAATTAAAATAGGAAAAACCTCAGAAGACATATGGAAGACACGAAGAAGACAGGGAATGCAAGATGTAGAAATAGCATAAATAAAATCACAAGAATCTACCGAAATTCTGATGCTAATTCGCTCTTCCTCAAAAACCTGTAGAGCAAGCTCCTCCCTTCTTCAGAGTTCTCAAGTCCTCCAATGCTCCAAATACTCTCCCAACGCTACGTCTAAGCTTCTAGGAATGCCTAAATATAAAGAGCTCTCAGGAAACACCTAGAATGCTTCTAGAAATAGCTAGAAGGTGTCACCAACTAAGCATGTGTCTTTTCCAACCTTCTAGATGAGTCATAGGGTTGTAGACACCATGTGCTTAATTGATGCACTAACCCCTGTATTGTTGACATATGAGAAATGAAAAGGTGCATTAACTCCTAGGCAAGCTTATAACACCAATTTACTTTCTATATAATTTCTATTTAAATCTTTATAACTTTCATTTTAATTTTTATAACTTTTATTATTATTATTTATTTATTACTTTATTATTATTTTATAATTATTATTAATTTTAATTTCTAATTTTCTTTTATTTAATTCTTTTTCCTCAATTAATTCTCATTTAATCAATTATAATCAAAATATCAAAGATCGTGATATTTTATATTAATTTTCTCAAATAATTAATTCATTAATTAAATCTATTTATTAAGACTTAATTAATAGAAAATTCACCATAGACCTCCAAGATAAAACATGAAAACTCATCATAGAGCAATTCACAAAAAATCAGTCTAAAGGGTTAAAAATCATGAATTATGTCATCCGACACATTCGGTGGGTAAAATATCCTGATACTTTTCCTAACTCGCTAGGACAATTGGTTTAAGGGTTTGGGATTTGGAATTGAGAATTTATCTCCCTTCTCTTATCATTGAGATAGTATAATAGGGTATGCTCATCCTGGCAATTCAGGGAAGTCGATACCCAGTACCTGCAACCTGCAAAAAAACCATGCATGTACATACAATATATATAATGCTAAGCTAAACAAACAATGGCAAGAAGTGATGCATTGTGTAGATCCTGACTAAGCAGGTGACTATGACTCCCTTCCTTGACCACATCAAAAATGCCATACAATAAGAAAACACGCACACCATACACATGCAAGTATGGGGTAAGTATCCATAATAAAACACATGAGATAATAAACCATCTAACTAATCATCATCAATAACTGAAGCAATGTAATGATCATCATGCATACATGAAATGTAAAGTCTAAATGATCTCATCATATATCCACTGAATCCATAACATAATGTCTGATAGTCTCAAAAAAATACCACTAATCCATCAACATGAAGCTAGTCAAACATGAAGCTAATCCATAAACATTTTGTTTGACATCTCTTGCTCTCTTCATCCTGATGATGGATCACTTGGTGTGATTCGAAACATTGATGGTAAAAAATCTTTACACAATCGAATCCTAAAATGTATTAGTTTATTTTAGTCAAACATAGTCTGATAATAACAACAACAATGTCCAGAAAAGATGTGAATGAGGGCAGGCACTACATCCACCCCCCCTTGGATTAGGCTTACTCCTGGAAGCTTGCAAACAAGTAGGGATATAAATCTCGTAATTTAGTTGCATCCTCCCAAGTAGCTGAAGAATCATCAATAGGGTCCCATTGGACCCTTACCTACTCGATGGTTCAACCCCTAAGGGTCAACTCTCGCTGCTCTAGAATATGAACCGCTCCAAAGCCAGCTGCCCATCCTCTACCTGTAATGCATTCCAATCAAGAACATGTACAATATGAGGAATATACTGCCAAAGTACTAAAAAATGAAAAACATCGTGAATGCGAGCTAGGCTAGGTGGTAGAGCAAGGCGGTAAGCAACTGGGCCAATCCTCTCTAGAATCTTGAATGGTCCCACAAAGTGAGGTGCTAACTTAGAACCCTTTTCATATTGGATCAGACTATTTCGCGAACACACTCTTAAGAAAACCTTATCACCAACAACAAACTGCTTATTAGTCCTATGAGCATTAGCATACTTCTTTTACCTATCCTGTGCTGTAGTCAAGTGCTCATGGATACACACTACCTGTTGCTCCATATCACGAAGCATCTCAGGACCCAACAGGATGCGATCCTCAAGGCTGTCCCAACTCAATGGTGTACAACAAGGATGTCCATATAATGCCTAAAATGGTGCCATGCCAATAGAACTATGATACCCATTGTTGTAAGCAAACTCCATTAGGTAGAGATAGTCCTCCCAATGTGTCTACCTATCCATCACATATATCCATAACATATCCTCCAAAACCTGATTCACCCTCTCTATCTGACCATCAGTCTCTGGATGATATGCTGAACTGAAGTTTAACTGCACTCCAAGCTCATGCTGTAACAATGTCCAGAATGTAGATGTGAATATAGGATCCCTATTAGAAATGATCTTTCTAGGAATACCATGTAATCTCACAATGTCACAGATGAAGACATTGGCTACAGAAGCTGCAGTGTAGGAAGACCTAATTGATGAAAAATGTGCCACCTTAGTCAACCGATCAACGATGACCAGGATAGCATCATGACGATGAACAGTCATAGGTAATCCTACTATGAATTCCATAGAGATGATATCCCACTTCCAAGAAGGAATGAGATTTAGCTACAAAAGTCTATCCAGGTGCTGGTGTACTACCTTGACTCTCTGACACTCAAGACACCTAGCCACAAAATTAGCAATGTCTTGCTTCATCCCAGACCAAAAGAACAAATGTCTCAAATCGGCATGCATCTTCTTGACACCTGGATGTGCTGAATAAGGTGTACGATAGGCATCTGCTAGAATCAAAGTGCGAAGCTAATCCAAAAATGGCACATAAATCCCCCCCAAATGTCTCAAAAGACCATCTAATTCTCGAACGTAACCTGCAAACTTACCTTCCAAAGGTCTTCCTAAATCCATCTCTCTGCACACTTCTTGATATCAAGAATCTATAGGAAGTGCCTGAAGAATCTGACTCCTCAAATCCACACTAAGAGTCATAGATGATACCACATGTCTCCTACAACTCAAAGCATCCACCACCACATTCTCCTTACCCTAAATGTACTTAACCTCAAAATCACACTCGAATAAAAGTTCCATCCATCGTCTCTGGTGAGCATTCAAATTAGGTTGAGTGAAAATGTACTGAAGACTACGATGATCGCTATGTAGCTCAAATCTGTGCCCCAACAAGAAGTGTCTCCACCTTGTCAAAGCATGAACTATTGCTGATAACTCAAGATCATGTGTAGGGTAGTTTAGCTCGTGATCCTTGAGCTTGTGTGATTCATACATAATCACTCGTCCATTCTACATCAACACTGCCCCAATCCCTTGAAGAGAAGCATCTGAACACACCATGAAATCACCTTTTGGATCAGGTACGACTAAAATCAATGCACTAGTTAAAAGCTCCTTGAGCTTCTAAAAAGCTTCCTCACATTTCTCTATCCACACAAACTTCTTTCCTTTCCTCTGAAGAGAAGTGATAGGATGTGCTATCCTAGAGAAGTTCTAGACAAATCTGCGATAATAACTAGCTAAACCCATGAAACTATAGATCTCACACACATTAGTCGACATAGGCCAATCTATTATTGCCTGAATCTTTGCAGGATCCACTAAAATACCATCGCCTAAAATGACATGCCCTAAATACTGAATCTCTAATTTGAAGAATTCACACTTAGTGGCATTGGCATAAAGTTGATTGTCTCTCAAACATTGCAATACCAACCATAGGTGTTCCTCATGCTCCTTCTGAGTCTTAGAATATATCAATATGTCATCAAGAAAAACAAGTACAAACCTATCCAGATAAGATCGAAACACACCATTCATCAAACTCATAAAAATTGATGGAGCATTAGTCAACCCAAAAAGTACCACTGTGAACTCATAATGCCCATAGCGAGTTCGAAAAGTAGTCTTGTGAATATCAGCTTCCTTAATGCGAAGCTGGTGGTATCTTGACTTAAGGTCAATCTTGGATAATACTGTAGCTCCCTTGATCTAATCAAATAAGTCATCAATCCTAAGTAGAGGATACCTGTTCTTAATAGTCACCTCATTCAATTATCTGTAATCAATACAAAGGTGCAAAGAACCATCTTTCTTCTTCACAAAGAGCACTGGAGCTCCCCAAGGTGATATGCGAGGTTGAATGCTCCCTTTGGCCAGAAGTTCCTCTAGCTGAAGATGTAGCTCACCCAATTCTTGTGTAGTCATGTGATAAGGAGCTTTAGAGATAGGCTCTGCTCCAGGAATTAGATCAATACTAAAATTGATGTCCCTCTTTGGAGGCATGCCTGGAATGTCACTTGGAAAAACATCTACGTACTCCTGTAAAATTGAGTGATCTAGAGTCTTCCTTATAGGATCTTCCTCATCAAGATCATTTATCATAACATAAAATATCTGACATCCCTTACAGAAACTTTGCTTCAATTGCATAGCAAAAATCATCCGCAGAGATATAGGCCTTGGTATTCCAACTATCTTCACATCATTCCCATGGTCATCTTGGCACATAATAATCTTCTTCCTGCAATATATACTGGCTCTATGAGATCCAAGCCAGTCCATGCCTAAAACCACATCATAGGAACCAAGGGGTATGAATCGAAGATCCACTATAGTATCAAAGCTTCCTAAGCTAAGCCCACACTTATGAACTACAGAATCTATGGAGACCTTAATGCCTGAGGCTAGTTCCACTTGCCAACCATGTTCTTGCTTCACCACATCCAACTTACACTTAGAAACTAGAGATGGTGAAATAAATGAATCTGTAGCTCTTGAATCAAACAATATTGAAAGAGATATACCTCGAATAGCACCTGTGGTCTCTACCACTATTCCCTGATGATCTGCTTGATGGTGATCAACTGCTGCAAATACTCTATGAGCTCTACTTGCATCACCAATTGTAGGCTCTGAAACTATAGGCCTAGGTCCTAAAAACTAAGGTGCTCACTGTGGACACTGAGTTTCATAATGTCCAATCTGACCACATGAAAAACATTCTATATTTTTGCCAGATCCTTTACCCATAGGTGGTACATTTGACTACTGATGACTGTTCCTGCTAGCAAAAGACTGGCTACTCTAAGTTGGCTAATTGGGCTGATTTTTTTTATTGCATTGAGCATTGCAGTTGTTCTTGGAATTAGAACCTTTGCCACCACCTTGAGCCTAAGAATTTGATCCCTTCCGTTGTTGTGTCTGCTGAGACTACTGCTGATACTATTTCCCCTTAGAGAAAGAAGACTTCTTGTTGCCACCTGAATTATAGTTGCCTTTAGATCTTGATGCTGTTGGTGCTCCTACAAAACCTCCCTGACCAAGGTTGACACTTTTCTCAACAAGAATAGCTTGATGTACCGCATCCTTGAGGGTTTTTGGCTCAAATACCTTGACTCCCCCAATTATATGGTTGTTCAAACCCCTAATAAAGTGTTGTGTCAACTAAGCTGAATTTTTAGTGAATCCTAAAAAAGACATGAGCTCATAAAACTTATGCTCATACTCAGTCACTGACATAGTGTACTATTTGAGATTATGAAATTCATCTGCCCTTTTCTATTTCCATTCCTCTAGTAGGAATCGTTCATGGAAACTTTCTAGGAATAGTTCCCACGTGACACTGCTCATATTGATTCCTAGCTTCTTCTCCTCAATCGTCCAATAAGTGGCCCCAAAATTTTCTAACTTAGTGATCGCAAATCTTGCCTTAACATTGCTGTTAAAATCTTGCATGGCAAAAATCCTATCAAGGGAAATAAGCCATTATTTGGCCACATAACTAGAACCTTGCCCATTGAAAGGCCTGACCTTGGATCTTGAAAGATCCTTCATTTGAGTGGACACAATGGAGCTCTGACGATCCTTTTGAGGACTCCTAGATTTGGGTCTATGCTCTTGTTCTATTTGGTGTGCTTTGGGCTATTCTTGAATAGGAGGTAGACGTTCTAGAATAGTCTGCATCATCTATCTCAAACCAACCTCTTCAGACTTAGCTTGGTCCTCTCTACAACTCTCTTCCTGTTGCCTATTAGCATGCTCTCCTCTGCTCTCTTCATGAGCCGATCCCTCATGGGAAGACTCATGGACATTGATAGCTCTTCGATGACCATGACCTCTTCGACGTCCTCTACCACGGCCTCTAACAGGAGACCTAGTCCCAGATACCATCCTACAATAGTACAAAGTACTATTATAGTTAGAAGACACGTGTTTGAAATAGACTAAGTTCAATTCTATGTTTAGGTTTAAGTAAAATTTCCAGTTTTGAAACTAAGTGTTGAAGTATGAAAAATATTCAAGTGAAAATTCAAGTTCTGTTTCAGTTCACCTAGTTTCAAGTTGAAGAGATACACTAAATAGTTCAAAATTCTAGTTGTTCCAAAATACCCAGAGCTCCCAATGTAGAAACTCGAGCTCTGATACCAAATGTAATGCCCCGCCAAGGGATCCAAAGAATTAACCTAGAATTTCACTAAGTTTGGTAACATTTAAAAAAATTAAAATTAAAATAAATACCACATATAACTTATGCACCATAATGGAAGCAATAGCAATGTCCATCTAAAAGTAATCATAACATACACAACTGGTTACATTCTTTAAGGATCCCTTAACGTTGAATTACATCTAAGTCAACTAACATTATTGAATCCATCTAATATAACAACCACATGAAATAATAATGATAAGTCCACTGTTTATACATTACATTTCTAAATGCTCTATCATCCACTATACATGTCATAGGGTATTAAAAGCTTAAAAGAATATACATATGTTAAATAAGGTACATCATCCTATTCTAATCCATGATACATCAAAGTAAAGATAATCATGTGATACACATGATACATGATCATAGAAGATATACATCCATCATAAAAATAAACCATAATAAACTAAGTGCACGGTTCCTCCCAACCGTTAATAGCATCATTAGACCATCATGGGCCCTAGCCATCCCTCCATGCATAACATTCCAAATCACTGAAGACATCATCGGTATTAACATAGTAGGAATGTCAATCCTAACATATACTATATCATATGAAAAAAGTAATCTAACATGCAAATAAAAGCATAAGATAACATCATCTAACATATGCTAATCATTCATGAAAGGATACATATCCACCATTATGAAGGACACATCATCCACGATGTCTCAATGAATCTCAAATGATAAGAGTGGAAAAACACTACCACCCGACTACGTGGTACCTAAGTGGTCCACTCCCACCATGCTGAGGAGATAATCTCAAGTCCCAAATAGGCTATCCAAAACACATAGCATAAATCTCTACAAGTCCAGGAATCCTAAAAACTTACTAACTCAAAGGTTCCAAACACAAAATCGACATCTAATTCCCAGAGGCACACAATGACATGTAGGAACCTACTATGCAAGTGGGAAAGTGTAATCGCATTTATCATATACAAGTTACCCTGGCAGTTAGCTAAACTCCATGGGTCCATATTGATCTCATGCGGCCACTAGTATCCTCTCATACTGATGAGGCATACTATGGAATGCAAGGTCGCAACCATGCATTCTCTCTACTCCCATCCTAGTCTATACAAGCACTCAAGGCATGGGCGAGAACCAAAAAACTTATCTTTTTAGGTTCATTTAGTTATTATTAGGTGTGAATGTTTTCAATTATTAATCCAACTTACAATGAGTTACCCTGGCAGCCTCTTAGGACCCTGACCCCAATTGCAAGCCACTTCCCGAAACTACATGCAGATATCCTACCCTAAGCTCATGGAATCATAAATCTCAAAATCACAAAAGATAATCCATAAAATCATCAAATATGCATAAAAGCATCAAATCTCCATGAGCAAGCATCCATAGAAAATCATGATCACAACAGCTCTCTATTGGCAACTGGAGCATCACTGATAATCAAAAGTATCCATTGGTTCTCAATAACCAAAATATATCTCAATCATACTGATCGAAGAATCCAAAATAGTTGAGTCAAAATATTTCACAACATGACATCATCAAGAATAAATCCACATTTCAGTCCCATCATGGCAACTGGAAAACAACCAAGGATAACTAATCGATGAACCAAAAATGGTTAAGTCAAGTGTCTCATACATAAGAATCTCAACTATAACAATCAATAATTTACAAACATTACATAGAGAATTCCATCACATAACCATGGTTGGGTTTATAAAGATTGATATTTAAAACATCATCATGACATCACAATCACATAACCCGCAAGCCTCTAGTAGACGTCTTATAATTGGTCAACACTAGTCGACCCAAAACCCAATACAATAGTATAAAGAATACATAATGCAAACACATGTTTTGGTTTTGCTAAATTTACAAATTTGAATTTAAATATAGAGGTCTCAGTTTATGTTTTCAAGTTGGAGGAACATTTTGTATGTTTTTACCAACCCATGTATCTGTATTGAAGGATAAAGGTTTTTTCCCTCTAACTTTTAGAACTCAATTTTCCAAATGTTCTAAATGTCTTTTATATACACATTTTGATGATAATAACCCCATCATTTTGAAATATACATCTTCCAAAATTAAAAAGATTCAACTATAACATTATTAAATAATTTGTTATTAAAAGAAATAGTCTCTTAATACTAACCATTTATTATTTATTATTAATAATGTTTATACATATATATACTTATATATATATAAATACATTTACATATATAATTATCATTTTATTAAAAATGAAATATAAAAAAAATTGAATTATAATATTATTATTATATATATACATATATATAATAAGTAATATAAAACCTTGCATATAAGAAAAAAAAATTGAATGTTTCAATAACATCCGACGGTGGACTCAATACTGTGCAATGATCTTAAATGAATCACATTGCCATGCGCAGTTTTTAAATAACTGTGTGACCTCATACCTGATGTCACAGGCCTATGACGTCATTCGCAGTACCTACGACTGCAGGTGTGTCATCTTACGGCATATAGAGGGTGTAGGGGGGGGGGGGGGGGGTATAACCCGCCCCTCCCTTAATTATTTTTTATTATTATTTTTCCCAAATACGATTTCAATAATGTTTTGAATAAAATGTTTGCAGTTTGCGGTTCAAAATTTTTATTAAAGTTTCGACATTGCGACTTATCAATACAATTTTTCAATATATATATATATATATATATATATATATATATATATGTATATGTATATGTATATATGTAAATGTGTATTTATATATATGTACTTGCAAAATTTAATCGAATATCACATCATTCATATATATATATATATATATATATATATATATATATATATATATATATATATGTAGATTTGTAAATTATAAACATGTATATTTTACAATGAGCAAATATGCAATTTATTTAAAAATTCCAATTTTCAGAATTTTCATATAAACTATTTGATCTCTAAATTTACCCAATACTTCATATAACGAGTTTGGCTACAATTTAAACCCTAGCCCCGTGTTCTCTTCAGATCTATGCATATAAAGATTCTCAAATAAATATTAGCTTTCCATATTGAGAATGCATACAACTAAAATAGGAAAAACCTCAGAAGACATATGGAAGACACAAAGAAGACAAGGAATGCAAGATGCGAAAATAGCATAAATAAAATCACAAGAATCTACCCGAATTCTGATGCTAATTCGCTCTTCCTCAGAAACCCACAGAGCAAGCTCCTCCCTTCTTCAGAGTTCTCAGGTCCTCCAATGCTCCAAATGCTTTCCCAACGCTATGTCTAAGCTTCTAGGAATGCCTGAATATAAAGAGCTCTCAGGAAACACCTAGAATGCCTCTAGAAACAGCTAGAAGGTGTCACCAACTAGGCATGTGTCTTTTTGAACTTTCTAGATGAGTCATAGGGTTGTATACACCATGTGCTTAATTGATGCACTAACCCCTATGTTGTTGAAAAATGAGAAATGAAAAGGTGCGTTAACTCCTAGGCAAGCTTATAACACCAATTTACTTTCTATATAATTTCTATTTAAATCTTTATAACTTTCATTTTAATTTTTATAAATTTTATTATTATTATTTATTTATTAATTTATTATTATTTTATAATTATTATTAATTTTAATTTCTAATTTTCTTTTATTTAATTCTTTTTCCTCAATTAATTCTCATTTAATCAATTATAATCAAAATATCAAAGATCATGATATTTTATATTAATTTTCTCAAATAATTAATTCATTAATTAAATCTATTTATTAAGACTTAATTAATAGAAAATTCACCATAGACCTCCAAGATAAAACATGAAATCCCATCATAGAGCAATTCACACAAAATCAGTCTAAAGGGTTAAAAATCATGAATTATGTCATCCGACACATTCGGTGGGTAAATATCCCGATACTTTTCCTAACTCGCTAGGACAATTGGTTTAAGGGTTTGGGATTTGGAATTGAGAATTTATCTCCCTTCTCTTATCATTGAGATAGTATAATAGGGTAGACTCATCCTGGCAATTCAGGGAAGTCGATACCCAGTACCTGCAACCTGCAAAAAAACCATGCATGTACATACAATATATATAATGCTAAGCTAAACAAACAATGGCAGGAAGTGGTGTATCGTGTAGATCCCAACTAAGCAGGTGAATACAATTCCTTTCCTTAACCACATCAGAAATGCCATACAATAAGAAAACACACACACCATACACATGCAAGTATGGGGTAAGTATCCATAATAAAACACATGAGATAATAAACCATCTAACTAATCATCATCAATAACTGAAGCAATGTAATGATCATCATGCATATATGAAATGTAAAGTCTAAATGATCTCATCATATATCCACTGAATCCATAACATAATGTCTGATAGTCTCAAAACAATACCACTAATCCATCAACATGAAGCTAGTCAAACATAGTCTGATAATCACAACAACAATGTCCAGAAAAGATGTGAACGAGGGCAGGCACTACAGGATTAAAATACCTCCTCAACAAGAGCTCTTGGGTGTTTGGTGTGACCAAAGGTAGTGAACCAATTTTGACAAAATGTTGTTGTAATGGTCCTCGCCTTTGACATCATACCTAGCTTGAAATTATTCCATATCAATTTTTTCATGCATAGAATGGTTAGGGTTTAGCTTGAAAACTTCTCTAATTAATTTGGGAGAAACCCTAAATAGATTATCTCCTACATGGTTTTTTACAATTCTAGTAATTAGTTCATATTTTTTAGCCATGTCTACTAATAGGTCACTATCAAAGAAGACCCCAGGGACAATTAGCTTCCCTATATCAAATTCCCAAACATTGCTCATAGGAGTATCCAAATTTTTCTCTGCAAACCATTTCATGAAAAGCCCTAAACCCCCCACTAAAACTTCTGCATCCCTCACATAATTAGCCTTGTCATAAAAACCCTTACTGACCCACAACCTAGGGTTTTTAGGGATGAACTCTCTACCCTTTGTCAATTTAATTATAAATGGGGGTATTTATTCAAGGAAATAATCATGAATAGATCTTTTTAAATAATCAACCTCACCAAAAAATTCCTTACAAGGTATTATTTTTCTCAATTTAACCTAGTACAATTACAAATTCTCAATTATCATAAGTTTTAGACAACTTACCCATCCTTTGCTGCTTATTTTTTCAGTGAATTTACTTGCAAATCACTAAAAACCTTAAAAAATCGGATGCCCTAGCTCTAAAAATTCTTGTGCTTTATTAATTTTTTGCAATATTGTGGCCCAATAATGGTGAATTTTGAAATATATTGTAGCACTAAGCTCACATGAAGTAGCATTGATTAGAATTAATGCTTTCTCAGTCACAAATTTATGACATACTTTAAAATTTGAATTCTAACCCTTGATTCTTGAGCATCAAATGACCTTCTTTAAAATAAAAAAAAGCTTCATTAAAGGCTGATGAAATTTTCCACATGTTGAATAGGTACATTACCAAATTATTTGAAACTTGAGCATTTTCATAATGCGGTGAAGTGTTGATTGTCGATCTTCCAAAGATCGACGATCATGAAAAATCATTAAAACTTTGCAAATAAAACCTTTAAAAATGTAATCCCATGGGTACACTCATCTCTAGCTTGGCAGGTACATGTCATACTTTACCAATTGCTATGCTCCAATTCATCATACTTTTCCACCCTAGCCTAACTTGAAAGTTTTCTTTACAAAAGGTCCCACTTTGCCACATGGTGTGTGAGTACTTCCCCACTTTGCTTAAAGTTCATTCATTTTCATAATGAGGGTAAGTGCTTCTTGTTGATCTTACCAAGATCAATAGCATTACAAAATTATATCCTTTAAAGGCCCAATCAACTAGACCAACCAATAAAAATGTTTCCTTTTGCACCAACGTGTTTGACAATTGCCAATAGTATAGATTGCACCTTTTAAAAGAAGTGGGTCTGTGACATCCTCATATGCCACATGTCAAAGAGGCACTTACCCACTTTAGTTAAATTCATTGCATCTCCATGAAGTGGTGAAGCACTAATCGTCGATCTTCCAAAGATCAATGGCTAAATATCATGTGACATCAAAAGGGAACCCCACTACCTTGCTTTAACCAATGACATTGCTAGAAAATCAAACATGCTCTAATCTTTTACTGACAGCTCTAGAAAAGGTCTGACGAAGTACTAACAAGCTTTGACAAGCTTTAGTCATTGTGGCACAATCATAACCCAACGTCACCAAGTGCTACGTGGCACAAAGGCACTTGCCCACTTTACTTAAAAGCCATGCATCTTCACATTGTAGGCATGTGCTCACCATCAATCTTGGAGAGATCAACAACTGATCAAAACAAACCATCAAAATCAAGATCTTTCATAGAAAGTGCTAAATAAAAAAACCACAGTTAGGGTATGTTTAAAATAGTAAAGGCAGACTTAACAATAAGTAATAAAGTAACCTTTGAAAAAAAAACAAAAAACTTAGGATAATTGTGTCCCATGCAATTTTATTTGAAAAATATATTTAATTACTTTTGATTATTTTGAGGGCTAGGGCATCAAAACAAGGGTTTATGACATTTTAGAAGATTTCATCTAAGGTTTTAACCAAATTTCACAAGATTTTAGAACACAACACTAAGGTTTTTCACTACTGGGTGCAACAAAAAATAAATGGTGGAAAACCAGGCCAATACAACTCATGACCAATAGGCAAAATATTTTAGATTGATGAAGAGGATTTGAGAAGATGACAATAGCAACAACAACATAGTACAATTTGGTATTCTTGGAACTTAGATGTTTTTCATCTATGTTGCCATCAATGCCAAAGGGGGAGATTGTTAGCATGAATGCTGATGATACTACATTTGGGGAGTATCCTAAGCATTGAAGAGTATTTATATGTTGCACTCATGATTGTATTTGTCATTGATGTCAACATAGTAGTAATTATATTAAGACTAGAAGAATAGAAGTCAGTAATAATAGTATGCATGGATGTTGAGGAAGCTTTAGATGATGCACAGTGGAGGACATGTTCTTGAGGTTGTCTTGATGATGTGGTTAAGAGGACTAACTCTAATTTGATGGTGTATATAAGTTACACTTGATTTACTGGAAGTAGTGCAGAAACAAAGTGCTAGAAAATAGAGTTTTGATGATCTATCACTATCTTTCATCTAAGATGTAATGAAGAGATGTGTAGTTACACAATGATAGAGGGCAGTCATATGATGACACCAACATGTGCAAAAAATGTGGTTTCACACATGTAAAGTTTTGTATAGACTGTAAGCTGACAATACTATTGTAATTGTAAATTAATTAATTATCTTATTTTTAATTGATTGGGAAAGCCTCAAGGCCAACTCAAGGAATTATTTTAAAGATACAGTATAAAGGAAATTTGTATTCCTTTCTTGTGATGTGAAACTTAGATTAGAGGATCAAGTGGGATGTGAAGTACTAGTATGTAGTGCAAAAAGGAGCAAAATGCTTACTGAATGTGTATAAGCAATCCAAGGGATCATTGGATGCATAGTATGAGATTTGGTTACAAGTTACGAAGGAGCAGAAGCCTCGTTGACATGATAGAGATAGAGGAAGGAAGTAGATTTTAATTCTATTATTGTGTAAGGAATAATACATAGATAATTTTGATAGCAGGTTCTTTGATCTTAACCTTGAAGCTATTTGGGAAGTGAGTCCAATTGTCTTCCACAACTCCTAACAGGATTGGAACAAATCCTAACAAGGATTCAAAGTCTCCTAACAGGGGCTCATATGTACTAAATGTTGTAACAGAATCCTAGCAGGGTCTATCCTCTAACAAGGAATATTTATATTAGTACATCATCTTGTGGGTACCATCCCCATCAGGGTTTTCCCTAGCTCTGATCAAGGGTTTACCTAGTTAACATATCTAGTGTTAATTGTGTATGAGTATCTTGTTGTGGTTTCAATTAACATTACTGATATGGTTAAGTTTTTTTAAGGTTAATGATTGTGATAATAGTTGGACAACTAATTCAACACCCCCCCCACCCAAAGTTATATCAGTGGACTATATATTCTAACAATTATAGGCCTTGACAATGCAAGCCTGTAGCAGTTGACAATTTGTCAATACCTTGCATGTGCTCATGGATATTCCTAGTCAAAGATATCAACCATATAGTTCATAGAGACCCTTAGAGATGCTTTTGTTTAGTGTGGTTGATAATGTTTGAGGGAATTTGTGGCTGAAAAAAGGTTGATACTAGCCTAAACCTAGCTAATCAGAGGTAACAGAGTAGACAATTATATCCTAGGATGAATGCTTTGAAATATTCACAACCTTTCTCATTTGAAGTGATCAACACTACAAATTTTGGCATTAGGAAAGAAAGGGATGCCAATTACAAAAATATTTAATTCTCTTAAAATTGAGATAGGATATTGTAGGCCTTGATAATGCAATCCCATTGCACCTAACACTTTATCAATACCTTTCACAAGCTTAGAGATATGCCCACTCAAAGATCACTACCCAATAGTATTTAGAGACCCTTAGGATGCTTCCATTCAGTGTGGTCGATAACATCAAAGGGACTCTATGGATGAAACAAGGTTTTCCCTAGTCTAAACCTAGCCAACCAGAGCTAATAGAGTAGAAAATTTGATCCCAAGAGGAAATATTTAAAATATACACAACCTTGCTCATTTGAATTGATCAACACTGTAACTTTTGGCATTAAATGAGAAAGGGATACCAAATCCAATAAAATTTTGATCTCCTAAAACTAAGATGGGCTATTGTAGGTTAGGAAAACATAATCCTATAGCCCTTGACAGTTTTTTAATACCTTGCATGAAATCAGAGATATGCCCGCTCAAAGATTGTTGCCCAATAGTGCTTAGAGACCCTTATAGATGCTTCTATTTAGTGTTATCAATAGCATCTGAAGGAATCTGTGGTTGAAACAAGGCTGGCCCTTGCCTAAACCAAACCAACTAGAGTTAAAATAATAGATGATTTGATCCTAGGATGAATGGCTTGAAATATACACAAACTTATACCAAAAAAAAAAAAAAAAGATCTTCTAAAACTAAGATAGGTTATTGTAGGTCTGGACAACATAAGCCTATAGCACTTGACAGTTTGTTAATACCTGCACAAACTCAAAGATATGCCTACTCAAAGATCATTTCCCAATAGTGCTTAGAGACACTTAGGGACACTTATATTCAGTGTGATCGATAGCATCTGAGGGACTTTATGGCTAAAACAAGGTTGACCCTTTCCTAAACCTAACCAACAAGATTTAATGCAATATATGATTTGATCCTAGGATAAACATTTTGAAATATACACAAACTTGCTCATTTGAAGTGATAAACATTGCAACTTTTGGCATAAGGTGAGAAAAGGATGCCAAATCCAAAAAAAGTTGGATCTCATAAAGATGAGATATGTTATTTTAAGCCTCAATGAAATAAAACTAAGATAGGTTATTGTAGTTTTTCAATACATTGTATGAGCTCGAAGCACTTAATAGTTTTTCAATACCTTGTATGAGCTCGAAGATATGATTACTCAAAGAGCATTTCCCAATTCTACTTAGAGACCCTTAGGATTCTTTTTTTAAGTTTGGTTGATAGCTTCCAAAGGACTTAGTGGCTCAAACAAGGTTGGCCCTAGTCTAAGCTTGACCAATTAGAGCTAACATAGTGGACAATTTGATCCTAGGATGAATGGTTTGAAATATAGATAACCTTTCTCATTTGAATTGATGAACACTACAACTTTTGAAATTAGGCAATAAAGAGATGCCAAATCCAAATAAATTTGGATCCATTAATAATGAGATATGTTATTGTAGGCCTTGAAAATTTGATCCTTTTGCACCTAACAATTTTTCAATAGCTTGCATGAGCTTAGACATATGTCCACTCAGAGATCATTGCTCAATAGTGCTTGGATACCTTTAGGGATGCTTTTATTTATTGTGGTTGATATTGTTTGGGGGACTCTATGGCTAAAATAAGGTTAGCCCTAGCCTAAGCTAGCTAACAAGATCTAATAAAGCATACAGTTTTATCACAGGTCAAGTGATTTAAAATATATACAACCTTACTCATTTGAACCGAGCAACACTACAACTTTTGACATTAGGCAAGAAAGGGATGCCAAATCTAGAAAAAGTTAGATCTCCTAAAATTGAGATAGGTTATTGTAGGCCT
Organism: Cupressus sempervirens; assembly: GCA_028749045.1. Lineage (NCBI taxonomy): Eukaryota > Viridiplantae > Streptophyta > Pinopsida > Cupressales > Cupressaceae > Cupressus > Cupressus sempervirens. The sequence continues at coordinate 688,406,019 of CM053791.1, read as the reverse complement.
CAAGAACATGATCATGTAGCACCTGATAGTTTGTCAATACCTTGCATGAGCTCAGAGATATGCATTCTCTTTTTGCCCAATAATGTATAGAGAACCTTAGGGACTCTTTTGTTCCATGTGATTGATAGCATCTAAGGGATTCTATGGATAAAAAAAGGTTGGCCCTACCCTAAACCTATGAAATCAAAGCTTGTGGAGAATATGATTCTATCATAGGATGAATGGTTTAAAATATACAAAACCTTTCTCATTTGAATTGAGCAACATTGCAACTTTTGGCATTAGGCAAGAAAGGGATGCCAAATCCAAACAAAGTGAATCTCTTAAAGTTGAGATAGGTTATTATAGGAATCAACAACATGATAATGTTCCATATAATAGCTTATTAATATATTGCATGATATTAGATATATTTATACTAAAAGATCACTTCCCAATAGTGCTTAGAGACTCTTGGGATTCTTTCATTCAGTGTTGTCAGTAGCATCTGAGAGACATCTGAGTGGTGTAGAAAAAATGAGTCTACACCATCAAGAAGCATTGTTGGAGGGTATAAAGTTGATGCAAGGTTATATCGAAAAGTGATCTGCCTTAACAACTGGTAATTTTTTGAGATGATGTTGATTATATATGTTGAATTGAAGGTGTACATTGAAAGAATCAATTTTGAAAGTGATTAGAGAGTGGATCTCTAGAAGGCCCTAGTTATTTGGAGCAAGTGGTGAGGATTTGATGGTTGGAAATGTAAACAAGGCCAAGGGGACTTTAAACCTACTGAATTTATGGTTTTGACACCTAAGTGTTAAAATATATAGTCCACCAATATAACTAAGAGGGGGGGAAGGGGTGAATCAATTATCCAACTAATATCATAGTTATCAACCTTATTAAAATTTTACCATATGAGAAATATAATTAGAAACCATAACAAGATACTCATACACAATAACACCAGATATGTTAACTAGGGAAATGTTTGATCAAAGGGAAAACCCTATTGGGGATGGTACTCACAAGATGATGTACAAATACAAATATTTCATTTTAGAGGATGGACTCTATTAGGAGTCTATAATAATATTCAATACATATCAATCCCTAATAGGAGACTTTGAATCCCTATTAGGAGATTCCAACCCTATTAGGAGTTGTGCCAATCATATTAGGAGTTGTGGAAGGTAAATGGACCCACTATCCAAATAGCTTTAGGGAAAGACCAATGAACCTACTGTCCAAATGATCTATGTATTATTCCTTATAGAATAATAGAAATGAATAATAATATTGATTTCTCTTACTCTATCATATCAACCAAAATTTTTCTCCTTCTGATCTTGTAACTAGATCATAAATCTTTCATCCAATAATCCCTTGGATTGATTACCCACATTCACTAAACACTTTGATCATTTTTGCAATTTCCCCTCAATACAATGATCACCACACATACTTCAAACAAGAAAAACATCTTTCCTTTATACCATATCTTCAAAATAATTCCTTGATTCAGCCTTGAGGCTTTCCCAATTAATTATAATAATATAATTAATTGATTCATAATTACAATAGCACTACTGGCTCATATTCTATGCAACTTCTCATACATGCAACACTAGGGCTTACACATTTTTGGATGTCATCATCAGACTATCTTATGTCACTGGCCAACTGTGCATTTGTAGATTATATCTCTACTCAAACATTAGAAACTGCTTCTTAGGTACTCTATCTTTGAACCACTCTTTATAAATCAAACATATGTTCTATAAATCTTTGACTCAAGCACTGTGCATTGAACCTTAACATTAGGACACAGTATCAAACATATCCATGAAAACACATCACTAGAAATTCAAAACATTGTGTGTAAAACTAAGATCTTTTTCTATTACTTTGTCAGTCTTCACAAACTTACTACTATGTTTACATTAATGACAAACACAATCATGAATACAACATGTCAATACTCTCCAATTTTTAGGATACTCCCCTAATGTAGTATCACCAGCTTTCATTCTATCAATCTCCCCCTTTTTCATTGATGAAAACATAGATGAAAAATATATAAGTTCCAAGAATACCAAAATAATACTCTATTGTTTCTTCTTCTATTCTCATGTTTTTAAATCCTCTTCATCAATCAAATCTGAAATCCTCTAGAACACTGCTATGTTATCCATCTTCTTTAGGATTGGAAACAATTGCTCACAATAAATAACTCATTGTACATAAGAATTTCTCATGCTACATATCTCCCCCATATAGATATTCCTCCTTCTTTCTTACATGAATCTTTCTAAATCTCCCTAATAAAGTAGAGATTTTCATGCACTCTTCTCCCCACACATACTTAGGAGATTTTTTTAATGTAGATTCTCTATCATTGACATCAATGATAAAGGCCTCATTATGTGAATTTACAGCTCCAAATCTCCAACCAACTCAAGTGTCCAAAAGACACTATTCAAGACCAAATACCAAGAGTCCTCAATGACTCAGCTCATAATAGATACACCCCCATACAGGAAGCATCAACATTTAGTCTAGTCTAACATTAGTGCTCTATACCACTGGACTAAGGTAATCTCTACATCATCTACTCAGAAGTAGGCAGGGGCATAACCCAAAGCATACCGCTCAAGTACTCAAATGTATCTTTAGGTAAGGGCTTCATAAAGATATCTACAATATGATCTTTACTACTCACATATTCCAATCTAATCTCTTTTTCTACCACCTTCTCTCTTAATACATGATACTTAATAGATATATGATTAGTCTTAGAATGAAATACATGATTCTTAGACATACTTACTATACTTGTGTTATCATAGTATATGATAATAGGTTCTAGAAAATTAGTTTTGGTATCCCTCAACATCTGTTTCATCCACATAACTTGATTACAATTATTTGTTTCTGCAACATAATCTGCCTCAGCCATACTCTGAGATATAATCTTGTTTCTTTCTTAGCCAAGAATACAATCTTCCTAAAAGAAATAATTCTCCTCCATTGGTTCTCTTTCTATCATCCATACTGCTTGCCTAATCCACATCAATATATGCATATAGAGTGAAATCACTCAATCTGTCATACCATATTCCATAATTAGATGTACCTTTCAAATATTTGAACATCCTCTTTACTGCTACATAATGATACTCCTTAGGATCATCTTGAAATATAGCTACAATCCCAACTACATTTTCTATAACTAGTTTGGTGTGAGTCAGATATTGCAAACCTCTAATCATGGATCTGTACTTCTTCTACTTAGTAGTAGGTGTCTCATCCTTGCTAGATAACTTGTGACCAGTTATCATAGGTGGACCAATAGGCTTAAAAATTTTCAATCCAAACCTTTTCAACAAATATTTCAAGTACTTAGCTTGTGAAATAAAAATTCCATCACTATTCTAGACAATTTGCAACCCTAGAAAAAGCTTCATCTCTCCTATCACACTCATCTCAAATTCATTCTTCATTTCTTTAGAAAACTTATCACTTGCTTCATCATTACCTCCAAATATTATGTAATAAAAAAATATTACTATTATCAGCAAACTATTCTCAACTCTATTCTAAAATACTTTAAATTTCTCAAAAGCTTCAAACTTCTCTTTAAGAAATGCTACCCACATCATTCTAGTGAAATCATCAACAAAAATCATAAAATACCACCTTTCACCATAAAATCCTCTTTTATAGAGGGATCATTTAGATCTATGTGAACAATCTCTAGCTTCTCCATGGATGTGAAATTCTTGCTGGAAAACAATATCTTCTTTTGCTTAGCCAAAATACATTCTTTGCAAAGAACATTAGTAGGCTTTATTATCTTAGGCAAGGCTCTAACTGTGAATGTGCTACTAACTTTCACAATATTATCAAAAGTTTATATGAAAAAATCTCCTATGCCATAACCAATTTTTATCCACTTCTACAACCAAACATGTAATTTCAATGGGATTCAACTAAAATACATTACCTCTAGACAAAGTTTCAGTTCCAATCATCTTAGCATCTTTATCCTTGATTGTGCAAGTCTTTTCTATGAATCACAATTGATACCCTTTGTCCACCAACTATCCAACAATAAAAAAAAATTCTTTAAACCATAAAAAAAAACATTGTTAGTGTTAGTCTTTCCATATAAAGCAATGAATCTTATTCATGTGATGTAATAGGCTACATTGTTACAAACTCTAATAATACCTCCATCATAGTTCCTAACATTAACAAACTTATTCATATCACCAATCATGTGATGTGAACATCCATTGTAGTGCCTCCTGTGTCTACATTATGTACCTTGTTATGTTTTTTTTTGAGAGACACTTTGATACTCATGTTTGAGGACATTTGAGATGATCTGATGGTTAGATACTATATTTTAATTTACTAGTATCATAGATATTAGATGCTATGCTGTTGAGTTTGATAATATCTACATGATGATATCTATTTATTTTGTATTCAAACATATACTTTGTTTATGATTATATGATGGACTTATTGGATTCTGGACACTTTGATTTAATGATACAACTATTTAATTCATTCTTGCTTTGAGATGTTTTATGATGCAGTGAATGATTTTGATAGATGATTTTAATGTGATTTAATGTATGTATCACTTTGGCTATATTATTGAATGCAATTGCACTTGATCATATTGTGTAGTGTGCAGGATTCATATCCCTGGTAGAGCCACACGGAGTTAGTGATTTGACTATTCTTACCTAGAAAATGTTGTCTCTATATGATCGATGTATCCTGTTTAATTGATTAATTAAACTCTCTAGTGATTAGACCCATGATCATGACTTTACATTTAGAGATTCACAATTATCATGAAAGTTATTAAGGAATTTTGTGATTTAAAAATTTGAGGGAAATTTATATTTGATTTAATTATTTTAATTCCCAACAACTTTTCCATAGTTGAATTCCATTTAATTAGAATTGCCCAATTTTTTCTAGGTTGAAAAGGGGTTGTTTAAGTGAGCCAGTTAATTTCCTAATATTATATTATACTTTTAAAAGTGAATATATATCCCAAAAGGGAATTATTTTCTCACTTCTCACTTGAAAAAAAGGAATTTGGAGAGAAAATTTCAAAATCCTCTTTGAAGGATTTACTGTTCAATTTGTTGTAGGAGCTATGGGTGTGGGATTATCGCAAGATTGAGCTCGTTGGATCCAGCTTGGGGAGACCTTCCTTTGCCAAGATTTTTGGCAGTGACTATGGGGTGATTATTTTATTACATGTGCTCCTGTTTTAGCCCTTTTGATTGTGAAGTAGGGCTCTCCCATTTATTATTTTTTAGTCTATTTTGGGGTATAATTTTGGTAGTAAAATGTTTGGAGGTTGAGAACTAGTGTTCCCCTCCATTTCTGCATGTTTGCGCTACCTGATTGGGTGGGTACAAGTATTTGTCCCTTTTTAGACTTAAGGGTTTGGGGTTTTGTACTGTTATGCTGGTAGTTTTTGCATATGAACTCCAAACCTAGAATTTATTTGATATTTGTGACTTTTATATCTAGTGACATAATGGGTTTTAATTTTGAGGTTTTTTTCATTTTTGGTTTTCACCTCAATTCACGTGCTACTCAATTTTCTCTAGTTTTCTTAGCATGGAAGTTGGTTGTGGATCCAAATTATCCCCTAGGATATCTATCCAATTCTTGATGTATTTTTTTTGCATTAGGATTCATGTAATTTTTTTACTCCTGGATATAGATTGGTTGAGTGATCTATTTTATTTGTTCTTTATATGTTTCTCATCCAGCCCTTATTACTATGATCATCGTGTAGTTGTATTCCCATACACAAGCATGTGAGCATGCACTTGTTGGTCTTGTGAGACTTGAGCTCCCAATTTCTTATTGGCTAAGTTATAATTCATTGGGGTTGGGTTGTGAAACTTCATTTCCTATGGACACTCATCATGTGATGATCATGAGTATGTATGGTAGGTTGGTGTGGAGGGGATTCTCTCATAAACTCAGGTTATACTCCTAGCAAGGTGTATGTGAAGAAGTTTCTAATGAAGTGATAACTAAATATATTCATGAGTAATTACATAAGATAATAAAATACCACATTGTTTTCATGACTCATCTAGGGATGCAACAAGTTGGCCTCCTAAGGGGAATAGTCTATTACAATTTTGAGCTTGGGGATCCCAAGAAACCTACTCTCAACCAGAATATGTACATAGTAGATCCATAGAGTCTCTAACCGAGACCTATTGTATTTCATTGTCTCGTGATCTTGGTTTTAGTTCTCTATACTATTTAGCTTGAGTGCTTGGAATGGATGATTGTCTTTATGTGTGTTTGAGGCCAGACCACTATCTCCATTAGCATAGTTGGAGTGGGCCTATGGTTTCCACATGGTTGGGAGGTGTAGCTACCTTTACCACTACTAGGGAATGATGTATAAGGTTGGATTTCCTCCATGTTCAGTTTTAGAGCTGAATGATCACATGGTTCTCTCTATCTTCTAGAGCATGTTTTCCATGTGATTTATGTTATTTTAGTTCATATAGATAGTTTATTTATGCACATGTATGCTTATTGTGATGTTTCTTTCTACATGATTACATTAGATGCTTAAATTAGATGTATGGTTGAGATATTAATTTTATGTGATCTTCCTTATGCTTTTGAGTGTTTAATCCTTGATTATTGTGGATATGGTACTCCTTGGTGGGAGGTTCTAACTCTTTTTCTCTTCTGATTATTTATCAAGCTACTCTCTTGTAATCATGGGTGATAGAAGTTCAACATTGGGAAATACTAGAAAAGTATCACATGCCTTATAGAGAAATATCGTGCGATACTAGAAAGTATCACATGATAATAAGAAGTTCTATCATGTGAAATTGGTAAAGTATTGCACAACAATAGTAAGTTGTACTGTGCAATACTAGAAAGTATCACATGGTAGTTATAATAAGTATCACACGATACTAGAAATGTATCACCTTGTAGTATTGTGAATTGTCATACGATACTAGAAAAGTATCACCTAATTTCTTTGCAAAAAATTGCTTGGGGAAACAATAGGTATCTCCAAACTTGTTCGTTGAAAGTTGAAGGGTATTTTGGGTACCATTTTGGGTTGCGCCTCTTCCTAGGTCTTGACAGGTCACAAATTATTGGTTTCTATTTTGTGTAAACTATCATAGTTGGTTTTGGACATGTTGGTAAGTAGTAATGCGGGAGACTTGTAGGATGTATGGATTTCTTGGTTAAGTATTTTTTTTATGATATTTTGATCGATTGCATCTTGATGTGTTAACTCCATGCTTGTTAAAAAAAATTTTATTAACTTTTATCTATCCTTGTTCCAAGGATCTCTGGGTGGGGCATTATATCTAATATCAATGCCCATATTACAGCTTTCGAATCTCTATGTTATATCCCTACTATGAGTTTTTTTGTTGTTTATGTATTATGGTATTATGGTATCTTATTTTAACTTATGCTTGCGATACTTATGATTGTTACATATGAATCTAACCCTTGTCTTGTTTCTCTTTCAGTGATGCTTCCTGCACATAGACGTGGTGGTCAGGATAAAAACTAATAGAATTAAAAATGAAGAAGAACACCATGAGGAAGAATGTCAAGGAGTTGGGGGAGGACAAGGTGATAACAATTAGGGTGATGTTAGGGAACTATTGCCTTTTTTACAAGAGATTATAGATTGGTTGGAACCTTGAGTTGAGGAAAATTGATAAGATCATAGCTAGGAAGAAGGATCCCATCATGGAGACTCCCACATGTCAGAGCATGGAGGTGAGGAAGAATGTAGGCATGAACATGAGCATTCTCACACACCACCTAGTGGTAGAGGCAACCTTAGGAGAGGCCATAGTTGGGATGATGAATATTCCATTCAAATGGATGTGATGAGAGACCTTTAGAGGTCTAAATTATGACTATTTGATGATCTAGGAGGAAGTCTTAAGGCCAATATATGGTTATTGGACATGTATAATTGCTTTTCCTTTCATCCATATGAAAGAAACATGAAGGCCCAATGTGGTATTACATAGCTGAGAGAATATGAATCTGTTTGGTGGGATATGGAGAGTGAGAAGCTCTAGATTAGTATAATGGATCTCACATGGGAAATATTTGAGGAGAGGTTTAGGGAGAGATTCTCATCTCCATAGTACTGTAAGGCTCATGTAGATGAGCTCCATGAACTTAGATAGGGGAATATGAAAGTAGATCAGTATGACAAGTGGTTCTTTGGGCTGAGAAAATATTCTAGCTACTATTATGATGAGGCACTCCTCACACAATAATTTTTCAAGGGCCTTAAATAATTTATCACTGGGGATGTCCATCTTCATTGGCCTAGGACACTTGCACTCACCATGGAGAAGGAAAGGATTTCCAAGAGAAATTTGGCTAGGGGGCTTAGCATTAGATTAGGCTCTTAGAGCCACAATACATGATCCATAGGATAGAGTGTACCACTCCCTCAAACATAGGTCATAAGGTAGGGTCAAGCCCATCAACACTCTCACAAAGTAGTCACAGTCATCAAGAGTGATGATGCCAATGTTATCCAATGAAAGGTGGATAAATTTCAGGTACCACAGGAGGAAAGGGGTGTGACTAGAGTTGAGGTTAGTAGTCCTAGTAGAGCCACCCTTATCAGGGCAATCAATAAGAATCTAGCCAAGGGAGTGCACCTTACTCAAGTGCTTCATAGGGTAGACTTGGATATGATTCCAATTTTGGAGGAGCATGTTTTTCATGTGGTCAATGATGCCATAAATCAGTGGAGTATCCTACAAAGACATCTTCAGGACCTAGTAGAGGTATGGCCATGTGAAAACCTACCATGGGTGATGTAGGTAGATCCCATAGTGTATTTGTGATGCTTAAAAACCATCAAGATGAGCACCATGGTACCATAGTTGAGGCTACATGTATATTGCATGTTAATTATTTTGTTGTATTAATGGATTCGAGTGCATCATATTCTTTTATTTCACCATTCCTTGTTCAACAATGTGGGCTAGTGGCTACATGACAGGTTAATAGGTGGCAGGTTGAGTTAGCTACACATTCCAAGGTGATTATGGATTCCATAGTCAATGGTTTGGTGTTGTACTTGTGCAACATCACCACTATAGTAGATCTTCGCATCCTATTCTTAGGGTCTTATGAAATTGTATTGGGTATGGATTGGTTAGCCACCCATCTAGTGAATATAGACTACTGACTTATGTTGGTACAGTGTGTGGATGACATATGTGGGTAGATAGAACTTGTAGGGGTCTAGAGGTTGTAATACCCTTAAATTGGAATGTTGGTGTGGTGAACCAATTTCAATCTATCAATCTTACTTAAAGTCCTATTGTACTAGGAAATTCTAATTTTGATAATCTCTACTCAACCTAATTGTCAAATGTAGAAAATACTTAATATGTTATAATCATATACTTTATTTAATTCTTAAATATTAAACAAATTAGCTAAATTAAACCTAATAATTAATTTAATTTAATTATAAGTCCTAATACTTTCAATAAATTAAATTCACCCCTTTAGCAAATACACATGAGGAATTAAATGTATTTGATTTAGTTAAACACCTTCATTCTAATTATTGAATTTAATTATTCAAATAATTAGATTATTCAATTATGAAGTCATATTTGACCTTTTAAAATCAAATATCTTCTCCAGTATTCTCTCTTCAGTTTAGAATTGGAAACATTGAGTTGACTAAAATCAGAAAAGGAATTAAATTGGTTAACTCCTTATCCACCCAAAAGAAATTAGTTAACTTCATTTGCATAAGGGAACTTTCTATTCTAATTGAGTCTTCTTCAAATCTTAATCATTCATTTAGTTTGACCTCAACTGTTGATCAAATTCTAGGATTCTATATAAGAAACCTTCAACCTCTAATTTTAGAGGATGCACTTGAATTGTATTGAATTAATGCCAATTTGATTACTCAATTATCTTGCATTCACATTTAATTTTTCTCTCATATGCTCAATCTTTAGATTAAAATGCATTCATCTAGTTCTATTTTCAATTATTCTTAGATTAGTTTCAATTTCATCTAGTATTAGATTACATTTGCATTACTTTCAAAATCATTTGTACTAGTCGGTCTAGTTGCTGACCTCTCAAGTTTGAGAATGAATAACAAAATCTTGTCTAGTTAGAAGCCAAAAAATCACTTTGTTGGGTCATATTAAATGGACAATCCCATGTTCATTTTGAGATGTTTCTAACATGTAAAGATCATGTTGAAGTGTGTGTGGATTTAGAGGCCCATAATTAGCACATGCATTTCTGGCACCCACCATGGGGTAGAAAAATAAAATTTTTGGACTCAATTTTTGATCATTTTTTGATATTCCAATATTTTGATATTTTTGTCCATATGATTTAATGAATTCTTGCAAAATAAGATCAATTATTGCATGAAGAAATAGAATTTTTTCCTATAGTTCTATACTTTCTCGTACAAAAAAGTGTATTCTTGTGCAATTTCTCACATATTACACAACATATTCTCACACGAGACTATGCAGAAGCTCATGTGAAACTGAGCACCAGTAAAGGAAAATTGCAAATTTTAAATTTTATTTTGCATAATGTTGATTGATCTAACACTTGTTTGTGAAGCATTTGTTTTTTATTTTTGATATTTGAGATAGCCTAACTGTGGTGTACAGATTGTTTGTCAAAGATACCTTATCATGAACATACAAATGCTACTAATGGTTTGATTGTAGGACATTTAGTTAAATATTTTCTTGTCAAAGAATGTATTTAAATCCACACAAACATTGTGTCTATTTTAATTCTTTCTTACACATATAGTTTAATAGAGCTTGTGAACTTCATAGGGTTCTAGACAAAGGAATAGGGGAGTATGCTCTTTACTACTTGGAAGTGATGCCCAAGAGTAAATTGGAAACCAAGTTGCCTTTAGAAGATGTTACCCAAGGGAGGCAAGAAAGTTAGTGATTCTCCCAAATAAATATTTTTATGAAGAGATGATGAATTCCTTTTACGAAAATTAAAATCTTGGAAAAGACATGTTGGGACTAATAAAGTAACTCGGTTATGAACATGTTTTGTGTGTTTGGGTGAGGTGACAATGTAGAGGAGTATTCTCTTTTCCCTTTGGGAAACTTAGAAACTTTGACCCTTGAATTTGAGCTATAGTCTGAGTCAACCTTTAGAGGGCCTGCCAGAGTGATCCAACCTCTAGGAATGACCCAAGTGAGCACACACCTTTCAGCAATGAATCCAAATCACTATAATAAAGAATCTTTATAGAGAAAAAAAATCTAAAGCCATGTTAATTTCCTCTTCTTCATTCTAATATCACATATCAAGAAGAGTTTATGCCTATTGCATTGGGCAGAGCCACCCCAAGTTTACTAGTCAAGTGTGTGCACATATAGATGCTAGTGTGGGTTTCTAGCCTCAATTTCATTTTTGAAGCCACTGAGGATTAATGTGAACAAAAGCCAAGTAAAAACTTTTTAGATAGTTGCTACCTGATTCACCTCCAAAAGGGGGCATAATCTTTGTGCAAGGACAGGGAAGAATCTCTCCTATAGATCCTCACCATAGGCATGTACCTAGATGTTGGAAGGTGGTATAGAGCCTTGATCCATGCTACAAGGGTGCTCATTGAGCATATATGTTATTGATTTCTTGGAATACACCAAAAACATAGGCGCCCTCTAGAGGGGTGACACAACTGTGTGAGGTGAACGCATGGACATAAGTTGTGAGTCAAAGATTTTTCTTCCTCTACCATTTCTAGTTATAGGGATAAAAATATATTTTTCTAAGTCTACAAACTATCCAAATTATCCAAACAACAAAAGGTCAAGACTCCCTTGTTCTTTTGAGTTTACAACTATTGCTTGCATCCCTTGTCTAAAACACAACTATTTACTTACAAACCAACATGATGTCCAAAATCTAAAAATGATGTCCATATATACCTAAAAATTTTAAATATTGTTAGTCCTCTACTTAGAAACTACCAAAATCATGGGAAATCTCTTCAAGTATAGTCCAAACTTGTCAGTTTTGTCCTTTTCTTGCTTGCAGTTCTACAAAATTTCAAGCAAGAAAACACCTTTGTAATTATCTATTTGTGTTTCCCTATGTTGGTCTCGATATTTCCTCACACATGAAGCTATGAATCCTCACATGAAAGTTTACCAAAACATTGAAATTTTGAGTCAAAACCTTCCTTTGTTCTCAATTTGTCCTTTCCTTGCATGGATTTGTACAAATTCTCATGCGAGAAAAAAAGTTCAAATTTTTTTTTCTAAATTATTTCTTGGCTCATTTTACTTCTTCATGTGGTTTTTTGTGAATATTTGTGCAATATTTGGTCCTAAAATTGTTAAAATTGCTTCACTAAAGGTTTTTCCTCACCTAGTTTTCTGTATTTCCTCATCTAGAAATCATTTGCTCGCACGAGTTTGTCCAAATCTGTCAAAAAGTAGTGAGCTATTCTAAGCTCCCTCATTAAAGCTTGATCCAAATATGATCTTTTTCTAAAAACAATTAGTCATTTCTTTATCTACAACAACATCAAAATCTAATTTCTTTCTTAGTTGATCACTTGTGATTTGCATAGAAACTAGTCTCCTTACTTGGTTGTCTTATTTTGTTCTCTTGTGTTCGTTATACCTTGCATCACAATAGTCACAACTCTTGGCTATTCTAGCCATTTCTCAAACTATTCATACCTAGATATGGAAAACACTTATCATCTTTGAGACAATGTTCTAGTGTGATCCTTGTTTAAACTTTGTTTTAAGTCATTGTCTATGACTATTTCCACAATAAGTAGAAACTTGTTTACTCCCTATAGACCACAACATGATAGTGCTTGAGGTAGAAGTCATGGGAGAGATCACTCTCAAGTTTACATTAAGGCTGAATTCAGTGAAGGGTCCTCATGATCTCTTTCACCTATTAGTCCACCTATTGCTCAAAGAATATTTTGCATAAACTTCCAACAAACTAGGAATCCATTATATCAAGAATATCCCAAAATTGACAGAACACCTACATATTTGAATAAAATAGCTAAATTCTTGTTCAAAAAACCTTTTTAATAGACACATACTAAAACCTTCTACACTCCTAAAATGGCTGATCAAGATCAAGAAACAAGATACCATAGTAGGAGATAATATCACCAAGATTAGCAAAGAAATGAAAGACTGAAAGAACCTTACAACTACACAAATAAGTATGAGGATACTAAAGAGATACACCCCAAAGATAGAGAAATGTCACAAGGATAAAAAATTTATGAAATTGATGGAGATCCTATTCAATGATGAGAAAGAGAAATATTTCCTGAAGCTCTCTCAAGAAGGAGCAAAACTACCTCAAAATTTCAATGGTGGAACAATTGTCACACAAGAAGAAGAAATTGAAACATCCAAGTTACAAAAACAATTATAGTCCATGCAAGAATAATTGGCCCAAATGATGTGCAAGAAGGATAAACCAATGAAAACATACACTTTAGATACCATCTATCAATTTTCTTTCGACAAGGGTTTGGATATGCCTCCTTTTTCGAGAGGAGTTGAGCTACCCAAATATGACAAATACTTTGGAACATCCGATCCCTAAGATTATTTGAGGGAATTTCATGTTTTGTCTATGAAATTCATGAACAATAAAATGTATCTTATGCATTTATTCCCACAAATTCTAGGTGCTCTAGCCATGGAATGGTTTTCAAGGTTACCTACTGGTATTAAAACATTTGATGAGATTTCCCATATGTTTATTCAACAATACTCACACAATATACAACATCTAGTAACCATACATGATTTATGTAACCTCAGACAAAAGATTAGAGAACCTTTCCTCATGTTTATTCAAAGGTGGTGACAATTGTATACCAAGTATTCACAAAAAAAAATCCTGAAACAGAAAAACTTGACATTTTCATGGATAATCTTTTACCTAATTTTGGGTATAAAATACAAATTCAAGGTCCATACACCTTTGAAGATATGATTACACAAGCTATCTAAATAGAGGATTTTATGGTAAAAAATGATGAAAGAAACCTTCAAAGGACATTAAGCAAGGATCTACCTCTAGCAAGGATAAATCCAAGTATGTAAACAAGAATCAAGAGGTGATACACAATGGAGTAGTTGATAAAATTACTCCCAAACCTTCTAAAAAGGACTTCAATCTCACCAAAAAAATCAATGTATGTAAAAATGATGACAAATCTATTACCGATAACAAGATACTTGGGAAAAAACTAAAGAACTCATTTTGGGTTACATTACCAAAAAGAGAATACACATCTCTTGGTGAACCTCTTGATGTGGTCTATAAAACCTTTCTTCAAAATTAGATCATTACTCCATTGGATAATACTCATCCTTATGATCCATAGCCATGACCAACATAGTGGAATGAGAATGCATTTTATGAATACCATTAGAAAAAGTGTCACAAAAAAAGCAATTGTATCAACCTATGTCATAAAGTTCAAGACTTAATTGATGATGGTGAAATTGTTTTGGATTGACATTATAAGAATTTAGACCACAAATCTTTTAAGGAGTCATTTCCAAACTATGAGAAAGGAGAAAACTCTAAATAGAAAGCCAATAAGAAGGTCAATTATAATACACCAATGATGATGATGTGATCAACATGATTGAACCTGTGGACTTTGAATATTGTGATGTTATCATGATTAAAAGAAAACATGACACTACAAAATTGAAAACACCATTTTTCTTAAGAGGTGCTACATCTCTTACAATTGGTAAAGAATAGTCACAATCTTGTGCCAATGTTGTTACACATTCTCATGCCAAGATAGTTCTTAAAGGCCCCACACCTTCTACTCTCAAGGTAGATGAACATAAAGACAAACCTATTTTTGGTCCATTTGGAAAAGGTACAAAAATTTCAACATCCTCCATAGTTTCCAACTATAGTATCCTTGACCAATTGCAACAAACAAACACTCAAATAAAAATCTTTGAATTACTTAAAATCTCACTTACTTATAGTCATATTCTTGAAAAAGCCCTCAATAAGGAAAGCATACCTTAAGATCTTGACCTTTATAGGTTTCAATCAATGGTGGGTGACCTAATCTCACCTCACCATTTGTCCTTTTCTGAAGAGGAAAAAAAACCATTGAGTTATCCTCATAGCCAATAGTTGCACTTTGAAGTTAGGATACATCAAAAATGTGTCCATCACATGCTCATTGATAATGGAGCTGGTCTAAACATCTATTTTGCTACTTTTCTCAAGCAATTGGGTTATTTAGAAGAGTCTATTGATCCTTGTCATAATATAACCATCAAGTTATATGATAAAGTCAAGAATAAATCCCTAGGTCTTGTTGTGTTTCCACTTTGAGTTGGTCTAGTAGAAATAGATGTTACTTTTCAAGTCCTCAATATTCCATTAGCATACAATATCTTGTTAGGGAGACCATAGATACATGAAATGCAAGCTATTCCTTCAACATACCATCAATGCATCAAGTTCCCATTTCCAAGCTTTGAAGTTACTATACTTGCTAATACTAGTTACACCTATAACATGCTTAATTCTGCTAAAAGCTTTGTACCTACTAATAGAGAATCTATAGATCATCATGTCAATAAGCTAAAAGAAATGGAAAAGTCACTCAAGTTGATAGAAACTGGGATGGGTGAGTATCACATTAAACCTTTTTTTATCTTTGACATGTCTTTCCTAAGTCTCCCTGCAATTATGAGAGACCATCTAAAGTGAAGAGACTTTTTGTTTTACCACCTTAGACTAAGTTTGTTGGTACATTTTTCAAATCTAATATACCTCTAGAAGATGAAGATGAAAATAGAGCCATCACTTCTTAGATATATAAATAGGAAATTCTAGTGGATCTCACAGAAAAATCTCTTGAGATTACTCCCAAAAAGTATGGTCTAGGTCTTAAGCTCATGAAACACTTTGGTTACAAAGGGAATGGTCAAATTGGGCATAACAACAATGGCTTTATTGATCCTATTAAAGAAATATCTAGAAGGTCTTGGGATACAATAGGTCTAGGTTTCAAGGAGATCCCCTTTCATCTAGAGATTAATAAATTCATACAAGAATCTAAAAGTTTGTCTGAACGTGAGTCACAAAATGAGTCAGACAATGATGCAGTGCTAATCTAGATGTACCCCAAAATGAGGTGATCTGGAAACTAGAAAACAAATACACAATGAAAAATGAATTAGAGGAACAAGATTTAGATCTAGAGAGACAATATTTCATTTATTTGAATCAAGAAGTTTACATCCAACATGCCTAGTTGTACAACCTTATGGGTTATGGCCATTGAAAATAATAATACATCTAAAGAAGAACAAATCTCTAGACTCAAATGCAAACTTCTATCTTTGAGCTACTCCACGCTAAGAGGTCACAACTCCAAAACTATCTACATATCCATACTTGAAAAATAATGCCTAAGACTCTACCTAAGACCCATTTAAATACTTACATGACCACAAGTTAGCCTATTAAAACTACTAAATAAAAAATCCCTTACATTAAATGCATAACCAAGCCACAAGTTAGCTCTCAAAAAATATTAAATACCCATCGAAAAATTAAATACACATGAGGTCAGCCCAAACAGGAACCAAACACAAAAAAAATGCTGGCACTAGACACATACAAAATCACTCGACACCAATAGGAACACTCAGCACATGAAGGAACACATTGCAACTTGACAAACACTACAACCCAGCAAACACTGCATGCTCGACTAATACTACAACCAACCAACTTAGCATTTGAAAGATCACTTGGTTAATACTAGTAGAATAAATGGGATAATAAGCTAACTAGTATGTTAATATGAAAGTGAAAATCTTCATCATGGAAATGACTAAACAATTACTGGCACTTGGCAATTGCTATAACTCAATAGCAACCAATAGAATCAATGGGATAACATGATGGAAAAGATTCTCCTACATCAGACTACAAGGGTAAATAGAAAAGACCTCTGATGGTCTTGCATTAGACTACCTAGGTAAATAGAAAAATGTGTCCCACATTTTTCTTTTGAAAGAAAATTCTTCACTCAATGTCATCTTCACAAAAGGTTTCTACTCCATTACGAATAAAAGATCAAATTTGAAAATCAACCATCTATGCTTCATCCATCCAAAAACCAAGATCTCATCCAACCAATCAATATACAGAATCAATTAAAAATCAAATTGCTCCATCTACAACTTATCATTAACATCAACCATAACATCATCCTCATACATGAAAACTAGATGAACAACAATATCCAAATCACAAACCTGATCAACAACAACATATGAACTCAAATCCATCATATCAAAATCATAAAAATCCATAATATAGAAATCCTCCACCAAATCAATAGTAAATGAATCCATATCAAGAACATGCAATGATAACACTATTTCATCCATACTCATAGAAATATATATACACATTCTTCTAGAAACATGTAGTTCAACAACATCATCAAAACCCACATTAGTAGTAACACCCATATCCTCCATCATCTGAGAAATAACATATAATTTTAGATTCATATCAACAAAAACATCATCATGTAAATCTACATTTATAACATCTGTAAAATCCTCAACCACATTACTAGCAACTAAATCCATCTTTTTATCATGAGCAACATCCAGATCAATAAAAAAATGAACAAATAATTCCTTAATCACATTCATTTCAGCATTAACATCATCCTCGAAGAGAAAAGGAGTTTGGAGGAAGGCCACAGGATGAGCAGTGAACAAATTCATCTTACTGACTAGGAGGATCGTATCTCGAAGGTTGAGAAGGGTGCAAAAGATGGAGATATTGAACCAAAACTTGGCTAATCAATTGATTGCAACCCTAAACACTTTGAATCAGAACATCAATAGCCTAGGTGAATCATTAAAAAATGCAAGAATTGGTGGGGAAAAGGGTAAAAAGGCCAGCTCAAACTTTAGGAAGACTGAGGGTGAGATGAAAGAGACCAGGGGCTAAGTGGAACAAACCAATGATTCAAATTAGGAATGTGTGGGTGCAGAGATCAAGAGTTCCAATGACGAAGCAGAAAATCAGTAGGATCCAGATAGTGAGAAATAATTGCTAGTGGTCTATTTTTTTGCTTCATTCTTTATTTAGTTAATTGTTTATATGTCTACTAGTTGTGGGCCAATCTTTTGTTCCTAGCTTTTGTTTCTTGGACATGGGCTTGTTTTTTTATTCTATCTTTTATAGGAAGCTGCATAGGGTTTGGAATTTATTTAATATTATTATTTCAGATATTATGTAAAAAAATTTGGGTTTCAGGATCCCTCTAAAACCTATTTTTCTTAATAAAAAACATTAACATCATCTTGAATAACAACAACATCCAAATCATTACCAACACAAGTGAAATTCTCCTCTTCAGCAATCTCATTGTGGATAACAAGATGCTCTATAATTTCCATGTTAGATCTATCCATCTTCTAATGAAAACCAAAAGATATTTCATCCATTTTAGCAATATCATCATGCACTTCCACGATCTATCTTCTCTTCATAATCTCTTTAACTAGCCAAACAACCTTCTTTATAATCCTCCAATGCCAACTCAAATTAGACTTTTCTAGATCATCAATCCTTTTATGTAAATCATCCCAAAAAGAATCATACTCATCACTCTCAACATCATCAATATGTCTTCTATGATTTTGCACTAACTCAATAGCTTTTACTCTAGCTGCAAGTTTCCTCAACATGACAAATAATTTTGGATCAACATTTCTCCTTCCATGAACCATGTTTACACATGCAAAAAATGAATGAATGACAAGTCCTTTGCAAGTGGAGGCTAAATTCATAGATCTAAAAACCTACACCAATTCACCAATGATCTAAGACTTTCAAAATCAAAATCCTTCTTTGATAAACTTCACCCAACCAAGGTCCTAGTACAAACTACCTAACACTTTGATGATCTACTTGCATACTTAGGAACAATTTTACTCTAATACCAAATGATGTAGTGCTAATCTGGATGTACCCCAAAATGTGGTGATCCAGAAACCAACAAATAAACATACAATAAAAAATGAACAAGAGGAATGAGATTCAGATCCAGAGAGACAAGATTTCATTTATTGAAATCAATAAGTTTACATCCAACATGCTTGGCGATATGGCCTTCTGGCTTATGGCCATTACAAAGAAGAACAAATCTG
This sequence comes from Cupressus sempervirens, assembly GCA_028749045.1. NCBI lineage: Eukaryota > Viridiplantae > Streptophyta > Pinopsida > Cupressales > Cupressaceae > Cupressus > Cupressus sempervirens. The sequence goes on along the minus strand of CM053791.1, from coordinate 688,386,706 downwards.
AAGACTTAAATGTGAACTTCTATCCTCGAGCTACTCCATGCTAAGATGTCACAACTCCAAAACTATCTACATCTCCATACTTGAGCAATAATGCCTAAGACTCTACCCAATAACCCTTTAAATACTTGCACAACCACAACTCATCCTATTAAAAACTACTAAATAAACAATCCCTTACATTATATACATAACCAAGCGACAAGTCAGCTCTCAAAAAATATCAAATACCCATCAGAAAATTATATACACACCAAGTTAGCCCAAACTGGAACTAGACATAGAAAACAAATACTAGCACTGAGCACATACAAGATCACCTCGGCACCAACAGGAACATTCAACACATGAAGGAACACTCAGTACATGAAGGAACACACTAAAACTTGGAAAACATTGCAACTCAAAAAACATTGCATGCTTAGCTAACACTACAACTGACCAACTCGACACTTGAAAAATCACTTGGTCGATATTGGTAGAATAAATGGGATAACATGCTAACTAGTATATTAACATGATGACAAAAAACTTCAACTCAAAAATGACTAAAAAATTATTGGCACTCAAAAAATGTTGTAACTTGATAGAAACCAACATAATCAATAGGATAACGTGATAGGCAGGATGCTCCTACATTAGATAATCATGAGGATAACTCTGATGATGAGGATACTTTTCCTTATCTAATTCCTTTAGATCTTTCCAAGTTCATTTTAGAAAAAGATGAATTTGTACCATGTGTTAGTACTATGGATTTTGACAATGATTCCTTTGAAAATGCTATTGATACTCCTTGTATTTAATAGGAACAAGAAGAGTCCAATCATATTGTAGTTATTGAATGACTTAGTAAAAATCAAGATGATAATGAAAGTGGAGGATGGATTCTCATCACTACTGGGGAATTCTATAGTTTGAATCCATGTAGCACACATTCTTGAGAGTGCAAATTTGATTCTCTCTTAGAGGCAACTTTAGACAAGGATGTAGATCAAGTTCACATGTATGAAAATCAGCTTGAAATAGTCAAACAATCTAGGGTTCGGTTGGATGAGTTTCATCCTACTAGTGTCAAGGAGTCCTCAATTAATGTCATTAGAACTCAAAGGAATTTGAATACACTTTTGAATGAAATTTCTTTAAGTCTTGAATTACTTGTTCAAGCATTTGATGACTATACCATGAATACCATCAAACTTTCCACATCTCTCCCACTCACCTATCTTGAACTCATAGATTAGAATTCCATTACATCTAGTGAAGTCCCTATATTAAAAAATGACTATTCTTTTTCATACTATTTAACATTCTCAAACCAATAACATCCTCCACCAGTGAACACATTATCAATATGATTGAAGCTAACATCAAGTAGATCAATTACACAATTAAAAGAAAAAGAAATACTAGGTTTGATGGTGAAAAACACATTGTGGCAATATTGTAACCAAAAATAGTAAAAGTAAAAGATGTATTTAAAGGTGAAAACCTCTCTGAGGAACCTAAGGATGAGATATTAGATGCACTTCCTAGTCATTTTTAGGAGAGATCATTAGTGTTGATAGAGCCAACACAATCAATCAACTTGGGAACAATAGGACATCCTCATATGATACACATTGCACAATCATTATCTATAGAAGAAAAAGAGCAATTTATTGCTTTCTTTCAAGAAAAAAAGATTAATTTTGCATCGACCTACTTAGATATGCCAAACTTAGATCTTGACCTCATAATGCATTATTTATCTATTACACCAGGAGTAAAACTGGTCAAACATAAGTTCAGGAAAATGCATCCTCACGTGGCATTACTTGTTAATGATGAACTAGAAAGGCTTTGAAAAGTTGGTTTCATCCATGCTATAGATTATGTTGAGTGGATCTCAAGCATTGTTTCAGTCTCCAAGCATGATAAGTCTATTTGAGTTTGTATAGATTTTCAAGATTTAAACTTAACATGTCCAAAGGATGATTTTCCACTTCCCAATATTGATATGATAGTAGATATGAAAATAGGATATGAAATGTAGTCACTCATGGAGATTTTTTCTGGTTGTAATCAAATTAAAATTGCACTAGAAGGCCAAGGGAAAAATTCTTTCACTTGCACATGGGGTACATTCTATTGGAATGTGATGCCCTTTGGTCTGAAAAATGTTGGTGCCACATATCAAAGGGAAGTTACAACAATAATCCATGATATGATATATAAGATGATGGAGGACTATGTCAATGATACCTTGGTCAAGAGTACACAACACAACACTCATCTTCAAGATTTGGGACCAATCCTAGATCATATGGAGAAGTTTAGTCTCAAATTAAATCCCAAGGAATGTGCATTTGGTGTAACTTCTAGGAAGTTACTTGGCCATATTTTCTCTGCAAAAGGAATTGAGGTGGACCCAAAAAAAGTTCAAGAAGTCATGGAAATGCCTCCACCCCATAATATTAGTCAAATGAGGGGGTTGCAAGGAAGACTTCAATCCATTCATAGATTCATTTCATAGATAGCAAATGGGTCACAACCTTTTAGTAAGATTCTGCATAAAGGTGTGAAATATGACTTGAACAAAGATTATGATTAGAGTTTAATGTAGATAAAACAATATCTTTCTAATCCACCAATCTTGATGCCTCCTATTTATGGGAAGCCTCTCATTTTGTATATCTCAGCAATGAAGTCATCTCTTGGTATCTTGCTAGCTTAGGAGGACAATGATAACAAGGAATGGGCTATCTATTTTCTTAGTCACACATTGATTTCTTATGAAATAAACTATAGAATCATTGAAAAATATTGCATGGTGGTTTTCTTTTCTTCTCAAAAGTTGAGACACTATATGCTTTCTCACACTATGTGACTGGCTACCAAAATTGATCCATTGAAGTACTTACTTAGCAAGGCAGCTTTAATAAGGAGGTTAGCCAAATGGCTCATGATACTAAGTGAGTTTTATATTACATATATCAAAAGAGAGGCTATCAAAGGACAGGCAATTTCTGATCAATTAGTAGAAACAAAAATGCAAAGTCTTCTATCACTAAATATTGAATTCCCTGATGAATATATTTCAATGCTAACACATCAAACCTGGGTGATGTTATTTGATAGTTCCTTCACACAACAAGGATCTAGTGATGGGCTCTTATTCATAGCACCATAGAAGTACTCATTGCCTAAGTCATTAAAATAATATTATAGAATATGAGGCCTTAATCAATAGTATGAAGATTGTAGTCGAATGGAGAGTAGATGAATTGAATATCTTTCGAGATTTATAGTTGGTAATCAACCAGGTCAATGATATTTATCATATAAAGGATGAGAATTTGATACCTTATAAATGAATGGTTTGATGATTTAACAATATACTTTTCTCATGTCACTTTTCAAAAGATTCCTTAGATAGACAACAAAGTGGTTGATGCAATGGCTACTCTTGCTTCCATCTTATAGATGCTCGAAAATGATTTTTGACACAAATTCTTGGTGGAGACATTACTGTACCCTGCTTATAATTTACTTATATTCTAGATGATCTATTCTATTATAGGATATGATTCACCCACTACCATCATATCTATTCTTACCTACATTACCAAATAATTTTAGAAAATTTGACCTATAATGAAAAATGTCACCTAATTTGCAGTGCATCGTGATATGTTATTACTGTCAACAATTTGTTTAGAAGAGGTCTTGATGGAACACTCCTTGGGTGTCTAGAACTTAATGAGTCCAAATGCACATTAATCTATGCGCACAAAGGAATTTTTGGATCTTGCTCTGATGTCTTCACACTATCTTGTAAACTTATTAAAGCTGGTTACTATTGGCCAAATATAGAGCAAGATGCAATTAAATACACCAAGTCTTGCAAAAAATACTAACTCCATGGAAATCTAATTTATGCTCTAGCCAAGAAGTTGATTCCATCTATAATGCTTTGGCCATTTCAATAATGGGTCATTGATCTAGTGGGTCAACAAGTTCATTATCACAGCTATAGACCACTTCATTAAATGGGTGGAAGCAATCCCTCTTTCTAAGGAAAATGTCAAAAATGTAGCTCTATTCATTCTTAACTACATAATATGTAGGTTTGGTGTACCATCCTCCATCATTACTGATAATAGGGATAGTTTAAAAATAAGGATCTTGAAGAGTTGTGTTCAAAGTTTAGAATAAAATAGCATTGGTCTTCTATTTATTACACCTAGGGTAATGGCCTAGTGGAAGTATCCAACAAGGCTATCCTTAAGATCTTACATTGCATAGTCTGCGAGTCTGGAAAGGATTCAGACCTTTAGATTAATCAAGCTTTATGGGCTTACAAAACTAGCATTAGAACTTCAATGGGAACAATGCCCTTTGCTTTGTGATGATGATTGCAAAATATCTCAGCTTCAAGAGCTGGAATTTCTAGATGAACATCGACAAGTGGTGTGCAATCATCTTCGAGCTTATCAATAATGTATGTCTAAAAGCTACAACAAGAAAGTCAAGCCGCATGACTTCCAACTAGGTAACTTAATTCTAGGGAAAACCTTAAGAATCAACAACAATAGATACAAAAAAGGAAGTTTGAATCCAACTAGCTTGGTCCATACATAGTTACTATAGTGTTTGGATTTGGTGCTTATCAACTTTCAACAATTGAGGTAGAATTTCTCAAAGAACCGATCAACACTCTCCATTTGAAGTAGTTCTAAAACTAACATTCTTTCAAAAGATCTTTTGTAGATACTTAAAAGTCTTGAAAAAAAAATATTATCTTGGCAAAAAATTAGTAGTAGGCACCTTTTTAATACCAAAATTGTGAAAATTTGAAAAACAAAAAAAAATTGAAAAGCCAAAAAAAGTGTCATTAATGAAAATTTGGCAAACAGGCATCATGGTAGCAAAAATAAAATCTCTACCAAGAAGGTGAAAACCTAGTACTAGGAATCTATTGTTTTAAATGCTACATCTTGCAATGCATCTTCTTGATCTTGTACAATTTCTTTCCTACTTTTGCTCATGCATCCATGGATTGAACTTTATCATTGTCTTGGAGGCAACATGCTGTAGTGTCATAGAAGATCTCTTTCACTTCAGTCACTAGTTTTTCTAACTGTGTTTTCCTACTGTCGCTTGCTTAACTACAAAGATTCCTCTAGAAGAAGATCTCTTTTGCATTAGTCACCATTTGTTCTAATGCATTTGACTACTATTTCTTGCTTCACTATATAGATTCCTCTCAAAGAATATCTATTTTGCATCAGTTGCTAGTTATTCTAACTACATCTGCATATTGTCTCTTACTTTACTATAAAGATTCCTCATGAAGAAGATCTCTTAAGCTTTAGTCACTAGTTGTTCTAACTACATCTTCCTATTGTTTCTTACTTCACTATAGAGATTCCTCTTGAAGAAGATCTATTAAGCTTCAATCACCAATTGTTCTAACTACATCTACCTATTGTCACTTAGTTTCCTACTGAGGTTCTTTTCAATGAAGATCTCTTCTATGTCACTCACTAGTTCTCCTAACTAAGTCTGTCTACTGTCATCCTCCTATTGAATAGATTTCTTTCACATATGTTCTAAACATTGAAACTTGGCATTGATCCTATAAAACTAACACTGAAATGGAAACATTGACATGGTTTATGTTATGATGATATTTTCTTTGCTTGTTGTGCTTCTTGCTTTATCATTTCCCCATGAGCAACTCGAGGATGTCTCTTTTGACTAGAGAAGTGAGGACTCAGGGCATGACCTTTTCTTTTCTTTTTGTTTGATGGTTTATTTCCAATGATCTAAAGCATCCATATCAAAGGGGTGTCCACTATAAGAGCCTCTATCTCATATTGGATGACTATGTGTACCTTGACTTATTTTATATGGATACTCTAGTGAGATTGGCTCCTTTCCTTGCTTGTTTGAGTGAATTATTTGTGTTATAGTAAATATTGATACCTATCCTACTAAGTGAACATATGGGTCATTGTGAGCATACTTACCACAATTCTATCTTAGGTTACAAATGCAAGGTTTATTGCAGACATAATCTTTACTAAATACTTAGCATAAGAAGGATCTCTTGTATGTCTAGTGTGTTTTCATACAAGAAAAATTCTAGTCATCATATAAGACTAAGACACATGCCATTTTATTTGATGCTTATTTTATCTTGCTAGATTAAAAGGGAAAAATGTTCTGGTTATTGTGACTTCCTATGCCTTAATGCTTACATTTAATTCTAATAAAACTAAGACAAATTCCATATTCATATTCTCATGATTGCAATATTAGTGTGAATTGTATGACATTTGTCAATTTCATTATACACTTATTAATGATAATTTTATGGGTTTGGTAACCAAACCTAGGGATACATCTAGCATAGGGTTGCATTTCCTAATCCACCTGCATAAGAGTACATTTTAATCACTACTTTACTTCCACTTTTTGGCATGAGAGGTTGTTGGTTTCTTCAAAGTATCATGTTTCTTCATGGCTGCACAAGTTTTTAGCTCCTTGGTTCATCCTTTTGATTTTCATGGGATACCTATCATTAAAAAAAAACTTGAAATGTGCATGAGATGTTAGTTCATTCACATTTGGCATTTCATATACATATTTTCATATTCATCTCATCTACACTACATTCATACATCATATCAATTTGCATTCATCACAATCATATCATTAGCATCTCATGTATGATAAACTATAAGAGAAAAAGGTGATACATACAAAGATACTCAAATAAAAAGATCTCATATATGTAAATCTCTCTAGTGGATTCAAGTGTACATCAATACAAAAATGAGTGCTACTCAAACACTGTCGATCTCCAAATGATACAAAATGGTGTTGGCACACCAATTGATACATAACTAGAATAAAAATAAAAGATAATGAATGACTCTGTACCTCTCCTCTATCCTCAGGTGGAAGAGTAGAGGGAGGAAAATCTTCTCTAGGTGGAGGATGTGCACCTATTGACTCCCTCACATACTCCAAGAATCATGGCACCTTCTTTGATGGCTCTAGTACTACCCCAACATAAGCCACATAATAGTATGTTTCTCTCACTGTCTACAACCAAGCCTCATCCTAACCACCAATGGCACATAAAGTACCTATCTCACCTCAAGGATGTCTATGTCCTATTCCACTCCCACTAGCATCTAGATCCAATCTCATCTGACAAGGAGTGATATGCACCTGTGTCATCCATGGTCTCAGACCTTGTTGCTATGGCCATTGTGGCTATTGTTGTGGTGCCTGCATGAGTTGTATGGGCATTGCCATCCCCATGAGATTTGTGAACCAAGGGAAGGAATGAATCATAAAATTCTCTCTGTATGTCAGAGTCATCCTCCCATCCACAACTATGGCCATATAATTCCAACATACTATGGTAATGGAACATACATCAATCATTGACCTCCCAGTGTCTAATCTAAGAGACCACCCTTTGTCCACCTTCAAGGAAAAGTGGGAATACTCCTAGGATATGTCATGTGGTTGACCATACGGCCACCACACACATATCTAGGGAAATCTCTCAATGACCTAGATTGAGCGACCAATAAGTGGGTGAGAGGAAAACATGTATCCAAGCTCCACTTGTGCATCATCCCACACCTCTACCTCTCTCCATAGCTGCCATACTACTACCACTAGATCATCAAGCTAACCTTACCAATACTTGGTCTTGCCCAAAGCTATTGGGTTCATCCTCCCTTATTATCTATAGATATAAGGCTCATGATTCTACCTCATGTTAGTACAAATTGACCTTGTAATGTGCATGTGATCTCATGTTCATACCTGTAGAAAATAGACTCTTGAAACCATACTTTTTGCCTCTTTATAGGTGATCTTATGCATCTCATGATACATATGGGCCAACATACACTGACCCCATCTAAAAGGTGTTGGCTACTCTAGCATCCTCTATAGCATCCACCTCTATCTACACTTGAGGCCATGCTGACCCCTGTCTGACATCTAGTAACAACTAAGGAATATACCAAGCACCACTACCAATCTATGGATAGGACCATATGTCTGCACTAACTCCTCCCATGGGATAGCTCTACCATAATGAGATCCTCCTAAAAAAAGGTCCTTAGTGCCAATGTTCCTGACCGTGAGTGTATGTCATACTAGACCCATTGCCCATGGTAACATATCCATAGAATCCTGTATATGTCCTAAGGGGTGATAGTCATCTCTCCAAGGGGCAACTGAAAGGTGTTCATCTTTGAGTGGAAATTCTCTACCAATGTTGTCAATAACCTATGATTCATCCATAGATTAAAGATATCACAAATATGTGAGAGACCAACGGTATCGATATGTACCACCTCTATGACATTTAACTATTGAATCAATGTCGTGATGATGGAATAGTGAGACCTGAATGAGAAATCTAGGAAGCTAACCTAAAAATATGGAAATAACATGAATACGATCAATATTTGACATTTGAAACATCATACTATTCCTAAATGTGCTATAACATACAACATACATGCAACAATGACTAACAAAAATGTGAAAGGATGACTAAAAAATCATTTTTTGTTGAATTAAACATAAAAATGACACCAAAATTTTGTGCAAGATTTGACATTCTCATGCAAGGAAATGACTTCCTCACATGAGAAACCCTACTAAACCAAGCGATAAAATTTTGGCATCCGAGAAATCTCATAAAAACAACTAGATTTAGGGTTTCTCACACAAAAGATGGGTACCTTCTATGTGAGGAAATCCAAGACCCATTTGACAAAGTTCCTTGATGGTACTCCCTCATGTGAAATTTGTTATAGGTCCACATAAGAAAATGGATTCTAGCAAATGACCTGATGCCAACAAAATTCAAAATTTTCAAAAATGCAAAAGATTGATCAAAATGTGTAAAGTTTTTAATGAAACGAAGGATATTCAAAATGTGTAAAGTTTTTAATGAAACGAAAGATATTCACCTAGTCACCAGAGGTTCGTAGTCCACCAATTGGCTTTGTCACCTCAAATGCTTGAATCGATGAAGATGTATGGGAACCACCTTATTTTCTCCTCATAACTCTTTTCTCCATAAAAGACAAATGCACAAATGAATTGAAAATGACCTTTTGGGCCCTTATATAGGTTTTGACCTAATTTTTCAAAGTGCTTTGATTGACATGAAAATTACCTCATTAGCTAATTTGGCTTCTATGACCTCATTTTTGGGATCAAATCCAAAATCTAATACATTCAAATAACTCAAATTCACACTTTAAATTTTTGGGACTAATGCAATTGAATGCTTGTGCAGTCCATCTCACTGATATGTTGTGACTTTACAAATATTTGAAAATTAGATATTTCTTCAAATTTTCTAATTTTTTTGAAAAGATAACTCTAGTCAACCATAGTCAAACTTGGTCAAATAGACCTTAAAATTACTTTGAATCAACTAAAAATTTCCTTCATGCTCTTTTGATCTATTCTACATTATTCTGAATCTTTGATCACACACGTGTCCTCCAATCTATGGCTCCACATCATTATTCTAGTGTGTGTCATCTTTTGATTTCACTCTCGAGGGGGTAGGATAATTGCATCATTGACTCTTTCAAAACTAGCTTCAACTTAATCTAATTAAAATGTCATATTTGCTAGGGGAATCTCATCATTCGAGACATCTTTGTTCCCCCAATCTGACATCAATTGCTATTCAAAAAATTAATCTTATAATAGTCCTTGCCATAGTTCAATGGATAGGTATTGGGGTATCCTAACCCTAACTCTCAATGATTTAACCTCATTCTGGGGATGATTCTATGACTCATGATTAGGTATTGTTAGCTTTTTATGGACCAAGATTTAGGTGTTCTATCTAGACTCTAGAGGATTAAGCTCTATTTTGGAGATAATTATATTTATTGTTAAGAATTAAGCTTCATTCTAGAAATAATTCTAAATTATTGCTTTCAATCACTATTTAATGGACAAGTATTAGGGCAATCTAACCCTGACTCATGAGGATTAAGCCTCATTCTAGGGACAATTCTATAAAACATGATTAATCTTGTCATCTTCTAATGGATAGGTATCAGGGAAATCTAACCTTGACTATTGAGAATTGAGTCTCATTTTGGGAACAATTCTATGAAGCTTGATAATATTTTTTCTTTCATACTATTATCTAGGTGTTCTCTCTAGATTTCCTAAGGCTAAGCTTCAGTCTAGAGATAACCTTAAAAATCTCATCAATTGGTCTCTATGTCATCCATCTTAGAACCAATCTCACTTCTTGGTCTATATTCTTAGACTTTTGATTTCTTTGAATCAACGTATTGCTTGCACATTCATTCAAAGAGAAGAAAATTTAATACCGCTAAATTGGCACATTGGCATGATGAACCAATTTCAGTCTATCAAACTTACTTAAAGTCCTATTGTACTAGGCAATTCTGATTTCAATAATCTCTACTCAAACTAAGTGTAAAATACAAAAAATCCCTAATCTGTATTAATCACATACTTTATTTAATTCATAAATATTAAACTAATTAGCTAAATTAAACCTATTAATTTAATTAATTTAATTATAAGTCCTAGTACTTTCATTAAATTAAATTCACCCATTTAGCTAAAACACGAGGAATTAAATGTATTTGATTTAATTAAACACCCTCATTCTAATTATTAAATTTAATTATTCAATTAATTAGATTATTCAATTATGAGGTCATATTTAACCTTTTAAAACCAAATATCTTCTCCAATATTCTCTCTTTAGTTCAGAACTAGAAACATTGAGTTCACTAAAATCAGAAAAGGAATTAAATCAGTTAACTCCTTATTCTACCCAAAAGAAATCAATTAACTTCCTTTTCATAAGGGCACTTTCTATTCTAACTGAGTCTTCTTCAAATCTCAACCATTCATTCAGTTTGATCTCAACCGTTGATCAAATTCTAGGATTATATATAAGAAACCTTCAACCTCTCATTTCAGAGGATGCAGATAAATAGTATCGAATTGATGCCAATTTGATTACTCAATTATCTTGCATTCACATTTACTTTTTTATCTCATATGCTCATTCTTTAGATTAAAATGCATTCATCTAGTTCTATTTTCATTTTTTTAAAGATAAGTTTCAATTTCATTTAGTATTAGATTTCATTTACATTGCTTTCAAAATCCTTCGTACTAGTCAGTCTGGTTGCTGAACTTTCAATTCTAAGAGTAAATAACAAAATCCTATCTAGTTAGAAGGCAACAAATAGCTTTGTTGGGTCATACTAAATGGACATTCCCATGTTTATTTCAAGATGTTTCTAAAATGTAAAGATCATTTGAAGCATGTTTGGATTTAGAGGTCCATAATTAGCACATATAGAGGCCAGTATCACTTTGGATGTTCTCAGCTAAGTAGTTGATGCAGAGTGTGTGACATGGATGTCACATGTTTAAGGTCTCTATCAATGACCTTGAGGAGGCTTCCCACTCCTTTATAAGTATATTAAAATATTCCCTGGATAGATACTAGGAATTTCACTGAAACATGACATTGATTTTTGCATTGATCTCATTCTAGGAGTGGAGCCTATTTCCTGAGCTCCTTATTATATGACTACTTAGGAGTTAAGTGAGCTCAGATTGTAGCTAGAGGAATTATGGGCCAAGGGCCATATTCATGCTAGTGTATCCCCATGGGGTGCATTGGTCATCTTTGTGAAGAAGAAAGATGGGCCATTGCATTTACTCATTGATTACCCATAATTGAATAAGGTGATAGTGAAGAACCAATACCCCTTGCCAAGGATAGATGACTTTTTTGATCAGATGAAGGGAGCAAGGGTGTTCTCAAAGATTGATTTGAAATTGGGATACCATCAGCTTCAGATTCATCATGCTAACATTCATCAAAAAACTTTTCATACTGGCTATGGGCATTATGAGTTTATGGTTGTACCCTTTGGGTTAGCCAACACATCATTGGTGTTTATGAGTTTGATAAATGGAGTATTTCATGTGTACCTCGATCAGTGTGTCCTTTTTTTCTTGGGTGACATATTGATCTATTCTAAGACTATTGAAGATCATAAGGTCCATTTATGCCAGTTGTTGCAGTGCTTGCAAGACCATCAGTTGTATGGAAACCTAGGTAAATGAAGATTCTTCCAATATGAGGTGAATTATTTGGGGAATATCATCATAGGTGATGGTATTGCACTAGACCTAGAGAAAATCCAAGTATCATGGATTGCCGAGCTCTCACTAATATTTTTGAGGTTTATAGTTTCATGGGATTGGTAGGTTACTACAGTTGATTCATGAAGGACTTCTCATTAGTGACTCACCCTATTAATTCTCTTCAAAGGAAATGGAAGAAGTATATTTGGTTAGAATAATATGAGGTAGCATTTGAGGTTTTGAAGGAGTGTTTGACCAGTGCACCATTCCTTGTAGTACCTAATCCTATATGTGAATTTATGGTTTGTACATATGCCTCATTAGAGGGTGTGGGTGCAGTGTTGATGTAGGATGGTCATGTAATTTTATATGAGTCTAGTAAACTCAAAGACCATGAGCTTAAATACCCACTCATGATTTGGAACTTGTGGCATTTGTGCATGTGCTTGTGCACTAGAGACATTTTCTTTTGAGACACAGGTTTGAGATGCATAGAGATCATCATAGCTTGTAGTATATCTTTACATAGCCAAACCTGAATCTACAAAAATTTCACTAGATGGAGTTCCTGTGTGAATATAATTTTTATGTTTACTACATCAAAGTAAAATAAAATATCATCATGGATGCCTTGAGTAGAAGGAGACATGAGATATAAGTGTTGTCATTGGGAGTGGATTTACAAAATAGTATCTTGGAGTCTTTTCCTAGTAACGCATGGTATTAGGAAGTGAGGGCTGCAAATTGAGTGTGGATGTACCCTTGAAGGGAGGTTTACAAAGTATTTACTAGAGTTTGATGGACTGCTATGACACTTGGGGCAACATTTATGTGTCAGCATCTGGCAATATTTGTACCTTGATTTTGTCAAAAGCACATCATGCAACATATTCTACACATCTCGACATCAAGAAGATGCATGTTGATATTAGAAGTTTATATTTTTGGGTAGGGATGAGGCACAATATTGCTGATTTTGTTGTTCGATGTCTAGAGTGCTAGAGAGTGAAGGTAGAGCATCAACATCTGGAAGGTCTTTTGTAGTCACATACCATTCCAAAGTGGAAGTGGGATACTATATCTATTGATTTTTATAATGGGATTACCTATGTCATAATGATGACATGATTGTATCATGGTGATAGTGGATGTGTTGTCCAAAGTAGCACATTTTTCACCTATGAGAGCATCCTACACAAGTTCTTTTGTAGAACATGTTTTCTTGCTAGATGTAGTTCATTTGCATAGAATCCCTCGATGAATTATATTGGATAGAGATTTAGCATTTACTTCATCATTTTGGACACCTCTCCAGCATGATTTAGGCACATGACTCAATTTTAGTTCAGCTTACCACCCAGAGACTGATGATCAAACTGAGAGAGTGAACAAGGTTTTGGAAGACATGCTTTGCATGTATGTGATGGATAGGTAGGTGAAGTGGGAGGACTATATGTACCTTGTTGAATTTTCTTATAACAATGGGTACCATAGTTCTATTGGCATGTCATCAATTCAAGCCTTGTACAGTAGACCATGTTGTACCCCTTTGAGTTGGGATCATTTAGAGGACTGAGTGATTTTAGGTCTAGAGGTGATTCAGGATATGAAGCAATAGGTTGTTTGTATTAGAGAGAATTTTTTTGATGCTCAGGATAGGCAAAAGAAGTATGCAGATTCCTATAGGTTGGATCATCACTTTATTTGGTGACAGAGTGTTTTTGAGAGTGCATCCAAGGAAGAGCCCCATCCATTATGAGAAAGGCTCTAAGTTGGTACCACATTTTATTGGACCATTTGAGATTCTTGAGAGAATCGGTCCTATTTCTTATCAAGTAGTGGCTCCACCTAGCCTATCTCATATCCATGATGTTTTCCATGTTTCTATTTTGAGGAAATATATTCTTGATGTAACCTGTTTAGTTGATTGGGATGCTTTGTAGGTGGAGGATAAGAAACTTTCTTTGGAGACCATTTGTATCCTTCAACATTAGAGATTGACCCTCAGAGGCTAGGACATAGATTAGGTAAGAATCTAGTGGGACATGAGTGATGAGACTTCTGCTACTTGAGAAGATGCTACATAGTTGAGAGATTTGTACCCTTATCTTCTAGCAGGCTTCTACGAGTAACTTCAAGTTACTTTAAGAAACCCTCCTCTAGAAAAAGATATAAATGATTGGTGAATCTTTCATTATTTTGAAAAACCAAATTATTTTTATCGGCGAATCTCTCAATTTTTTAAATTTTAAATATTATTTACATTGGCAATTATTTTGGAATCATAATTTTTGAGAAGAAAATATTAGCGAATCTAAATAATAATAGGAATTTCGTTGATCGTCATGGAATATTACAAATCAAAATTGAACATGTTTTATCTCATGAAAATTATGAGGATAATTTCATTAAATTTTTAATCAGTTGTGAAAATTAAATATTGGTATAATATCACTAAAGTAACTAATATTTATGACAATTATTGGTGAATTAATTTTAATTTCTTTGATAATATATATTATTTAGGTGAATCAAACCTAATCGTGTATTGAATATTGTGGTGAATCTTTGAGTTTAAATTTTTTAATAAAATAAATTATTGAGCAATTTTAAATATTTTAGAACTAAATTTATTAAAAATATGGTTATTTAGGTTGCATTAAATCTTAAACTATTATCCAAATTACTAAGATTTTTTTTCTAAATTTCACAAAATTATGAATATTCACCACTAAAAAACACCCTAAGTAAGCCTATGCCTAGTAGGGGGGGATGTAGTGCCTCTTGTGTTTGCATTATGTGCTTTGTTATGTTTTTTTTTGAGAGATACTTTGATACTCATGTTTGAGGACATTCAAGATGACCTAACAGTTAGATACTATATTTTGATTTACTAGTATCATAGATGTTAGATTCTAGGTTGTTCAATTTGATCATATCAGCATGATTATGCTTATTGATGTGACATGATGCTTTTATCTGATTATTTTGTATTCAATTATATACTCTATTTATGATTATATGATGGACTTATTGGATTATGGATACTTTGATTTGATGCTATGAATATTTACTTCATTCTTTCTTTAAGATGTTTTATGATGTAGTGAGCGATTCAGATAGATGATTTTAATACAACAAAATAATGATTATTAATGTGATTTAATTCTTTTATCACTTTGACTATATTATTATATGAAATTATAGTTGATCATGTTGTGTAGTATGCAAGATTCATATAACTAGTAGCGGCACACAGAGTTAGTGATTTGACTATTCTTACCTAGCCAATGTTGTCCCTGTATGGTTGACGTATCCTATTTAATTGATTAATTAAACCCTTTGGTGATTTAATAAATCCGAACTCATTTGCATTATAAGATTAGACCTATGAGTGTGTGTATACATTTAGAGGTTCTCAATTGTCATGAATGTTATTAAAGAATGTTGTGATTTAAAATTTATTTTTGATTTAATTATTTTAATTCTTGATAGCTTTGTCATAGTTGAATTTCATTTAATTGGAATCACTTGATTTTATTTGTGTTGAAAAGGGGTTGTTTAAGTGAGCTAGTTAATTTCCTAATATTATATTCCATTTTTAAAAGTGAATATATAACCTAAAATGGAATTATTTCCTCACTTCTCACTTGCAAAATAGGAATATAGAGAGAAAATTCCAAAATCCTCTTTGAAGGATTTACTTTTATGTTTTCTATAGGAGATATAGGTGTAGGATCATCGTGAGGTTGAGCTCATTGGATCCATCTCGAGGAGACCTTCATTTGTCAAGATTTTTGGCGGTGACCATGGGGTGATTATTTTATTGCACGCATTTATGTTTTATCCCTTTTGGATGCAAGGTAGGGCTCTCCCATTTATTTTGTTTTGCTATTTTTTAGGGTCTTATTTTGGCAGTAAAATGTTTGGAGGTTGAGAACTAGTGTTCCCCTCCGTTTATGCATGCTAGCTCTATCCGGTTGGGTGGGTACAAGTGTTTGTCCCTTTTTGGACTTGAGGGTTTGGGGTTTTTTGTCATTATGCTAGCCATTTTTGTATATAAAATTTGAACCCATATTTTATTTGATATTTGTGACTTTATACCCAACAAGATAATGGGTTTTAATTTTGATTTTTTTATTTTTATTTTTGGTTTTTGCCTCGATTTGTGTGTCACCTAGTTTTCTCATATTTTGTTGGCATTGATATCTATTCAATCCTTGATGTATTTTTGTTGCATTGATATTCATGTTGAATCCATACTCCCAAATATAGACCGATTGAGTGATCTATTTTATTTGTACTTTATATGTTTCTCATCCAAACCTTGTTACTATGATCATCATGTAGTTGGTGTACCCACATACGAGCATGTAAGAGTGCACTTGTCGGTCTTGCAAGACCCGAGCTTCTAGTTTCTTGTTGGTTGAGTTATCATTCATTGGGGTTGGGTTGGGAAATTATATTTCCTATGCACTCATCATGTGATGAGTATGGGTATATAGGGTATGTCAATGTGGAGGGACTTCTCTCATAGCCCTAGGTCATGTTTCTGGTGAGGTGTATGTGAAGAAGTTTCTAATTAAGTGATAATTAAATAAATTCATGGGTAATTAGATAAGATAAGAAAATACAACATTATCCACATGGTTCATCTAGGGACACAACACATTGGCCTCCTGAGGGGAATGGTTTGTAACAATGTTGAGCTTGGGGATCCCAAGCAATCTACTCTCCACTAGAGTCCCTACATAGTAGACCCATATAATGTTTGATCAAGACCTATTGTATTACATTGTCTCATGATCTTGGTTTTATTCCTCTATACTATTTGGTGTGAGTTTTATCCATGGATTATTGTCTTTGTGTGTGTTTGAGGTCAGACCACTATCTCCATCAGCATGGTGGGAGTGGGCCTATAGGTTTCACATGGTTGGGAGGCATAGCTACCTTTACCATTGTTGGGAACTAGTGTACAGAGTTAGCCTTCCTTCATGTTTAGTTCTGGAGCTGGATGCTCACATGGTTCTCCATATCTTCCAGAGTATGTTTTCCATGCGATTTATGTTATTTTGGTTCATAGAGATAATTGATTTATGCACATGTATGCTCACTGTGATGCTATTTCCTACATGATTACATTAGATGTATGGTTGAGATGCTAGTTTTATGCGATCTTCCTAATGATTTTGACTATTTAATCCCTGATTATTATGGATCTAGTACTCCCCAGTGTGGAGTTTCTAACTCTTTTTTCCCTTATGATTGCTTGTTAGGCTACTTTTTTCCAATCTTGGTGACAGAAGTTTAGAGTTGGGTGATATTTGAAAAGTATTGCATGCCTTAGAGAGAAATACTGCATGATACTAGAAAGTATCACATGAAAGTAAGAAGTTCTATCATGTGACACTAATAAAGTATCACATGGTAGTATTAAGTTGTATCATGTGATACATGAAAGTATCACATAGTAGTTATAAGAAGTATTGTGCCATACTAGAAAAGTATCACCCAGTAGTACTATGAAGTGTCGTATGATACTAGAAAAGTATTGCATGATTTCTTTTCAAAAAATTCCTTGGGAAAACATCAAGTATCTCTAGACTTGTTGGTTGAAAGTTGAAGGGTGTTTTGGGTATCCTCTTGGATTGTTCCCCTTCCTAGACCCTAATAGGTCAGAGATTATTGGTTTCTAGTTTGTGTAAACTTTCATAGTTGGTTTTTGATGCATTGGTAAGTAGTGATACTTGGAGATTCGTTCAATGTCTGGATTTCTTGGTTAAGTCTTATGTTTCACTTTTTGGATTGATTGCATGTTGATGTGTTAACTCCATGTAGGTTTAAAAAAATTCTATTGGCTTTTATCTATCCTTTTTCCAAGGATCTCTAGGTAGGGCATTACATCCATTGTCTATTATCTAATAAAATTTCTTTTCAACTTGAGAAACTAGAGGCTTTTCTTCTTTAACTTCTTTATCAAGATCATCTTCTTTAATAGATAAAAATCCTATCTCATCATTACTTTCACTCTGAGATCTTTCATTAGATTCCTCTTCTTTATTAGCATACTAACAATTCCTAGGTCTTCTAGGATTAAACTTTCTCTTATACTTATTCTCTCTTTTAGGAAATTTAGATGCATAATGACCAAACTCATTACAAGTTGAACATTTAAAAATATTCTTAACATCTTTTTCTCTTCTCACAAGAAGGGTTACCTTCTTTAATATTTTTATCTTTGTTAGATCTAGTTTTGATGCTACTAGCAAAATTTCCACATGTATGTGCACTTCTAGACAGATTTGACTGAACATTTAAGGCACTGAAAATTGTCTCCACTCTTGTCAATTCTCCTAATTATCTCAAACCTACTTCTGCTACTTCCAATATTCCAGGAAACATTTCCTTGGTAAACTCCTTAGTACAGGGTATAAGTAGTTGACTCATCTGAGCTACTTGCCCGAATGGTGGTGTCAAAGTCTTCAAGATCTTCCACACAACCCCATGTTCTTCCTTTGTTCCACCATATGTATTAACTCTTGCAACAATATTTGATATCCCAAAAATATAGCTTCTTATAGATTCATCCTCCATCGTGTTAGGATCTTGAAATGCAATCTTACTCCTTTTGTATGTCTATCACCTTCTATGCTTCTTATAGATTCTAAAGTTGTCCAAATCTTATGAAATGTTTGAAGTGACTTTACCTGACTATATTAATTCTTTGAAAGAGCTGATAGTAAATCTTCTTTGACTCTCATGTTACCCATGAATACATCTCTCTCTGCTTCACTCCATTCTTCAATCTTCTATTCTTTGACAATTTCATTTTCACTTTTGTCAAAAGCCAATAACTTGGACCCATGTATAACAGATGAGTCTTCATCTTCTCCTTCCA
The DNA here is from genome assembly GCA_028749045.1 of Cupressus sempervirens. Taxonomy (NCBI): domain Eukaryota; kingdom Viridiplantae; phylum Streptophyta; class Pinopsida; order Cupressales; family Cupressaceae; genus Cupressus; species Cupressus sempervirens. The sequence continues at coordinate 688,367,610 of CM053791.1, read as the reverse complement.
AATGTCATAGTTGGCCCCATCAAATCTAGGACCATTCTTTCTGAAAAGATTCTCCATTGATCTCCCAAAGCTGTTAAGATTTTCCTTCAAGGACCTGAGGTTCTGATACCAATTGTTAGAATATATAGTCTACCAATATAACTAAGATGGGAGGGGGGCAAGAATTAGTTATCCAATTAATATCACATTTATCAACCTTAGTAAACTTTAATCATATGATAAATAGAATCAGAGACCACAACAAGATACTCACACAATAACACCAAATATGTTAACTAGGGAAACTCTTGATTAGAGGGAGAACCCCAGTGGGGATGGTACCCACAAGATGATGTGCTAATATACATATTCCATGTTAGAGGATAGACCCTATTAGGAGTCTATAATAACATTTAATACATATCAATCCCTTTAAGGAGACTTTGAATCCCTATTAGGAGTAGTGGAAGATAGATGGACCCACTCTCCAACTTCAAGACAAGACCAATGAACCCACTATTTAGATGATCTATGTATTATTCCATGTAGAATAATATAAATGAATAGTACTGCTCCTTCCTCTTACTTTTTCATGTCAACCAGGCTTCTTCTTCTTCTAATCTTGTAACCAAATCACAAATCTCACATCCAATAATCCCTTGGATCACTTACTTCCATTCACCAAACACTCTCCTCCTTTTTACACGTCTCACTCAATACAATGATCACCATACACACTTTAAACAAGGAAAACATCTTTTATTTATACTATATCTTCAAAATAATTCCTTGAGTCAGCCTTGAGGCTTTCCTAATTAATTATAATAAGATAATTAACTAATTCATAATTACAATAGCACTGTCGGCTCACTATCTATGCAACTTCTCACATGTGTGACACTAGGGCTTGCACATTCATTAATGTCATTACTAGAATATTTTATGTCACTAGTTGACCATGCATCTCTAGATTATGTCTTTGTTAGATAATATAATACAAACATTAGGAATTGCTTCTTAATTAGGTACTTTATCTATGTACTACTCTCTATAAATCAAGCATATCTTTTGTACACCTTTGACTCAAGTATTGTGTATTAAACCTTAACATTAGGATATGTTATTGAACATGTCTATGAACACGCATCACTAGGCAATCAAAACATTGACCATACAACTATGATCTTTTTATGCTACTTTGCCAGTCTTCACAGACTTACTGCTATGTTAACATAAATGAAAAAACATTGTCATGAATGCAACACGTCAGTCCTCTCCAATGCTTAGGATACTCCCCCAATGTAGCATCATTAGCATTCATGCTAGCATTAAGTAGGTACTATACAAAGCTAGAGAATGAGCAGTTAAGGATAAAGAGTAGTTTCTTTGTAAAAGTGGCCTATTTTAAGCCTAAAAAAGAGTGCCATAGTGTGACAACAAGAACATAGTCCAAAACCCATGAAATAGAGTTCAAGAAGAAAATTTATAATGATAACAATAAATTCTATAACCAAATTTATAAACATAACAATATATAAAAATATACAAAATTTGGTATCTAAATATGCACATGTTACATCTCTTATCACATTTTTGTACAAAATGTGGCATCTAAATATGCACATGCTACATGTCTTCCTTTTTTTTATATACAAAATTTGGCTTGTACACATGCACATCATTGTGAAGTTGCAACATTTTGCACAAAATATATAACAAATTTTCAAAATTATTCTACCATATGTACAATGATTCAACTATATAGCACACTATCAATCAAGGGAACTATTTGGATAAACTCTAACCCTTGTTGTATCAAGTATTTCTTCGTGATCAGATTCACATACTTTCCACAACTTCTTGTTAAGGGGTATACCATGATATGGTATTAGTTGAATATTTATTGCAACAATAAGTCTAGAGTAATAAAGAATATCTCTGTGTCTGAAAATCCTCAAATTACCATGTGCTAGAATTCTTGATAGGGTACCTAAATTTAACTGTAAAGATAATTAAAAGTCAAGATCGATCCATTATATATGAAAATTTGACTTAAAGAGATTTTCATGCCACTGGAAAGAAATATACTACCTTCTAAACCATGTTCATATAACAACAGATCCTATTGGGTACTTTGTATCCTCACCATTAAGGACTATAGCTATTGGTTTCTTTTTGGGCTCAATACACCAACATAAAAGTAATTTTTTTCTCCATCATTATTCTCATATGAAATAACTTATATACATGGCATGCATTATATAGAAGGATAAGCTAATGCCAAAATTTAATGTTATCTAAATTCACCAAGTATTAAATTAATAACCTAGTACTTGGGTCAACTAGGTCAAATACATGCTCAAAATCTATTGATGCACCAACTTGGTTTAGTTATAGTGTTGTAGGAAGTTGATATGAATTAATAGGATGCAAAGTTCCACAAGACCATTGGTCAACCAACTCTTTGATTCACATTTTTCCCATAAACAATGCATACAAGAAGAGAAAAATCATGCAAGCTTTCTAGTATAAATAGCTAATGATGCTGCATTTGAACTTCAAAATAAATCAACCTCACTTGATCCTATAAGTGTACAACAATCCTGTAAATTTTCAATTCTAAGTTCACATATCAACCAAAAGATCTAGAAACCATAGACCTACCTATATTACCTTGTCCCATCATAGAATTATACCATTAGACAATTATTTCAACATTTTATAATATTGCACCACCTTTGTACTTTAATTCCTCTCTACTAAGGGCTCTTTTCACACATGCTCTATCACCATCATGCTCTCCCTTTCCATGTCCTGCTTCAATAAAATTTCAAAAATCTTGCACTCCACTTGCCACATGCATTCTACTCAACCAATAGAACATCCTTGCATTCTTGAATTGTGGGATGCAATTGCCTAACCATATAATGTGTTGATTGTATCTTAAACCTCTTTCCCTCAATTTTTCATAGAAAACTCTAAAACATCATTGAAATTTTTTTGACAAATGAGTACAATCATCACTGATATAGAAGTGATACTTTCTTAATGCCCTTCTTTCCTCCTTTGTGCTAATATGTGCATCAATAAATGCTATGTGTAAAAACATTGGCCCTTGTATAGAGTTGTAATACATTGGTTGTACTTCATTTTGAGGTTTTAGTGTATACTTTTAGGTGAAGTCATCAACTGACACAAGTGTACCTAGGGGAAAAGTGTCCTTACAAAACTTGAATTGCTCATCTAATCATATATCTTTATGTATATGACATATGTACTCATAAAATAATTTCTCCTAAAATAATTTCATAAAATCAGCTACACATACATCATTTTTTACTAATTCACACCCCTTTAATTATTTTCCATCTTTAATACCATATGTAACTAACTTGTATTTTCCAAGAGAAACTAGTTCCTTACCAATTTCATGTGTGCTTTCTAGATGTAGGCATCTATTCAACTTTTGTAAACTACCATATTGAGGGAAAAAACTTTTCAAACACATGGTTTTATAATAAATGCACCTATCATCTCATTTACATAATACATTTACAATAAATTCTCTTGGTGACTTAGTGTTGACCCTATGGAAAGACATATTATCAATTAGTGACAAAACACTTAGTCATTTAAGAAGGTTGGTTAATACTGCAAGCAATATTTCCATTAGTTAGCATGTTTCAGTGTAGCTTGAGTAAATTGACTATCCTAGTACCTAGTATTAATCGAGCACCATCATATGGGACATGCACAATAGTGTCAATTGAGTTAGCACTATAAACCGAGTTAGTAGTGTGAACATAATAAAAAGTGATTTCTATGTGTTCATCATGAACTGAGCATCCAATACAAGCAAGGGGTCATAGTGTTACCCAAGTGTCAGAGTATTGCCTGAACATCAACATAACACCTAAACATAGAATTTCACCTGAGTATAAAAAATAGTCAAACTGAAGATATAATTTGATTATTGAAAATGCACCTTTTCTTTTGTATGTGACTTGGAATTAAATATTGTTTTATGGCTATATAAGAAAGTTAAGTTATTCTTTCTAACATGTAAAAAATGTATACATAAGTACAATAAATGAATACATAATACAAGAAGAAGATAGAGAAGATTGATTAACAAGCTACCAAGAAATATATGTTGGCAATATGGTTAGATAGATGTCTTGGTAGTTTTCATTCATGACAACATGTATTTAGCATTTTATTTATGCATTCAGAGTTAGAAAATTGTCTAAGTGTTAGACAGTCTGTAGCAACATAAAGATAGATGTGATGTGCATAGATGACTCATTGAGAGTTAGCTTATGTGTAATTGGTGAAAGTTCTATGATAGTGTCATGATGATGTATACCAATGTGTAGATGTGTATAGATAGTATAACACGAGTTATGATTGAAATACCAATATAGCTATTTGACAGAGTAGAATAGAGAATAATAGAGAATTGTGTTCTATGACTTGAGGAATTATTTTGGTAACAAAATAATTACTAGTCATGATGAGTCATCTTTGTGGATGTTTTTGAAATTAAAAAGTGACCAAAAACAAGGGGGTTAGCCCTTACAACCAAAAGTCTAGTAACCAACACATCACCAATAGAAACCAACACATCACCAATAGAAATGAACAAAGAACATTACTGAAGCAAAAACAAAACAACCAAAATATTTCTACCTGAAATACTAACCAGCATACTACTATGAATAGAAAAAACTAATCTATATTAGAAGTCTAAAGAGTTTACCATACTACTGAAGTTCATAATAAAAATTGTTGGCATAGTCAAGCCAACCCAATTTTGAGTAACAGCTAGATACTAGCAAACCAAGTAACAACATAATAGCATAAAACAACTAGGATCTCATGATCCCTTAAAACTATAGACTTATTTCTCAATTTTTTCCTTTCCCTTCCCAACCAATAAAACTTGAACCCAGTCATCAGCAAGAAACTTAAAGAGGAGCTTATGATCCTCCATGTCCAACCCTATTTCTTCTTTCTCCTATGCCAGTAATTGGAGGGTGGTGGTAGCAACATGAGTGACCTTTAGGGTAAATTTAGAGATGGTGAAGAATCCTTCCTCTAAAGTTTTAACCCTTTGATATAGTTGGGCAATCACCTCCTTTTGCTCCTTGACCTTCTCTTTGTTTTCAGTTTCCTCTTTTTTAACTTCCTCTTTATCTTTTTCTACCTAGTTATCATCCTACAAAACCTTTGGGTTAGTAAAAACTTTGGATTTTTCCTTGATTGGGGAGGAAATGATAATGGGGAAGGTATCCAATTTACTACTATCTTCATAGAAAGTAATGGGTTGTAGGGTGAAGTTTCCCAAAACATGGGTAGTCTCCATAGTGATGGCATTTCCAACTAACACCTGAGTATTCTCAATAGACATCTGGGCATTATAATAGAATTGTTGACAGAATTCTTACTTTTTTCTACCTCCTCTTTCCCTTTTTCTCTTTTGGATTTAGATTTATTCTCCTCCCCCCTCTCCCTTTCATTATTCTCAAAACTCTCCTCCTCCACCTCTTCAACCTTGAATCTATTAAATTTTTGCTTATGCCTTACCTAGGATTGGGCAAGTCTTCCTAACCTTCTCCTACCCTTTTCACTTCCCTCCTCCTCTGAGTCCTCCTCTTCCACCTCCACTATTTTTTCAACTTTAATTTTTTCGCTACTCTTTTGTTCCATAGCCACTTTAGATTTCTTCTTTTTCTTATTTTCATAGCAAGGGGAAGGCTGTGGGGTATGAATTTTGGTACCAGTGCTGGTACTCAAGGGGGAATTATGGCAGTGGTGTTAATTGTCAACCACCACCACCCTAGGGGAGCGAAGGGCAAGATGAAATTAGTATAGGTGAAAAATTAGGCCTTGGTGAATAACGGTGAAGTTATGCCCCTTGTTCCTCTTCTCCCTAACATCACTAACCATATCCTCCATAGAATGTTTTAGAAAAAATGGGATAGAAATAAAATCCCTATTTCTAAAATGATTCAAGAGAGGAAAGTGGTAATAGTAGTAAACACCAAACCTACCCTCCAACATAAGGTATTTCATGAGCACTAGGTAGATGTCATCCCATGGAGCTGGTAGCTTATCCCTCTTAAATCCTCATCTGTAGTGCACTGGTTCTTCATCATCCGAAAAAACTACTCATACTGGCCTCATCTTCCATTTTTCGTGACCTTTCTTCATTTTTTCCTTTCATAGATAACCTGGTGGCCATGGCAATTACTTCCTCATTTTCTTGAAAAGTAATGCCATTTATGGTTACCTTGTGGTCATTCCACCCATTAATGAACTAGAGGTCACAATTCTCATCATACCCTACCATGGCCTACATGTAAGGCAGAAATCCCCCCTCCTTTAATAGGAACCATGTAGCCATCCTATCTTTGAAATTCTCAATTTTTGTGGGCTCCAACCTATTCAAGTTTCCACCAATATCTTCCCCATCTTCTTCTGATTCCCCCACCTCGGTGATACACATCTAAATCTCCTTATCTTTAATATCACTATTAATACTATTAGCCCTAGGCATCTCTGCAAATAGTAAAATAATTTTACAAGCCCATTTTCAAGACACTTCAAAATCCCATGCAAATTCATTGTGGGAATCTTGCATGTTTAACATCATAATTTTTACACCCATAAAATCTCTTACAATCTAAATAATCATATTATTTGTACTTGAAAAGGGGAAGTAATTTGAATTTCACAATATGTTACCATAATGGTGAAATGACACTCTCCTTAATTTGCATTCACTCATTTTTCCATTTGTATGACCATGTCTTCTCCTCATTTCCCTAAAAAATTTATTAAATTTAGAAAATTTTGACTTTCTAAGGAAGAAAAAGCCAAATTTGGCCCCGGCTTTAAATTTTGTAGTCATAATTAATTAATACTCCCCCCACTTTCCTTGCATATCAAGGACTTAATATCCTTATTTAGATTTACCATATTTCTCCAGCACATGACTGTCATTATTTCAAAACCCATGGTAGTTTCCGCATTGACCACCTTATTTCCTTCTCTATAGATGTGCTACAGGTGGACATTCTCCATCCCTTCTAAAATATGTCTAATGTCTGTGATGATAGTTCAAATATTCCATCCCGATTGGGACACTCCATTTACCATATCAATAATTAATTTGGAGTCCCCTTCTATAGTTATTTCCTTAACTTGTATTTCACTAATCAGCTGAAGACCCCAAAGCAAAGCTATAGCTTCAACCAAATTATTACTTCCACCCCTCACCTTCCTAGAATAGAGTAACAATGCATCACCATTCCTATTTCTTAACACTCCACCCACCACTCCTATACCCCCTCTAGTAGCACCATCAAAGTTTAGTTTAAATTGTGTTAGTGATCTTTGTGGATGTTATTCCATAAGTTATTTTATATTATGTCAAGCATGTGAAGACATGAAGGTAAACTAAGCAGAGATTTACTAATTTTCCAAGTATAAGTAGAGATCTTACCTTGTGCACTTAAGTATGAATATGTGTATGACATATGTATTACCTATGTGATATTTATGATTGAGGTGAAGTTGATGAGATTCAATATGAAAAATACATGTAATGTATGATTAGAGCAAGTGTAAATTACATCAGATAGAAAGTATTATATTTATATCTATTATTGAGAAGTGCATGTTTAAGCAGTGAACTCATCTTGCATACATTATATTTGATCTACTAACTCCTAACAGGGTTGAGGATTCTAACAAGGCCTAGTCCTCTAACATGGACTCAAGACACTATATGTACATTATAGACTCTTAATAGGGTCAATATCCTTAACAAGATTATTTTGTTTAGTGAATCATCTTGTGGGTATCATCCACACTGGGGCTTTCCCTTAGCCAGTGTTTTCCTAGTTAAAAAATAATGGTGTTATGAGTTCTTTATGTCTATGGTTATATTTACTATTTATCATTGTTGGTTTACTTTCATATGCAAGTTATAAAGTAATTAACAATATTCTGTTATGGGTAAAAAAAATTAGAATACTAATTTACCCCCCCTCTCAATACTATCTATTCCTAATAATTGGTATCAGAACCTAGTTACTCTGAAGAAGTTTAACAACTTGAGTAAGATCCCTATAGATATAGAACCATTGAAGAAGAACCTTGAAGAAGTTCTTGAATAGATTGATCTTCTTACAGAAGAGAGAGATAACTTTAAAGATAGATATGAAGATGAAAAAGTCTACATTAGTAAACTGAAAGACAAGATTGATGATCTAAAATCTGGCAAGGAATCAATTGTGCAGACTAGTGACAATGATAAAGTATGAAATCTCAAGAAAGAAAATGAGATTTTGAAACATGAATTGAAAATTGTTGAACTTAAGTTGATCCTTAAGAAAGAAGGTAGTAAGAGTGAACCTGATCTAAAAACTAGGAATGCAAACCTTAGATCCTAGTTAAGTCAAATTACATCTGAATTAGATACTATCAAGATTGAGCATGTAGAATTAGAAAAGTACAATATCATTGTGAAAGGAGAATTGACACAGGCTAAGCAACAATTAGAGAAACTTTATTCTAGTAGTGAGAATATTTCATTAAATACCTTCTTATGATAAGATAGGTCTTGCATATCTTATTAGAGAGAAATTAGCCAAGAAAGTTGAAATCAAAAGAGAACTAGATCTAGTTATTGAATCCCTTAAAGAATCTAATTTGAGTAAGGTAGAATCAAGCACATCTATTGAAGTATCAAAGGAAGTTGAACTAGTTGATTTGTTGGCAAAACATGATGAACCTAAGAAAATAGAGCAAGTTGATAAACCTAAGCAAGATGCACCACCCAAGGAAGTAAGACATAAGTTTAGAGATAGATGCTTCATATGCAATGAAGTTGGACATATGAAAAGAGATTTCATAGGTAAGTCTTTTAAACCTATTTCAAATTTCTAAATAATGTTATTAATTAAGTTATAAATATATTATTAAAAATATCTCGTGAATTGATTTAATTTATGTTGAAGTCCAAAAAATGGCAAACTCCTTCAGAAGAGTGAAAAAAGCAAGAAAATCAAATTTTCAGAGCAATAGAAGTAAAAACCCTATATTTGTGCATACAAATGGTAACAATCCTCAAGATCATTTGAATGAACATATCAAAGCAAGGTTTACTTAATCCCTCCAAGACTCACAAAGTTCCAAATATACAGTCAAGATGGAAAATAGCTTCTCCATCATAGAGAAATTCAAAGAAAAATAGTACAAGAGCCAGTAGAGCCAACGAGGGGCACGCTTGTAGAAAATGTCTTCAAATGGATAGAGATCCTAGACCATAATTCGTACTAATTTCTCAAGCCTATTTGGCAATTCCAATCCTCATGCTTTCTTTACCATTGATAGCTTCGAAAATTAGTTTAGGGTATTCAACCTAACTAAGTATGTCCAGCCTCACTTTCGTGAGATTTCCCCAAAACCTATGAATTTAGATTTTCATTTTTGTTATGCACAACTTCATTTGGATAGGTTCATGTATCTTCGTTCATTTGATATTAATGCCCTGAGTTCATATATCCCCCCACATCATCGTCCTGCAATGGCGATTGCCCATTCTCCATCAAACCCTAAGAGTCATCATGGTCCATAGTCTCTATCACAATCTAAAGATAACACTATAATTATATCCACTAAGGAAGTTGAAGATACTTGGCTTGACTGTCAAAAGGTAGGAATTTTTGCAGTTTGGAATGGTCCTAAGAAAGATTTTCCCCTTCTCTTTGACTGGCTAGAAGAAAATTGCGATGAATAGGTAAGTATATCTCACTTTTATGATAGAATTATTTATTTGCATTATTTGGATCAATCTATTAAAAAAGAGTTTATTTTAGTTTTTGAATGTTTCTTTAAAGGTCATGTTGTTAAATTCATAGAACGGTCTCCTAATTTTAGTGTAGAAAGGTTAGATTTTATGATATCAACTTGGTTTAGCATCCAATCTTTACCTCTAGAGTTTATCCAAATAGAGATACTTAGGTCTCTAGGATCTGCAATGGGAGAGCTTATTGGTATTGATTCCACCTTTTAGTGTTGCAATAATGTGAAATTGCTCATCAAAAACAAGTTTAACTAGTCAACATAAATGTATAGGAAAGTAATAACTAACAAGGCTACATATGATCTAAAACTACAAATATCTAAAGGTAAAATATTAGAGATTATAAGATTAGATGATAGTAACAAGATTATATTCAAGACTCTTCCCCTAACTTCAGATTTCAATAGTAAATTCCCATAGATGAGAATCTTGAGGAAGAGAATGAGTCAAAGGAATCTAGATCAAGAAATCTCTACAACTTCATATGAGAAGTTTGAGTTTTAGACATAACCATTTTGCACAGAAGGGATAGGCATTGGAAGGATAGGTGAATTACTAACAGAGAAAGTTAAGCTTAAATTAGTCATAGTGGCTGATCATAAGAAGAGCTTGGAAATGTCAAAAGATGATGAGCTCATTAGGAAATAGAGATCTAAAGGAAAGGAAAAAACCTCAAAAAGCATCATGGGACAAAGTAAAATAGTGGAAGATGGAAAAACCAAGAAAAATAAAGGAAATAGAGATCCACTACATTTGTAGGAGCAACTGGTATGTAAAGAAAAGGAAGTAGAAAATTTAAAGTCCATGATAGCCAAGTTTAAGGAAATAGATTCTCCTCATAATAGAGGTTCTACAAAGCATGATTTGAATCCTTCATGCAAAGATGTCAAAGATAGAATGAACTCATTATTACAGCAAATAGAGGCAACATGGGACAATAAAGAGGACAATATCAAAGACATAGAGAATTCTTTATTATTTGATCCAAATACAAAAAGTGAAGATGAATATAAAATTCAGAAGGAAAAGAGTAAGATGGAATAGGGCCAAATGCAGGTGCAGATGAAGATGCTAGATGATAAGGAAGCAACTCCAATCTCTCACAACTTATACAAGTTTTGGCAAACTCCAGTAGCCTCAATAAGCTATCCATTTACCTAGGTCAACAAGAAAAATGATAAGGAAATTGGTACAAGGCAAGTAGATAAGTCTCTTTCAAAGGATATTAATTTGGACCCAACAGTGGAGATTCTAAGTATATCAAAATTGAAAGAAGATAGCCTTAATCTTTTAACTGATGAATTAATTTAGGTATTTATCCTTGAGAACATTCACCAATGTATTGAAGCTTAGAAGGAAGATTTAATTTAGAGGATTCTTATATTAGGAGGTAACAATTACACCTATGAAGATCTAAGAAGAGATCTTTTAATAATTGAGAATGAGGATAATAATATAAGGCAATCTCAGATAAAGGAGCACAGAATAGCTACAAAGTAGAATGATAAAGGAAAAAGCAATGACAACAAAACAAGCTCAGATACAGAGGTGGGAAATCACCATGGTCTTATAAATCAAATATTAAGAGAACTTGAAAATACTAAAGTAGAAAGGAACTTTTGTAATAAGACTACTACTATTTAGAATGTGGAAATAAATTTAGATTAACTTGCGATTCAAATGAATCAAGAAGGTCTTAGATCTCCTAAATATGGCAAAAGGAAGGTAAAAGAGGAAGAAGATCGGTAAAAGAACTTAGGGAAATAGATGGGCACAATAGAGAACAGCAAAAGATTGATCAATTATTTAACAATGGGAAGGGGAAGTTCCTTTCCAAGGAGCCATGAAAATTACAACATGGAATGCTAGGGGTCTTAATGCCCCTAGCCAAAAAAGGTTACTAAAATAGAACCTTAAAACTTTTGAATCTGATATCATTTTAATTCAAGAAACAAAACTAAATAAGTTAGAAGGAAATAAATTAGATAAGATGTTAGGTCTTTGGAATAGTGTCTTTCAAGAGTCATTTGGGGCTTCAGGAAGCTTAGGAATTTTTTGGAACCCTAGAAGGTTTTCCATAGGTGTTTTAAACAATAGAAATAATTGGATTAGTGGTAGGTTATAGAGTTTAAAATTAGATCTTAATTTTATTATCATTAACGTCTATGGTCCAATTAGTAATTTAGGCAAAAAGGTAGTCTGGGAAGATATTGAAATTTATGTCTAATTTTAAGGGTAGTCTGTTCTTAGTAGGTGGAGACTTTAACACAATTTTAAATATAAATGAAAAAGTAGGTGGGAGTCAACAAATCTTACAAGCATCCAAAAAATTCAAAGAATGGTGTGATAATCATAACATGATTGATATCCTGATTAGTAACGATACTTTTACATGGAATAATAGGAGGAAGGATTTCTCTTACATTGCCAAAAAATTAGATAGGTTCCTAATTAAAGGTGATCTGGATGATAATAATTTGAATTTTCAATCTTCTATGGTGTCAATTGTTGGGTCTGATCATTTCCTAGTTAGATTTGAATTCTTTGAGCCACATAAACCTAACAGGAACCCATTTAAATGTGAAAAGATGTAGTTCTTAGACCCCAATTTCATCAATAAAATAAAATATTGGTGGGCTCAAGACAACTTTGAAGCTTCAAAGATGTTTATTTTCATTGCCAAATTGAAAATTCATAAGGAATGAATTCTTAGGTGGAATAAGGAACACTTTAATAATATCTTTAAAGAAAAACTAGACATAGAAAAGAAACTAAAGGACTTAAAGTTAGAAGTTATTAAGAAAGGTATGAAAAATGATAGTTATATGTTAGAAAAGGAACTACTAGCAAAGTAGGAGGATATACTATCCAAAGAAGAATTTTTTTGGAGACAAAAGTCAAGAGAGAGATGGTTAGAGGAAGGGGATCAAAATATTAAATTCTTTCACAACTCTACTCTATACAATAGATCAAAGTGTAAAATATCATATATTAAAAATCACTTGGGTATCTTAACAGATAAACCTAGTGAAATTGCAGATACCTTTGTTGAATACTTTAAGAACATTTTAAACAATAATGAAGGGTCCAATAGAGAAATGCAATTTAATCTTCTTAAAGTAATCCCAAAAATTGTTACAACAGAAGATAATAGGATTTTAAATAATCCTATTACTTTGGAAGAGGTCAAGTCAATAGTCTTTAATATGAATCTACATAAATCACTAAGCCTAGATGGCTTTCAAGCCTTCTTTTTCCAAAAATGTTGGGATATTATCACTATAGATCTCTAGAAAGCTATTAAAGCCTCTAGAAATGGTGGTGCACTACTATCAGAAATCAATGATTCCTTTCTCACTTTGATTCCAAAAAAATCAGAGTTTGAGTCCCTAGGAGACTTCAGACTAAGTGCTCTTTGTAACACTATTTACAAAGTGTTTTGTAAGGTCTTAGCTAATAGACTTAAGGGTATCCTTCCAAAGATTATTTCGGAGGAACAAAAAGGATTTTTCATAGGCAAGTCCATTCTTGATGGCATTATCACCATTCAAGAGACAATTCACTTTACATGTAAGAACCAAGAGGCATGCATGTTTATGAAATTAGACATTCAAAAAGAATATGACATGGTTGATTGATAGTTCCTTTGCAAGTTTCTTGAAGCTTTTGGGTTTTCCCATTAGTGGATTAACCTCATTTTTAAATTTATATCCTTTCCCAAAATCTTTGTCCTTAGTAATGGAACACCTGAAGGGTTTTTTTTAATATATAGAGGTATCAAACAAGGAGATCCATTATCCCCTTCTCTTTACATTATCATGGCAGAGGCCTTTGGGACAACGGTGACTGATGTTCATAAGAATCAAAATATTTCAAGTATTACTATTACCAGTAATGTGCCCAATATCACGCATCAACAATATGCCAATGACACTATGCTTCCTAGAAAAAGTACAGTTACTAAGGCTCTTGGTCTAAAAAACATTATTAATTCTTACATGGAAGTACTAGGGAAAAAAATGAATGAGTTTAAATCTGAGATTTATTTTTTAAATACAAGACTTGAAATAGAATTTAAGATATGTAAAATCATGGGTTACAAAAAGGGGTTATTCCTCTGCAAGTATTTGGGAATTTCCCTAGAGAAAGGCCTAAAATCTAGTAAGGTCTGGTGTAGCACTTTGGAAAAAATAGATGCGAGGCTTGGTAGCTAGAAGGACAAATGGCCAACAAAGGCTAGAAAGAGTATCAAAATCAGATCAATTTTATCCGCCATTCCAACCTTTCCTCTTGCTTGTCTTCCTCTTCCCAAGAAACTTCTTCTAAAATTTGAATATAAACTCAAGAATTTTCTTTGGAATGATTATGAAGAAGACAAAAAATTGGCACTCAATAAATGGGAAAACATCTATAAACATAAGGACATTGGTGGTTTAGGGATTAAGAATTTACAATGGAAAAATGAAGCCCTAGGTGCCAAACTTATATGGCATCTCTATAGGGAATGAGAACATAAATGGGCTAAAATTCTATATAATAAATATCTCAATGTAGATGACCCTCTTTCAATTTTTAGGATGACGACCTTGCCCAAAGCTTCTAAGAGCTGGAACTTTATGCTAAAATGTTGTCATTTGGTTTGCAAGTTTCTTACTTGGGATGTAGGTAAGGGCGATGAGGCACTATTTTGGGAGGATTTTTGGGATGGACATCCTCCTCTCCATCAAAGTTCTTTCCCTAAGGATCTTAAAGAAAAATTATGTAATCTATGGGGAAGCAGAGTCTGTGATTACAAGACTAAGGATATATCAGAACGTAAACCAAGATGGATGTGGAAACCTTTGGATGGTTTAGGTTTGGATTTAGATGCGATTAAAGCTTATGAAAAGATATTAGCAAGTAGGAGGATTAAAAAAATAGAGAGGAAAGATGAACTTAATTGGGCAACTTGAAATGATGGGAAGTATAGTGTTAAAAGTGGTTACAAGGCTTTGATTCATTCTCAAAAATGGGATAAAGTAGATATTCCACTATAACTATGTTGGGATTCTACATGCCTTCCAAAAGAAGGATTATTTTTATGGTTGGCTTTTTAGAATAGAATATTGACTGCTGAGAGGTTATGTAAACTTGGTTTCCATGGCCCTTCTAGATGTGTGTTATGTAAACGTAGTTGCAAGGACTCTGATCATCTTTTATTTAACTATCCATTCTCCCAAAGATGTTGGGAATGGATCAAACACATGTTAGAGTGGTCTATGCCTTTGCCAAAATGTGTCATTTAACTCCTCAAGGGATGGGCCTCAAATATGGTTAATGGTATTTTCAATAAACTTTGGAACAAATGTCCTTCCATCATGGTACAGAAAATTTGGAAGGAAAGGAATAGACATATTTTTTGTAAGGTAGAAATGTAGCCTAAAGAGTTAATATTAAAAATAGAAGCTAGCATCATTGAAATAAAAAATTTGCACCTCAGAAATGTTTGTAAAGAGCAAGGATCCTTTTCTAATTGGGATCGTCAAATGAAGAAGAATTGGTCAAAATTGATTAATCCTCCTCTTCTCTATTCTAAGAAAAGTAAGGAGGAAAGAGATAATTGTAAATGGACACCACCTCTAAATAGGTGGACTAAACTCAATTTTAATGGTGCTGCTAGAAGTAAGCTAGGGACGGTAGGTATTGGTTGCATCATTAATGATGACACAAGTCACTGGGTAGCCAAAAATACTATGTCAATTCAACCTACTTCCAATAATCTGGAAAAATTAGAGGCTTTGGATCAAGTTCTGCAGCTATGTCATAAGTTAGGATTATCCAAAGCTATCATAGAAGGAGATTCTCTGATTATATTAAATGAAATTAGGAAATGAGTGACTCCTGATTGGGTTCTTAACTCCAAGCTAGAAGAAGTCCTTGCACTTTTAGATTAGTTTGTAGATAGTAGAATTTGCCACATTTTCTGAGAAGGTAATCAGAAGGTTGATTATTTAGGAAATTTGGGGGTGGATGGTGTCAATTGCTTGGTTTTCTATGATATTCCTTCTTTTTCTAGTTTATAGTTTTATCGATTTATCTAGACTTCCTTATATATGTGCTCGACTTCTAACATTTTTTCTACTTTTATATTTATATATATATACAATTTCATAAATAGATTCATATATATTAGATTATATTTGATCTATTTATATTATTTTGTTGGTCCTGATCTCTTGGTTTTTTTCCTTTATATATATATATATATATATATATATATATAGAGAGAGAGAGAGAGAGAGAGACACACACACACACACACACACACACATATATATACATATATATTTATATATATATATGGATTCATAAATATATTCATATATATCAGATTATATTTGATCTAACTATTCTATTTTTTTTGTCCTTTTGTCTTGGGTGTTTTCCTCTTTATATATTATTTTTAGGATATTCACTATTCATATACTCTATTTTTTCATCATCATTTAGTGTTTAATACCACCCCATGTTTAGGTTAATGTGGGTGAAATCATTAGTTGTTGTCATGATAGGGTGTGCTTCTAGGTGTTTTAGATGCCTTTGTCTTCTTCTACAATGTTGCCATCTATCATTTTCAGTTATGCCTTTTTGCTGAGGATGGATTTGAACATCATTATTTACCATGCTACTGAAAATCACACCATGGCATTCCATGTCAATGTCAAACTAGAAAGATGGAATAGAATTCTCAGACTGGTTGATAACATGACCAAAATCATTGTAAGCAGAGCCATTGGTGAAGGGGTTTTTTATTACAAATTTTCATGGAGGATGAACAGTGACATAATTGGCTCTTTTATTGGTTGTATCACAAGAGCAAAGATTGAATTGAGGGCTATTATTAGTCTATTTTGTAGCATCTTTGATCCAGTCTAGAGGAAGGGTCTCAAGCAAGTAGTTTATAGCATAGATGATAAATGTCACATTCCTCTTTTAGAGAAATATATGGAGCTCTCACTGGGGTCACTTGATTTAGAGATAGCTTATCCATGTCCTTCATTGGTTATTTTAAAAAATGTTGTCTTTTACCAAGGGTGGCACAAGATGGAGGCAAGTATTCAGTTTCTCCTACAGTGGAGAGGAATTGTTGTGGAAAAAATAGAGCATGGTTAACAAACAGCCTCAATTTGTTTAATGCTTATATTCAACTTGGTGTAGTCTTCGATAATCTTGATGTCCTATATTTTTTAGCTTCGAATTTGGAGAAAACTAGCAGGGCTAAATTCAATTTCAAATTCCCTTTGAACTTCTATATTGAGAACCCTAATGATATCCCTGCGATCATTATGGTGTTCTAGAAGTAAGTGAAATGCTGATGTTTTTTTGAGGTCTTGCACAAATTTTTGGCAGATAGAGGATATTAGGTCTTAGGGTTTGGTATATAGTCCTTTGTTCTATTCATAGTTTATTGTAATTATTAACTTGCTTATGATACTTTAATATTTGGTTTCTATAATTATGAACTCTAGATTCTTGGTATATGAATCCTGATAGATTTAGATGCATGGAATTATGGTCTTACCCTAAATTTTGTATATCATATTTTGGTTATACAACTAATATCAAGTAGTTTGGTGTGTTTTATTGTCCCTCTAATTTCTCTAGTTTGGATGCTCTCATGGCTTATGCTATTTTTTAGATCCTTACATCTATTCTTCTCTAATTTAATGGGTTGGTATCTAGATAATGGATTAGTTTTTTAAGAATAAGGTGCAATCTCTAGAGCTATTAAAGGAAGTTTTTCTCTATTTTTGTAGTTGGTTAATCAAATCCATGTATTAGGGATTTGTCTTATTGATTGTTGTTCAGTGCTATGGTTTTTGTAATTATCTTTATGTTAATGATACTCTACCATATGGTGTAGCAATATAAACTTGGGATCCTATATATGAGAATCTATATAGATCTTGATGTATGGAGATATGAATTCTCCCAAATTCTTGTATATATTATTTGGGTTATGCAGATGATAATAAGAAGTTTGGTTTCTACTATTCTTCTTTTGAGGATTTTGGATTTGGATGCCCTTGTGACTTATGGTTCCATAGATATACTTAGAAAATTTTACTTATATTCTGTTTATATGGGTTGGTATGCTCTAATTCAGGCAGGTTTTACTACATCAATGGACTATTAGGGCTGTCCCCTTTCTATCACAATGGTTGTGAACAATTTTACTTTTATCTAGTATTTAAAACATATATAGAGCTCTATGATGGAAGATGGATTGATCTATATGTCTTTTTAATTTCTCAACTATTTGAGGAAATTAAAAAGTGTTGCATCATAGGCTATTTTTTTGTCTTAGGACAAATTTTGCTCTCAATGACAAAGATCCATTTTGATTTTTGGTAATAATTCTGATGGCTCTAGGATGTTTAGTAGTTTTTTACTTTGTTTATATAAATATACTTGTGATTCTCGATGGTGCCACCTACTCTTATTGGTAGTATCCTTCTCCATATCTAATGGATTGTTGCTATGGTTTGGAGTATTGGATTTAGATATGGGTGTGCTCCATGATCTTAAAATAGTGATGGTTCTATTCTAATCATGTTAATATGACTCAGATTGATTGATTTGATCCTTATTTACATTAATTTTATCTATTTTGGCTAATCCAATGATTTGTATGTTGTGGTGTGGTTTCAATTTACTAATGTCTTTAGTATTAGATGCAAGATTGGGGTGGTAGTAGTATCCATTTGCCCCCTAGTATTCCTTTGTATTAGGTTAGACTATTTTATTTAGACTGATGGTTTTGGTCCAACTATTTCCTCCTTTTCTGTCAGTTTTCTTTAGTTAAGCTTCAACTTTTATGTATTCTTTTCTAAGTTTAGGTTTTGGTTGATATGTTTAACTTATCATGATAAGCTTAGGTAAGCATTTTAGACTACTCTTGATTTAGTTTAAATCTTCATTAATTAAGATGAGTTTAGGAATTATAAATTTAGTTATAGATAGTTTCTTTGTTTAAAGAATTCTATCATTCTTATGATTAACTAGTTTGATTGTCAAACCATTTAGACAAGGTCATGCATACTTGACAGCTTTGCAAGAACATAAAGAAAGTGATGGAATTTCCTTAAGAAATCTTGTAGTGTATCTAGGAGCTTTATGCTCAAATAATTTTGTGTAAAGTTGATCTTTGTAATGTAATATCAGAGACAAGTATAATTTAACTGGGGTATGCCCCTTTTATGCTATAATAATAAAGAACCATGGTCTCGGGCTTGACTAGAGGTTGTCTTTCCTTGTTCTTTCCTACCAGTGCTCGTTTGAATGGTGGAATGCAATTGTATTTTTTTTAAATTATTAATAATCAATTATCATGGCCATTAGCTATTTACCAATAATAATAAAAAAGTCTTGTGAATTAATTAAATAAAAGAATTAAATTTAAAGATTTTATTAAAGTTATGTTTTTAACATATTTATATTATTTAATTTAATGATAATTACTTAGGAGATTTTCTTAATGTGGAGGACCCTCTTTCAATTTTTAGAATTAAAAACCCACCTAAGGGGTCTAAAAGTTGGAACTTTATGTTAAAATGTCACCATTTGATCTACAAATATTTAACATGGGACATCAACAAGGGTGATGAGGCCCTTGTTTGGGAAGATTCTTGGGATGGTCACCCCCCCTTCATTAGAGCCTCATATCATCGGATCTCAAAAATAAGCTAAATAATCTATGGGGTAGCAAAGTTAGTGATTACAAGATTATGATCTCCATGGATGGTTCTCCTAAAGTGGTGTGGAAATATTTGAAGGGTTTGGATGTGGATCCTAAGATGGTTAAATATTATGAAAAATTATTAGAAGATAGGAGGATTAAGCAATCAGAAAAGCAAGATGAACTAATTTGGGCAGCCTCTGATGATGGCAAGTATAGCGTAAAGAACAGGTATAAGGCCTTAATAGAATCTCAAAATTAGGATAATATGGATATTTTGCTAAAGCTATGTTGGGATTATTCAAGCCTTCCAAAAGCAAGATTCCTTCTATGGCTGGCCTTCCAAAAAATAATTTTGACTATGGACAGGTTATATAAACAAGGATTTTAGGGTCCCTCAGATGTGTTTTATGTAAACAAAGTGACGAAGATGTTGATGATATTCTTTTTAACTATTTCTATTCCCAAAAATGTTGGGAATGGCTTAGGCATATGTTGGGATGGTCAACCCCTTTCCCTAAAACTTTGACAACTCTTTTGAAAGGTTGGCCCACAAACTTGGTCAAGGGTGTACATCACAAGCTCTAGAATATCTCCCCATCCATTTTGGCATGGGAGATTTGGAAGGAGAGGAATTCATGTATTTTTTGTAACTTAGAATTGAAGCCTGAAGATTTGATTTTAAAAATGAAAGCAAGCATTGTTGAGACTATGAACTCACACCTTAGAAACATGCAAATAGAAGAAGGAACTTTTTTCCAATTGGGATGCACAAATGAAGAAGAATTGGTCCAATTTGATTAATCCTCCATTGTTTTCTCACAAATCTAATAAAGAGGCTAGGGAAAATTGTAGATGGGAATTGCCACTTGCTGGGTGGGTCAAACTAAACTTTGATGGTGTTGCTCGAGGTAATCCAACAACAACAGGTATTGGATGTATCATTAATGATGACATGGGTCATTGGATAGCAAAAAAAAAAGATGACCTTGGTCTCTCACTTTTGGTGTTGTTCCTTTCCTTTTTTTAATGTCTCTCCCACTTTTAATATGTAATTTTTTTATTCTCTTATTATATTATTACATTATTCTAATACCTATAGTTTCCAATATATATAGATATATAGACACAACTATATAGTTAATCAATAATATATATACATTTTCTAGGAAATTTAATTTCTATATCTACAAGAATATTTAGTCATGCTTTGTAGTTTGTTTTCACTTCCCATCGTCATTCTTCTTCCTATTCACTATGTGGGCATGCCTAGGTAGCAATTGAGGTATATGCTAAACTAATGTTCAGTATAAATATCTTATCCTCCATTATATTAGCACGCTTGTTCATCATCATGAATTGGGATGATTTTCAAGTTTTTTTGAATAACAAGGATGGCCTTAGCCTTCACCCTATAACATAATTATACAATGGTGAGGTTTAAGGTGCTTAATTTTTTAGAATGAAATCATTGGATACCATCATTCTAGATGTTTCTAGGTGCTTCCCTAGCCTTATAACTAGAGGTAGTAAGTGATCATTTTCACCTTTCCTTATATATGGATTCAAATATTTATGTGTTTCATACGTCTGAAGTTTACACCATGGTGTTCTACAGAAATGTAAAATTGGAAAGATGGAATAGGATACTCTACCCAATTCATGACATGACTCAAATTTTGATTAGTAGAGCAATTGGGGAAGGAATTTTTGAATACAAATACACATAAAGGACTAATGGTTACATTATCAGATACTTCATTGGATGTATGGCTAGAGCTAAGATGGCGACAAGAGACATTGTTAGACTCTATCACGACTTGTTTGTCCCAACATGGAGCAAGGGTTTGGAATAGGCTGTCCATAGTATTAATGATAATCTTTGGATTCCTTTGCTAGAAAAGTAATGAAGTTTCCTTTGGGTTCCCCAGACCTAGATACTGCATTTAGGCACCCATCACTAGTAATTCGTGAAACCCTTTCTTTCTATTGTAAATGGCCAAAAATGGAAGCAAGTATACATTTTCTACTTCATTGGAGAGGGATCATGGTAGATGATAGCAGAGATTGGTTAATTAAGTACCTCCATCTGTCCAATGTGTACATACAACTGGGAGTGGTATTTGATAACCTTGATGCCCTTAATTTTTGCACCCCAAACATCAAAAGAACCACTAGGGCTAAAATGGATTTCATATTTCCACCAAACTATGTTGTGGAATAGCCTAGTGACATTCCAAAAGTAACTATGGTGTACTAGAAGTAAACCTACTTCCTTAGATGGCATTTTAGGGATCTACTCTATTTTTTAGGGTTAATATTTGGTAGTTGTTAGGCAAATTTTCAATATTGGTCTATAATACTTCTTAGGGCTTATAGATATAGTTAGATTCTCCTCTCTTTATCTTCATTTGATAGTCGAATAGTTCAAAAAGCTTATTGGTATGTACTCAAGAGCTCGTATAATCTTAATGCATATATATGACTATGAATATATGATGAAAATTAGCTATTATAATATTCTAGACTAGACATTTTCATGAATGCTCGCAAGGCTTTCTTTCTTGTGGCTTTACTCTTTAATGTTATGGTTTGCTCCTTTAAATGTCAACTAGGTTTAGAGTAGAAATAACTTTAAGGATGTAGTTTATATCTTATTTGTTTGCTTTAGGCAATTGCATGACAACATCTTTGTTGAATATTTGTGATTATACTTATGATAAAATTAGAATTTGAAGAAATTTCATAACTTGATGCATGATTATTCTGCTTGTAGAACATTGAAGCCTGAATAACCTTGGGTGATTGTATACTATTTTTCTTTTCTCACTCAATTTGTGATTATGTTATTAGGTAGCCCTGTTTCAATTTTATATAAAGAAAAACTCTTAATTTGGTTATGGTTTCTTGTGCTACGATCAATGGAAGATCTTTTTCATGGGTTACGAATGGTGTATTGGAATAATAGAGGTAATTAATTAATGGGTTTGATTGGAATTCATTACAATCATTTTGTGCTTTCTTTTCAATCATATTATATTGACTATTTAGTTTCCTGATTTGAAAGTAAGGTGATTTAGGATATAGACTCATTGCTTGATCTCCTATGAGGCATATGATATGGGATAATACTATTACATGTCTGGAAGATAAATTTGAACATTAGCATTTAAATACATGTATTGGTTTATGAGTAACTTGTATTAGTTGAGTCTCAATCACTTTTCAAGATTTAATGGAGTAAGGCTTCTCCAAGTTATGTTATTGATGTATTGAGGAGATTGCTTGGATGTCGCTATGGTTTCCCTCTTCAATTTCTAAGATTTATGTGCTCTTGTGATCGAATAAGATTTTTTCTTAGCATTTTTTACTAACTAGTTTGTTTGCAAAGCAAGTCAAAAAGGGATGAATGAATCTGGATGCAAGGCTGCTTAAAAGATATATTGGAACCTTTGCAAGGATGGCTTCACAAAGTGATTCACTTGATTATTATTGTAAAAAAAAAATTATTGTAATAGATAGGAGTGTCTAACTAGGGTATGCCCCTTTTATTTTGTAATAATATAGGACTAAGGTCCCGGGCTAGACTGGAGGTTTTCTTCCCCCATTCTTTCCTACTAGTGCCCGTTTGAACGATGGAATGATGATGTAACATTTTTATTAATAATAAAATTATATCATGGCCTTGGCCATTTACCAATAAAAAATAAAATAAAATTATTTAGGAGTTTTATTTTAATAATAAACTCTAAATAATGTTATTAATTAAGTTAATAAATATATTATTAAAATTATCTCATGAATTACTTAAATAAATGAATAAAATTTAAAGAGAAAGTTATTGTTCTAATTTTGGCATATTTATAATTATTTAATTTAATAATAATTTATTTAGGACTTTTATTTTAATTAATAAACTCTAAATAATATTATTAGTTAAATTAATAAATATGATATTAAAAACGTAGATCATGATTAGATAAAGTGAGAAAGAAAATTAATTTAATAAGGATATTTTAATTTAAATTGCTTAAAGTTGTTGCACGAAAATTGTATATCAAAAATTCAATATTTAATTATATTTATTAATTGAAAATTAATTAAATAAAAGAATTAAATTAGCATATTTATATTTATTTAATTTAATAGTTATTATTTAAGAGTTTTATTTTAATAATAAACTCTAATTAATATTATTAGTTGAGTAATGAAAATATTATTTCAAATATGTGAATATTTGATTAATTAAAAATTAATTAAATTTATGCTTTAAATAGAAAGTCTAAATTTAGAAAATTGGTTAAATTTATAATACGATGTCTAATATTGACATATTTAAGGAAACGAGAATGTTTGACAGTGATCCGCCAGTGGATCTTGCTGGAGCCACCTCGAACCTTGAGAACCTAAGCGATGGAAAGGTGGCAAATACTGGAGGTAGTTTTAAAGGTGATTTGGTGAACAAGGATGCTATCAAGTGCAATCTATCCTCTCCCCTTAACCCTAATATCACTTCACTATTTAATTTCTCTATTGGCTCTATATCATTTAACATCAACTCTTCTGCGCCCAAGAACAATGTTTTGCTTAATAGTGTTAGCAATGCTACTAGTTCTATTAATAGTGCAAGTAGTAAGTTGAGATCCTTCTTGGAGGCAGTCACCAATTTGGTTCCTACAATTGTTTATGGAGCTCGCTTCACCTCACCCATGCATAATGAAAACCCAAAAGTCGATAAGCAATCTGGGGATCTTTCAACTTTTCATGTTACAATGAACCCGGAAATGTTATCTGAGATAATAAAAGAAAAAGAAAGATTAAGGAACACTACCATTTTCTTGCCTGTGGTTGAAATTGATAAGGTCCCTGCTAGAATTTTTTTGGATGATTGGTTTTATAATTATTGGAATCTGAAGCTTGGCTATCAAATTTCCTTTTGTAGGAAAATACAAAAAGGTTTTTTTTGTTATTTTCTTTAATAATAATGATTCTCAACTTGTTGTACTTTAAAAAGAATATTGGACTGTGGGTAATACAACCTTTAGACCTTTGGCATGGAACACCAAGGCTAACCTAGATGAGATTGTTGCCCTCTCGACCCCCAAATGGGTCCTCATTAAACAGATTCCTCCTTTTTGTAGCGATTGATTCCCTATCTTGTCGAACCCCTGGGTAAATTCCTATGCATGGATGATTTGGCTCAGCTGGTTCCCCACCTTGATGCTAGGGTTCTTATTGTTTTGAAACTTGGCCAAGATTTACCTAAAGAGCTCACCATCATTATTGCCAATGAAAAGGTTTCTTGCCCTGTCAAAACCCTAGGAGGATTAAATGTGTGTTTCTTATGCAAAAAAGGAGATCTTAGAAAAGACTACCTTATCATCAAAATAAAACTCCTAAAAACCCTACTCTGATGAATAACCACTCCTTTATCCAATCATTCACTTCTTCCACTGTTTAAGTCAACCCTTCATCTCCTCCTTTCACCTCATCAAAATCATTTCTCTCCCCTATGCCGACACCTTCTTTTCATAATGCATTTGTTACTAGCATCATGGATGCTGACGGGTTTTAAGCTATTATTAAAAAGAGGAAAAATTGATCGAATAAAAATAATTTGACATTAAATATGCCAGCTTTCCCTCCTCCTTCAGCCATTAATATGATTGTTAATATGTAGGATTCTACTAAGTCTTCTACCCCTACTATCAATACAATTGTTAATGTGCAGGAAATCACTAAGGCTTTTGCCCCTACCTCTTCTATCTCAAAAGCCCCCAAATTGAAAATCCCTATTAAAAAGTTCCAAGATATCTTTGATGAGTTTATTTTTGAAGTCATATCACTAACACCTATATATGCTAATAATTAGCCCTTGGAACAAGATATTGTCTCTCCTTCTCTATCTGATAGTGAGGATATCCTCACTTCAAAGAGGAAAGGGAGACCTCTTGGTTCAAAAAAAATAAAATAAGAACAATAAAAAGTAGAATCAAACTATTCCTGGTGATGTCTCTCCTATAAAGGATATTTTAGGTCATGAAGCATCTAACTCTAAAATTTTGTCTCAATGAACTATATTTCATGGAATATTAGAGGACTTGAATGTCTTAATAGAAAGTTTGTGGTTAAAATTTTTCTCAGTTCTAGAAATAATATTGATATGATCATGCTGCAAGAAATTAAATCTACAGGATTCAATCTTGAATCCAATCTCAACTTTATTTGGAAGGATGCTATAAAATTCTCCACTAATCACTCTCAAGGGATATGAGGAGTGGCAATTTTAATTAGCTCTAGATGGGGACCTAGAATTAAAAGCTTTGGTTTTTCTCCCTGCAACAGGGCTATTTGGTTGATTTTTAACTATAATGATTTGGAATTCGATATTTGTTCTATATATGTTGCCAATGACTATAATGAAAGGACTATATTTTGGTCTGGGCTTAGCTCACTTCTAGATATCCCTTAGATGTTTTGGGGTTACTTTAATATGATAGAGGATCAAGAGGATAAGATGGGTGGTCTCCTCTTTTCCTGGAAAGATAAGGAAAAATTTTCTTGGAATGATTTTAAATTTACTAAATCTCTTTTTGATCTGTTAAGTGGGAACAAGAACAATAACCTTGGGCTTTGGTATACCTAGTGTAATTGTCAAAAAGGTCAGTCTAGAATCTATTCTAGGCTGGATCATTTCTATCTCAATAATAATTTTTTCTCTATGATCCTAGATAATTATAATAACCTGTTGCTTGTTTCCCCTACTACTCTTTCAGATCATCACCCAATTTCTATTTCGATTAATTTTGGTTTTTCTCCTATTGTCAGGAATAATGTTAATAATAAATTCATCCTTAATATTAGTCTATTAGTAGATGAGGATATTCTTACTGCTATTTTGATTATAATACTCATTAATGAGTCTTATTATCCCTTCTTATCCTATATTAGTAGGTGGAACATGGATATTTTTGCTTGGTAGAATCTGTTGAGAATTGTTGGTTAGAAGAAAGCCAAGGACTATAGGTATAAGGACTCCTAGCTTAACAATAATTTGTACAATGTTGAAATGGCCATTCAAAATAATTTTGATGACCCCTATCTTTGTCACCAACTTGCTCATGCTAAGAACACTCTGAGAAAACACCAACATCAGAAAGCCTTGGGAGCTAGAATCCTTTCTAGAGCTCATTAGTTTCAATTTGGTGATAGAGGTAGCAAATTATTCTTTAATCTTATTAAACAAAAATAGATAAGGAGACTATTGATAATTTTTTGATTAACAATCAAATGATTTCGGATATTGATGTTATCAAAAAAGAGTTTGCTCAATTTTATGAAGATCTTTTCACTTCTAAGGACTCTCAAGAGGCTAGGGCTCTTAGAGATCAGTGTAGCAACCTTATCCCCAAAAGAATTTTGGATAATGATGCCTTCATTCTTGAACAACCCATATCTCTGGAGGAAATTGAAAAATCCATCAACTCTCTTAACAATGATAAAGCCCCTGGACCTGACGAGCTACCGGTGGAATTTTATAAAGCTAATAGTAAATGGATCTGTAAACAATTACTCAATATATACAATGAAGGCATTGATACTATAACTCTAGGTAAGGATATTAATTCTAGAATCATCAAACTCATCCCCGAGGAGGGTGACAAATCCCTTATAAAGATTTGGAGACCCATAACTCTTTTAAATGTTTCTTACAAAATTCTAGCTAAGATCATGTCTCATAGGTTGGAAACCATTCTTCCTAAATTCATTTGTCCCACTCAAACTAGTTTTCTTAAAGGAAGATATATCTTAGAGAACATGATTACTAGTTGGGAAGCTCTTAATTGGGCTAAGCATACCGATCAAAATGTTGCTATGTTTTTGCTCGATTTTGAAAAGGCTTATGATAGAATTAAATGGGACTTTATCAATATGATGCTTGATGCTTTTGGCTTCCCCTCTTTCTTTTGTGGCATTGTTAAGATTCTTCTCAAAGATTCTCATGCTCAAGTTGATGTTAATGGATCTCTTTTAGCGCCTTTACCTTTGGGTAGATTGATTAGACAAGGCTGTCCTCTTGCCCTTGCCCTTTTTGTTATTGCCTCTGAAGCTCTCTTCTATATTCTTATAGACATCACTTTATCCCCTATGGTTAAAGGCATCACCCTTCCTAATGGTAAGAATATTATTAATTGCTAGTTTGTCAATGACACCTCTCTCTTTCATCAAGCCTCTAAAGCTAACTTTGAAGCCATGATCAATAAACTTATTTTTTTTTGTAAAATCTCTGGAGCTCGATTATCTCATTCCAAGTCTATTTGTCTTGGATGGAATGACCAACCTCTTTCTTGGTTTGATAAATTTGGTTTCTAGTGGGGTGGGCCCTCTAAAATTGTCTAATATCTAAGTATCCCTTTCTCCATTGATCCCTCTTTAAAAGATATGTGGAGCTAGGTCAAGGATAATATTCATAATAAATTGAACAAATGGCACAATAGATCTCTATCTTTTGCTAGTAGAATTCAAGTTTGTTAGAAAATTCTTTCTTGTTACAATATTTACTATGCTTATGCTTGGATGTTTAATGATTATCAAGTTATAGAAATTCAAAAATCTATCAAGAAGTATATATAGTCGAATGGGAAAGAAAATAAAAAGACTCACTCTATCAAATGGAGCTGGTGCCATGTTGATAAGGTCTTTGGGGGCTTGGGGCTTAAAGACCTAAGACTTAGTGGTCTTGCTTTAGCCTCCAAACGGATCTTTCAAGCCTTGGAGGGAGAGAACCCATTGAAAGCTCTTATTCATAACAATATTGAAAGAGGATATCTTAAAAATGTCAAATTCTGGAAAAATCTTCCCCTCGCTGATCTTATTTGTGGTGATTTTCCTATCATTGTTCAAGGCTTGCTAGTTTTTAAATCCATCTAGGAAGCCTAGAATCATGTTAGCCAATATATCAAGAAAAAAGACTTCTATGATGATAAGACCCTCCATGGTGAGAGGTCCATTTGGTGGAACCTTAAGCTTGGTAATAAGCCCCTTGCTCTTACCCAAGGGTGCTTAGTCAAGAATTGGACCAATCATGGGATCAAGCAACTTATTGACATCTTTGAAAATGATAGACTTATCTAGTGGGATGATTTAAAGAGGAAATTTAACCTTCCTAATTCTCATAAGAAGACTTATAATATGATTATCAAGGCCAGTTAAAATATTCCCACTTTATGCCATGTTGATTCTAATAGTTATCTGAAAATTAAATGGCTTGGTGGCATCATCATCTACAATCTTAAAGCTAAGAACATTTACATTATTATAAACTACAATGATGAAATTATTAGTCATATTAATAATACTTGGAATACTAATTTAGATGTCCCTTCCTAGATTAAGCTTTTTGATAATCTTTGGAAAAGTTCTATTGATCATAAAATTAAATGATTTAAATCGTTACTTATTCTCAACAAGCTTCCTATTATGAACACTTTCTCTGATACTAACTATCGTAGCATTTGTAGAACCTCGGAAATGGGAAGACATATTTTCTTTGAGTGCAATTTTGCTAAAGAGGTTTGGTTGATGTTTGGCATATCCATACTTATAACTTTCAATATTTTTGAAGTTATTACTAGTTTTATTTTTAATGCTAAACAAGATGTTAACATGTTTTGGGATATTCTCTCATCTAACATTTTGTGGCAAATTTGGAAGTGCAGAAATGAAGAAAGATTTCAAAATATTCCCAAATTGCTTACTGAGTCTTTGCAAAGTCTCACATATTTCAAAGTTTTCTTGCAAATCCAAATCACTATGAAAATTAAAATATCTAAGTTCAAAAGGTTGCTTAAAGATGGTCATGCCATGTTCTTCACTAATGAAGTGAAGAATAGTTATTTCTGGAGGCTACACTTGGATAATATACACACTTTCAACCAAACTGTTAACTAGATCAGCAAGGAGATTAAAAGAAACCCTCAGAACACTACTGGTGAGTTGATCCACGTGCTTAAAAAAATCCAGGATCCAAAGAACTTGGTCTAGATGGAAGGTGTTATGGGTTGGACTACGTGGGTGGACACCTTTGATGATGTGCTATAGTAGTTGTTATTCTCTTTTGTAGCCTTAACTTTTTATCTGGGGTTATATGTACTATTCAACTTTTTTGATGTGTGAGGCTTGTCCTCTGATACTTTGATACTTAGTGGTTTATGTTGTTTCTCTGATCTCCTTATATTTAATATATTAAAAAATAATAATTTAAAAGTCTAATTTAACAAGTTGGATAAAAATAGAATTAAAATATTAAAAGATTAAAGATTTAATATTATTTTATTATGATTATTTAATTAATAATTATTTAATTAGAGTTGCATTTAAATAATGAGATTTAATTACTCTTATTAATTTAAATAATAAACTATGCTTTAAATTGTGCTTACACTAATTAATAAATTCAAGGAAAAGAAAATATAAAATAATATTTTAATTAAAAATTTCTTTAAATGTGCATGAAAGAATTAAATTTAAAAGATTTGATTAATATTCTAATTTAGGCATATTTATATTTATTTAATTTAATAATAATTTATTTAGGAGTTTTATTTTTAATAAAATCTAAATAATATTATTAGTTAAATTAATAAATATTATATTAAAAATGTCACATGATTTAATAAGGGAGAGAAAGCTTTAATTTGGTAAAGATTATTTTAATTAAATTGCATAAAGTGTGTGCATGAAAATTAAAATATAGTAATTAAAGACAAAGGGTTTTCACATGATTGCATGATCAAAGCCTTGATTTGGGGGGAAAACACTTTATTAACGAAATTATAACTCATTTCTAGAGACATAGGTTTGGAGGAGCCAATTTTTGAAAAGAGGGTTTTCGAAGGAAAAAGAAGATTCCTATGTGTTTGTGCGTTCATTGTTTTAGCATCAGATCTAGGTAGGATCTTGTGGATTTTTGTAGTAGTTTCTTGTTCTTCAAATTCTTGTCTTCTTCATGTCATTTTCAGAAGTTCTCTTGGTTGAAACTCTTGTTTGAGAAAATTGATTTCCATTATAGAATTGTCTATGATTTAATTTGAAAAAAAATAGTAAATATTTAACTTTAAGGTTTTTAAAACCTAATGAATTATGAAATTCACTTTTGTATGTTCTTTATGTGACGTGTGATTTACTGGTGTTGGGTTTTTTGGGTTTGTCTTAGCTTTGGCTAGTTAGGATGTTTACTAGAGGCTTGGGGGTTTGTTCTATGATGTCATGAAGATGTTTGTATGCAATCTTTTATACTCAACTATGGTAATGTGTCTTGTATACTCTATGAGGTGTTTTGATCTATTGATTGTTATTGTTTTTCAATATTCTTGCATGAAACTAAGGTGAATGGAGTGACCTATGTAATATAACCTTTGAGTCTTTTATTAGTTGTATTTGGATTGCTTTCCAATCACTTTTATAGTATTGAGGTGTTTGTATTATTTTTTCTCGGTGATGTCATGTTATGATATGGATTGGTTTATGTATAGTTGATTTTGGGAATAGTCCTATTAGGATGATCATATTGGTGGAATCCATGATTATGATTAGTTTTTTTTTCAATACTTGTCAGTTACTTGTTTAAGAACTAATGTACAGTATGTGGTTTTTTGTGATCTTTTGATTTTATTAAGCTTAGGGTAGGTTATCTATATGTCATGTCTGGAAGTGGCTTGCAATGGAGGCCAGGGCCCAAAGTG
Source organism: Cupressus sempervirens (assembly GCA_028749045.1). Classification (NCBI taxonomy): domain Eukaryota; kingdom Viridiplantae; phylum Streptophyta; class Pinopsida; order Cupressales; family Cupressaceae; genus Cupressus; species Cupressus sempervirens. The sequence goes on along the minus strand of CM053791.1, from coordinate 688,336,295 downwards.
GCTGCCAGGGTAACCCATTGTAAGTTGTTTAATAAGTGAAAATATTACACTAGATGGGAATAAAATGAACCTAATAAGAGTCTTTGTATTTGTTCACCCATGCCTCAAGTGCTAGTACAAACTAGAATGAGAGTAGAGAGGATGCTTGGTTGTGACCATGCATCGTTAATATTCCTTGTCAAAATGAAAGGATACTAGTGCTTCATAGAGACACTAGGGGGTCAGGGTCAAGTTAGACTACCAATGTAAATCTAGCATTGATTCATGTGATGAAACTTGCCTACTTGCATAGTAGATTTCCTATGTGTTTGTGTTGCCTCTAGGATTAGTTGATACTTGTGTCTTGGTACCTTTGAGTTAGATTGCTTTCAGGTGATTCCTTGACCCTAGATGTTGGTTTTTTAACTTTGTGTTTGATATCCTATTTGAGACTTGAGACTATCTCCTTGACTAGGCCATTTAGGTTCCATGAGGTTGGGTGGTAGTGCTTTTTCTTATACCATTGAAATCTGACTGTGAGATGCCACTACTAAATGTGTTTGTCTAGATGTTCCTTTCTATATGTTCTTGTATTTCTATGATGGATGGTTGTACTATTGTATTGTATTTGATTTCATAAGATCTTAAGAGATGATGTAATTTATTTCATGACGTATATTATTTCAGCCTTTCATACCCTATGACTTGTATAGTGGATGATTGTGCATTATGTTTATTGCCAAGTGGCATCATATATCATTGTATATTATTTAAATGGATTCATATTGGTATATTATTATTTGATGTGGATTTATTATATATTAGATTTATTATTAATTAAACTTAAATGTGATTCAACATCATGGAACCCTTAATAAATGTAATATGTTTCATGGTATGTGTTTATGTGTATGTTAATTTCTTTCGCTATGTTATAACTATTGTTGTTAAGTTATTATCTTTAACTTTAAAAAAAAAATTGTCAAACTTCGTGAAACTTTAGGTTAATTTCTTTTGGGTCACATGGTGTGGTGTTACATGCCTTGAGAAAATTGAAGAGTGATTTGATAGCAAAGTGTGAAAAGAAGTTCTTGAGGCGCGAAGTTACTGAAGCCCTAAAACATGATTTTAGGGTATTTTATGGAGCTAAAACTAAGTTTTTAGTGCATATAATTGAATTTCAATGGCTAGTTAGACTATTTATGATGTGAATGAAAGACCAAGATATGTATTCAATAAAAACCTATTTATTTTTCTTATGGGTGACTTGTTGGATGCATTTTCACAAATTCTAGAGAATGTACTTCATGTCAAAGATGCTAGAAGCTATATATACTGTAAGATTGAAAGCATAGGTGATGAAGATATACACAAGGACTTGGGGACTATATAATAATGATCTATCCTTGAAGTTTTAGTATACACACCTAGATGGCTTGAATCTAGTGAAGTATATGTTTTATACAGAGTTTGACAATCATGAGTGAACCTAAATCATTTTGAGTAGGGTACATTATGATATGTTCTAGTTATGTGATGCACAAATAGAAATTGATAATGACCTAATTTACAAGGTCACAGGTTTGAGAAATGAGGGATGCAATCTCGTAAACAAGAAGAATGTAAAGAAAATGGTTGAGAGAAACCTCAACACAAGATTTGGTGGAAGGAACATGAAGGCAAACTCAATTCAAGACAAAGAAATAAAATTGTTGAGTAAGATATTAGGATACAAGTTTAACCATGGCTCAAGGGTTAAATCAATACCAGCTAGATTTTTACATGCCACTTATGTAATGGTAATCCAAGGAAGAAAAGTAAATTTTTGTGAAATTATTAGATTGTAGTTGTTAGACAACATTGCAGAAGTGAAGAAGACCAAGACTGTAGTCTTCATATTTGAGTCCTTACTAACTCATTTGTTTTTATATGCAACAAGGAAGTTCCTAGGCATGGAAAATTGGGATAGCAGTGAGTGTGAAGTGAAATTGGTGACTCAATACTACAGATCTAAGCTGGAGAATGTCAAAGATGATGACATTGACAAAATGATGAAGAGTTTCTAGTTTGAAATGAAACATAGGTACATATTACCTCCATCCATGATAAGGAAATACAAGGATGAGATATGCTTCATGGTGGAGATAGATAACACTTTTATGGAAGCTATGGTACCAAATGTTAAGATCATTGAACCCATTTACTATGAGATGAGTGCAAAAATCATAGAAGGGTATGCATAGATTATACTTTAATCAAAAAAGGACATAGAGTGCCTTAGATGGGGAACTTACGAGGAGAAAATAGGAATAGTTTAGTCTAAGCTACACAATAAGAAGAGAAAAAAGAAAGTAGAGAAAGTAATTGATTACATCCTCAAGGAATTAGGTATGACTTGAGATGAATTCAATGAGCTGAAAGGGATAACACTTGAGATGAAAGATAGTGGGTAGTCTAAAGTGATAGCAACAATGCCTATTGTTGTAGCAGGACCTTCAGAAGTTGTAACAATAGCACAACCATGTGTGTAGGTCCCTATTGCACCATATGCAATAGTTATACAAGTGGAACCTATGAGGAAAAGGAGTGTTCAACCTAGGAGGTAGCCAGAGATGGAAGAACCTATTAGGCAAAGGAAATTAGAGAGATTGGTGAAGGCAAAGCAAGAACCTGCACCATCATCCAAGAAAAGGGTCAAGCAGACCACTAGTGGACTAGGCAAGAGAAGGAAATCAATGCAAGTTAATGAATCTGGAAGTTATAAGGATGATGCCAAAGATAGACCAGTAGTGCAAGATGCACAAGAAGGCAAGACATCGGCTAGAAAGAAAGCATGGAAACCAAAGGTAGAGAACCTTAACATAAAAATAATTAATGATGACAATTTTGTTCAATTAAATAAGTATTATAATCTATACAATAATATCAATAGAAGGAAATTGGAAAATGCCACTATGAGGAACATGATTATGAGATATAAGAAGTTTCAAAACATTTAGAATAAGATACCTGCAAACCTATATAATAGGATAATAAATAGAAATATGAGAGTATTGGAAGAAGATCTCAATTTGAGAATAAAAATGATAAATAAACTGTGTGAAGTTGACTCTAAAGAGGAATCTGAGAGAATTTTGTAGGATATTGAACCCTTGCTGAGGAACAAAAAAAGAGAAATTATTTTGATGGGAGGGAACTATGAGGATGTTAGCAAAGAAATAGAGGGGGCAATTTTCAAATACATGACTACAATGCCAATGGTGAGTGTGCAATCCAAATCTGAGAGCCTGGTCTATATGAAAGCTAACACACCCTCCAATGATGAGTAAGAAGTAAAAGAAACACAACAGGCACCCTCACCACCACACATTTTTATGGGTACTAAATCCATGCAAGTGGATAGTACACATATAACTATAGATGCAAAGGAGAACCATTTTATAGGTTATGGAGAAAACATTGTTGGCAATATCAGTAATATTACGGCTTACACCAACTCAGATGATGATGAAGAAGAGGAGAAGAAGAAATAAGGTGATGAAAATAAGAAAGAAGGAGAGAAGAAGAAAGAAACATAGAGGATAGAGGAAGAAAACAAAAATAAAGAGAAAAAGAAAAAGAAGGAAGAAGAAGAAAAGAGAAAGAAAGAAGAGGAAGAAAAGAAGAAGAAAGAAGATGAGGAAAGAAAGAAGAAAGATGAAGAAGATGCAAGGAAAGAAACTAAGAGATTGGAAGAAGAGAAGAAGAGCACATAACTAAAAGTAGTTACACTTATTGCTACAGTCACTCTAGTAGTAACAACAACAGTATTAGTGTAATTGAATGATGAAGATGATTAAAAAGGATTGATGAGCTCATTGAGCAAGATGTTTGAAAATAAAAAATCAGTAAAGTCTTTGGAGAAGATGTTAACTGAAGTTGTGGAAAGAATGAAGAAGATAGTTACCACAACTATAGCCATTCTAGAGTTGTAGTTAAAGGGCAAGGAGTTGGTATAGATCTTTGATGAATATTTCACAACTTTAGCATAAGTAGCTTCAGGCAAGCACAAGTGAAGCATGATACATTATTGTTTGATATATTATGCATTAATGTGAGAAATGAATTGAAAGCACTTGATGGAAGGATCAAGGAACTAAGGAAACACCTTGTTGAAGGAAAGAGGTTGTATGGATAGTGTGCCCTATCACGCAAATATATGATAGACTTTGAGAATTAAATTATAGGTAAGAGGACTGAACTTGAATCACTCACTACAAAATTATAGCTCCTAGAAGCCAACATTGAAGATTGTGGAATAGAACTGGATAAGATACATAGTGTAATTAGAGGCTTGGAATCTAACAAGGAGTAAGCAGCAAAGAGATTCTCTAATCTTAGAGAAACAATTTCAATGAAGATAAGCATTTTGTAGAGGCAACTAGAGGAATTTCTTGTAGCAAAGACTTCCAATGAAAAATTTTCCTATACTAACTTAAGCGCAGTTGAATTGGCATATTATTTACTATGCACACTAATCAATATTTTTGATATAGTGAAGTAGAACTAGAAGAAGGAAGTGGAAAGGCTAAAACTTGTTTATGCAAATTGTTTTTTTAGGATAACAAGTTGATTAGCAACAAGCCACCCAGTTTTTGGATATAATTTTTGACACCTTTCCATTGATGTCAAAGGGGGAGTAATATGCAAAGGAAAATTGTATGTATATTCTAAGGAAATTATGTATTGTATATGTAAGGAGGAGTAAACTTGTGTACTTATGTATAAATGAGATAAGGAATGTAATGGTCCATCAAAACATGAATAAAATTATATGTTTTGAAGGCAATCTTGTGTAGTTACTTATATTTGTTTTTAATTATGTATGACTTTATTTTGAGACAGCCAATTTTACCAAATGTTGCCATCAATGCCAAAGGGAGAGATTGTAGGCAATATGGTCGAATAGATGTATTGGTAGTTTTCATTTATGGCAACATGTATTCAACATTTCATTTATACATTTAGAGTTGTAAAATTGTCTAAGTGTTAGATAGTTTGCAACAACATAGATATAGATGTGATGTGTACAGATAACTCATTGAGAGTTAGCTTATGCATAGTTGAGGAAAGTTCTATGACAATGTCATGATGATGTATACTAGTGCATATATGTGTATAGATAGTATGCATGAGCTATGATTGAAATACTAGTATGAGTATTTGCCAGAGCAGAATAGAGCATAGTAGAGAATTGTGTTGTATGACTTGAGGAATTATTTTTGTAAGAAAATTAATTACTAATTCATGATGAGCTGACTTTGTGGATGTTATTCCATAAGTTATTTTAATTTATGTCAATTTTGTGAAGACATGAAGGCCAACTAACCAAAGACTTACTAACTTGCAAAGTATAAGTAGAGATCTTATTTTGTGCAGTTAAGTGCGAATATGTGTGTGACATATGTGTGATATATGAGATATTTATGATTGAGATGAAATTGAAGAGATGATATGAAAAATACATCTGATGTATGATTAGAGCAAGTGCAAATTATAGTAGAAAAAAAGTATTATATGTATATCTATTTTTGAGAAGAACTTCATTGTATAAATGCATGTTAGGGCAATGGAATCTTCTTGTATACATTGTATTTGATCTACCAACTCCTAAAAGGGTTGAAGAAACTCCTAATAGGTCTGAGGCTTCTAACAAGGCCAAGTCCTCTAATAACGATTCAAGACACTATATGTACTTCATAGACTCCTAGTAGGTTCAATATCCTTAACAAGTTTCTTTTGTTTAGTGAATCATCTTGTGGGTATCATTCCCACTAGGGTTTTCCCTTGGCCAAGGTTTCCCTAGCTAACAAATAATGCTGTTATGAGTACTCTATGTGCATGGTTATATTTACTATTCAACATTTTTGATTTACTTTCATATGCAAGTTATAAAGTAATTAACAATATTCAGTTGTGGGTAAAAGTTTGTAGAATACTGATTCACACCCCCACCCTCTTAGTATTATCTATTTCTAATGTTATAAAGGGTAGAACATAGACACATATATCATTGTCAATTGATTATATTCTTCAAAGGATCTATATTAGAAAGTTAAGTTACAAACAAATATCATCCTCTTGATTGCATCCTAATAGGTGCTATAGGTAAACCTTCTAACAAGATGGACCTAGTCGTCCTTTGTAAAATCTACTAATAGATTACATACTTGATTGTATTTTAAAATCCTTTCATCAGGTGGACCTAATAATCCTTGATACTCCTAATAGAGTAGATCACCATAAGTGATCAATTGTAATCCCTAATAGGCCAACTTTATTAATGTAATAGTGAAGTATTGTGGATGTCATCCCAACCCTATTTTAACCTTCTCGTTGGAGGGTTTCTAGGTTAACAAATATTGTGTTAAAGTGTTATGGTGTTGATTTATTTATTACTTTATGTTCATTCTTGAAAATGGCTTAGACAATCTAATAAAGAAAGCTAAAAGTAATCTATGTGAAAAGATTTAAGTGGTTACTAATTCAACACCCCCACCCACTCCCCAGTCACCTATGTATTATTACTTAGGAGGTACATGTAGATGACATTCCTACAATATTTCATTAATATGCAAAGTACAACATATATAATGATAAAGATCATAATGCATAGAAAACTCATCGTGAACCTACAACAACACTTAGTGTGTGTATTATTTATCTTAATATAGAATGGTTTTCTCATGTCAAAAAACCTTTGGCTGAATTTAGTTTGAGGAAATCCTTGAATAAACATTTTATAAAGTTGTGTTTGAGTCATATCCAAAAAATATTTTTCATGTGGCTGATAGTCTGTTTTTCCAATTTGTCCTTTGGCAACATATTTTTTGGTTTGGTGAACCCCTTGTGTTTTCATGCCAAAAGTTTTCAATTAATGTTCTTAGTGCATCAAAAAAAACTTTATCTTTATGTGGGAGTCTACCTTGGAATGAAAAAAAAATGTATCATTATAATTCTCAATTTTCTCTCACCTCGCTAAGGCTTTAACTAATGTTGTTCTACTTATCTTAAATGATTTACTTGTTTGGATTCTCATACAAGATTTTTTCATTTCATTTTCCATTATGGTTGATGTAAGGACGCATCAAATTGTATTATCATTTTTACTATATTATTTTAAACCAATGGATTCATATGTATCAAATAAATTTCTAACAATGCTTCTTTAACTACTATTTTTAGATGTTCTTAACCCCAAAATTCTCAATCTCTCTAAAATTTAGATTTTTAAGAATTTCAATAAAAAGTTGGCATATTTCACTTTGATTTAATTTTTCAAAATAGTTATTCCAAATCTTTTTATCAATTCCTCTACAATTTCTTTCTGATATTCTATTATGCATTGGCTTCAAAAATTTTACATCAATGTCAATTAGAAAATTTAGTTTTCAATGAATTATTCTAGGAGCTATTGATGTATGTGCATGCTCTCTATTTTCATTACTCTCATTATGTGCATTCATCATTTCAACTTGAGATGTTGCATTAGGGGCATTAGGTGATGCAGTTGTATTTTTCATAATCATTTCAATTGGGGTATGTTAAACATTTTTATTTGTCAAATTAGGTGTATTTGTGACATCAATATCAATAGGTAGATTTTTATCACTTACATTGGAGGCATTTGATGATGTACCTTCATGTAGTCTCCCCATGCAACCCCTTATTTGTGCCTATGTTGCCTCTTATTTTTTGATTGTTCCTCTCTCATTCTTTCCCATGATTGTAGATGTAAATTACCCTACAAACAATAACATGAAAAAAATACACAATAATATTCAAAATTAAACAAATTTGAATCATTATTTTATGCTCAATCACAATATACTAACATAAAATAAGATGTTTTCATAAGAAAATAGATCAAATTTAGCATTCCTAAACAAAAAATACTAAATACTTGTATATGTGGTGCATAAATACATTTGAAATAGTAGTATAATCTCATGGGCCATAGTGAAATATCATAATAAATTCTAATATATTCTTTTATTCATAGTTTTCAATAACCTAGTCCTGTTATTGAGTCCTAACTACAATGTCCATATGAACTAATAATCTTATTAGGTTTTACGAAACTTGGTCGAGTTATGTAGAACTATTACAAAAAGGTAGAGGGAGTGAGAGAGAGATGGGTATGGGAGATGGGATATGATAGGAGAGATGGAGAGAGTGAAAGATTGTGTGTGTGTGTGTGTGTGTGTGTGTGTGTGTGTGTGTGTGTGTGTGTGTGTGTGTGTGTGTGTGTGTGTGTGTGTGTGTGTGTGAGAGAGAGAGAGAGAGAGAGAGAGAGAGAGAGAGAGAGAGAGAGAGAGAGATTATGGGGGAGAGAGAGAGAGAGAGAGAGAGAGAGAGAGAGAGCAGGGTGGATTGGACATGGATAGAGAGTGTGAGAAATATGGAGAGAGAGAGAGAGAGAGAGAGAGAGAGAGAGAGAGAGAGAGAGAGAGAGAGGTTAAGAGTTTGAGATGGGGTTGGAGAGATTTGTTAGGGGTCAAGGAGAATAGGAAGTCTAGGGTTAGAGATTGATGAAGGGTGCTCCCCTTAATACCATAAACACATAACAAAAACAAAGGAATAATAACAACAATTTGCAAGAACAAAATATGAACTTATTATTTTTAGAAATGTAGAATTAAAAAATTTAGAATTACAATATAATAACCCACATGGGGGCCTTCATTACAACAATCTACAAGACAAAGCTATGAACTATCAACTAGATATGTCCTAGAAAATGTTAGCTTATTTCTTAAATGAGCAATTTTATGCCGCTCAGGTAGGTTCTAGATAGTCAAACTTAATAACTAGGGCTGACAGACCTTAAAAATTTATATAGAGTTAGCCAAATACATTTTTGACATTTATTTTGGAAGTTCTAGTTAGCCCAAATTCATAAGGCCATAACTCTCGAACCATTGGTTCATTGGCTATTATAACCACTTTTTAGAACCCTCAACTTCTAATCTATAGGCTTTGTTCCATGCAAGTACCCATTTGATAAATTTTTGAGCCTCACCCAGGTTCATTAAAGCCTTCAATGGTGAGCCTAAATTTTTTATACCAATATTGTACACCAAAAATCCACAATAAATCAATGAATACTCATGATATTACACTAAGCCCCAACTAACAGGCTAATATATCCAAGATGAATATCTGTGTCTAAAATTTGGACATTCTAAGCTTGTATGGATGAATTACTAAGTAGAAAGCCCCCAAAAACAACAACTCTACACTATGATGACCCTTATTCAAACAAATAAAATTAAATATTCTTGGTTGATGCAAGATTTATCTTACACCCAGGATACTCCTGGATCAGACACCTAGGATAATTTGAGAAGTGACCCCGTCATGTCTCTGGTATTCAAAGGAAAACCAAGATGGTTAAACTCCTCCCTTTCTAGCCATGATGAATCTTCTAATGACCTCCCTTTCCATTTGACCAAGTATTCTTCATAAGTTTTGTTCCTTGTACTTTTTTCCAACACAACTATCCAACATCTCCTCAATCTCCTTTGTAGCCGAACTAGCTATTGGAATACTCCACTCTACTTTTGCAACCTCATCTCCATCACCTCCTTCATAATACTCAGTCAAATATGAAATATTAAATAATGATGAAATATTTAATTCACCAAGAAAGTCTACTTCATAAGGCATTTCTAGTATCATTTCTTTTCACTATCTTGCATGGTCCAAACTTCTTCATTTTTAGCTTATTATATGTAGCTACTGGAGAATGTTCCTTTCGCAAATGAACCATGACTTCATCTCCTATATAAAATTCCTTATACCTACTTTTATAATATATGTTAGCATTGTACTATCTATTCATCTTTATAATGTTCTTCCTGACCTCCTCATGGATATTCTTCAAATGTTCAACACAGTCATATGTTTTAGAACTAGTTATTTCTCCTTTATCCAATTGTCTCAATTCAAAAGCATTTTCTAGGACTACTCCCATATACAATTTGGAATGGTGATTTACTAGTACTCCTATTGACTAAATTATTATATGCAAATTCTACCAGTGTTAAAATCATATCACATCCTTATAGTTCATATCCAATCAAACATGTCAACAAGTTCCCCAAACTGTGATTCACAACTTCTATCTATCTATTAGTTTGTGTATGATGTGATGAACTAAAATTTGAATTTGTCTTCAATTTATTCCATAATGTATGCCAGAAATACCCAAAAAATTTGATATCACAATCTGAAACTATACTCTTTGGTAGACCATGTAGTCTCACCACTTCTTTGAAAAACAACTCTGCCATATGAATAACATCACTAGTCTTCTTGCAGGGAATGAAATTTGACATCTTTGAAAAAAATTCAACCACCACAGACATAGAATCATGTTCATTGATTCCTTGGTAATCCAAGAACAAAATCCATGCTGACATCCTCTCGTAGCTTCTCTAGTATAGGTAATGGCTGCTACAACATTGTATTCTGCTTCACTCCTTTTTCCATCTGACATACTCTACAACTCCATACAAACTTCTTCACATCTTGCTACAAGTGTGTTCAATAATATCTCTTGGAAACCAAAGAAATAATTTTATCTCTACCAAAGTTTCTAGCTAATCCTCCACTATGCTTCTCCTTGATGAGATTCTCTCTCATTGAACTTCTTGGAATGCACAACTGACTTTCTTTAAACAACATACCATCTTGGATTATGAAATCCAACCATTTCATTCTGTCAAGTGTAATAGGTTTTGTATAAGCCTTGCATGCTTCACCAAAATTAGGAACCTCTAGATACAAAATATTGAGTTCCTTGAATCCAACCACCTCAATCTACATTTCTGTCAGTAATAGTTGTCTTCCACTAAGAGCATTTGCATCTCTATTAGACTTCCCACTCTTGTGTTTCACAACAAATGTATAACTATGCAAAAACTCAACCCACTTAAAATGCCTTTGGTTCAATTTTCCTTGACTATTCAAATGTTGCAAAGCTTGATGATATATATACAAAGAAAAATCCTTAGGAAGAAGATAGTGTCACCATTTCTTCAATGCCTAAGTTATAGCATAAAATTCCTAATCATAAAAAAAACACAAATTCTTTTGGCACCATTCAAATTCTCACTAAAATAAGAATAAGTCTACCTTCTTGGCTCAAAATAGTTCCTATTGCAGTACCACTAGCATCACAATCTATTTGAGACACCGTGGTAAAATATGGAAGTGCTAAAATAGGCTGCTCTATAAATTTATGTTTCAATAGATTAAAAATTGTATCTTCTCCTACAATCCACTTAAATTATTTCCTATCCCCTCTCATTGTTTTAGTTAAGGGTCCACAAATACTACTAAAACCTCTCATTAACTTTCTATAAAAACTAGTCAGTTTATGGAAAGATCTTATCTCTATAACACTCTTTGGAGTAGACCATTCAAATATAGCCTTCACTTTCTCTGGGTCCATTTTTAGAACTTCTGTTGAGACTACAAATCCTAGGTACACCATCTACTTCACAAAACTACACTTCTTTAGGTTTACCAAAAAAATTCTTCCACAAATTATGAAAAATCTTTTAGATATGCATCAAATGCTCCTCTAATATCTTACTAAAGATCAAAATATCATCTAGGTAAACAATGAAAAACTTTCCTAGAAAATCTTTGAGTACCTCATTCATAAGCATCATGAAGGTGCTCAGTGTATTGGTTAGCCCAAAAGGCATGAATAACAACTCGTACAACCCTTCTCTTGTCTTGAAGGTAGTCTTCCACTCATCTCCTTCTCTAATGTGAAGATAATGGTAACTAGTCTTTAGATCTATCTTTGTAAAATACACAACTCTACTCAAACAGTCCATAATATCATGCATCCTTGAAAATGGAAATTTTTATTTGATTGTGATCTTGTTAATGGCATGAGAATCTATGCATATCCTCCATTTTCCATTATTCTTCGGTACTAATATTTTTGTACAACACATCGACTCAGACTCTCTCGAATCAACCTCTTTTGCAATAAATCACACACTTGTCTATTCAACTCTTCACTTTCTACTAGTGTCGTTCTATACACTGCCTTTTTTGGAAAACTTGCTTCTAGAATCAAATCCATCTGGTGGCTGATCTTCCTTATTAAGGGTAATCCATCATGTACATTATCTAACACAATATCATGAAACTCTCCAAAAAATTCTACGATTTCTGTTAGTACCTCCTCTACTTCTTCTTTACCATCTTTGAAAACTACAAAAGAATACATATTCTCATGCTTCATACCTTGGAGAAAATCCTTTCCATCAACAAAACATATTTTAGCAACACTACATACTTTTTCTTCTTTCTTCTTTAATGGATTCAACTTATGTTTCACTCCATCCTTTGTTAGAGTGTTGGTATTTGTTCAACCATCATCTACAACATGATTGTCAAATTGCCATGGCCTACCCAACAACATATGACATATGTCCATAATATGATGTCATACAACACCTCATCCTAGTAGCTTCTAATCTTGAACTTCATTGAGCATTGCTCACTGACCATGACCTTGTGGTCATCTTGCACCTAGGAAATAAAGTATGGAAGTAGGTTTTGTTTCCTCTTCAACTTCAACTTTGTGACCATCTTTTTTTAAAGTACATTGTTGGTACTTCCACCATCAATGATAACATCACAACACTTACCTTCACATTTACACCTAGTGCAAAACAAAATCCTTCCTTGATTAGGTTTGATGTAGGAGCATCCTAGGTTTCCTTGTAATCTTGCACCTTTGTTCTTTTTGCTAGTTGCTATCGAGTTTCAGTTTCTAGTTGCTATCGAGTTCCAATTGCTAGTTTATATTGAGTTCTAGTTTCTAGTTGTTATTGAGTTCTAGTAGCTTTAGTTGCTACCAAGTTCCATTTTCTAGTTGCTACTAAGTTCCAGTTGCTATCAAGTTCTAGTTGCTACCGAGTTCTAGTTGCTACTAAGTTCCAATTGCTATCGAGTTTCAGTTGCTAGTTGCTACTGAGTTCTAGTTACTACTAAGTTTTAGTTGCTAGTTGCTACTGAGTTTCAATTCCTACCAAGTTTGTAGTTGAGTTCTAGTTGCTACTGAGTTCATAGTTTCTGTCATGTAATCCCTTTGGATGCCAAGCTCGTATGGATGCCAAGTGCTAGTTTTGGAAAGATTTCTTTTGCTAAGTAATCTGTGTCTGGTTCTTGTTTGGGCTGACTTTGCTCGCATTTAATTTTGGTATAGGTAGTTATATTTGCTGAGAGCCAACTTGTGGCTTCTCTATATTCTAGAATATTCTGTAAGCCATTTTGGCAAGTATAAATAGAGTGCTTAGGCTTAGATTAAAGGAAGATTTTAGGAGAGTTTAAAAAGAGTAGGATATAAGTTTGGAAATGCAAATTTCAAGATGGATCATGAATCTGGACATTGTATTCTATATCTGGTCATAACCTAGAAGGTCTCACAGCTAGGCATGTATGATGTTTACTTGATGAATTAAATAAAGATATCTTGTTCTCTCTCCTTGGTGTTGTGTTTGTGTTGTGTTTTTCATTGTGTTAACTCTTGCAGGGTGGTTTGGATAGTTGGGTGAGCCTTTGGCCCTAGTTATTCCTCCTATTGCCTATGTCAATTGGTATCAGAGATTGAGGTTCATCTTTGTGGAGATTGGATCATGTAGAACCTTGATTTGGATTTGGTTGTAGGGTGCAAAATCTACATATTTGAACTATAACTTGTAGAGGGTTACGATCTTGTAGGAACTTGATTTGTAAAGATGGTTCATGGTAGAGGAAATAATGTTGATAATGCTATATTGGATTAGTTGAAACAAATTGTAGCCAGATTAGATGTTGTGGAGATAGCCCAGAGGAGAGGAGCACATCTTGATGATGTAAGTGATGATGAAGTAGTAGCACCAAACCATAATCCAGAACTTGAAGAAGACCAAGATGAAGCAACATTATTGAGAGTATTGTCTAGAGTGAATTCAAAGCCTACTATAGAAATTGTTCATTATGATGGAAAATTGGATACCAATGCTATGTTGAATTGGATCTCTGATATGGAGAAGTTCTTTGAGTATGAAATCACTCTTGATAATAGAAAGGTGAAGATTACCATCACTAGGCTGAAAGGTCATGCATCACTATGGTGGGAGCACTTGCAAACTAATAGACAAAGGAGAGGAAAGGAGAAGACCAAAACTTGGCCAAAGATGGTGAACAAGGTAAAGAAAAAATTCCTTCATGCTGATTACCAAGTTAGCTTGTTGAGAAAGATGCAAAATTTGAAGCAAAAAGACATGACTGTGAAAGAGTATACTGAGGAATTCTATAGACTAGACATTAGATTTGGACATGTGGATGATGATGTTGAGAAAACTGCAAGGTAAATTAATGGATTGAGACCTAGAATACAAGATGAAATAAGTTTTATGAAGTTGGAAAGTGTGGAAGAAGCATACTAGAAGGCTGAGGAGATCTTGACAAAGAAGCATGAACAAAGATAGAGAGGTAGAGGTGGTAGATTCTAGAGAGGCAGAGGTAGATCTTATGGAGAAGGTAGTAGATCTAATAATTTTGTGCAAGATAAAGGAAAAACTGAATGGAAGAATGATCACAAAGACAAGACCGAGTGGAAAGGTGGTAATTCTTACCAAGGAGGTACTAGTTCTTACAGAGGAAGAGGAAATTCTTATTCTAGAGGTGGTTTTCATGGTAATTGTTTCAGATGTGGTAAACAAGGGCATAGATCCTTTGAATGTAGATCTTCTGAAGGTGGGCAGAATAATAGAAATGCTATGATTTAAGAAGACATTAAGAGTTCACCAAGTGGACCTGAGGCTGGAGAAAATTTGATGGTGAGAAGAACCTTACGTAATAAGGGAGGTGATGAGGAACCTATTTTAAGGAGAAGTCTTTTCAAGACAAGATGGAAGATGGCTGAAAAATGTTGTAAGGTGATCATTGACAATGGAAGTTCTACAAATCTAGCATCAAAAGAGTTGGTTACCAAGTTGTAGTTGTAGAGGCTAAAACATCCCAAACCTTATCATGTTTCATGGATCAAAGATTAGCATAAGATATTGGTAAGTGAGAAATGCCTTGTGAAGTTCAAAATTGGACATTAATTTGATGAAGTTTTGTGTGATATTATGCCCATGGATTGTTGACATATTTTTTTGGGTAGACCTTGGCAATATGATAGATATGTTGTACATGATGGAAGATTGAATCAATATACTCTTTGGGTAAATGGGAAGAAACAAACATTGTTATCTTTGATCGAAAGTCCAAATGAGGTTTATTATACTGCTATAAAAAATTGCATGGTTAATGGGAAGCAATTTGAAAAGGAAGTGAAGAAGAATTAGGTTTGTTTTGCTATAATCCCAAGAAAACCAAGTTTTGTCAATGGAGACCGAGTGCTAGAAAATAGTGTTAACCGAGTGCTAGTCAGTGGTGACTGAGTGACAAATGGTAGTATTGACCAAGTGCCAGGAGAAATTGCAGAGTTGCTAAATGAGTATAAAGGCATTATTGTTGAAGATATTCTTGATGGTTTACATCCAATAAGAAGTATAAGTCATTGTATGGATCTAATTCCTAGAGCTAGTTTTCCAAACAAAGCACCATATAGATTAACACCTTTAGAGAATGAAGAACTTAATAGACAAGTGCATGAATTGTTGCAAAAAGGTTTGATCAGAGAAAGCTTGAGTCCATGTGATGTACTTGCTATATTACCACCTAAAAATAATGGAGAATGGAGAATGTGTACTGATTCCAGAGCCATTAACAAGATAATAGTGAAATATAGGTTTCCTATGCCAAGGATGGATGACATAATGGATTGTTTGAGTGGAGAAAAGTATTTTACCAAGATTGATTTGAAGAGTGGCTATCATTAGATCAGAATCAGAGAAGGTGATGAATGGAAGATTGCTTTCAAGACAAAAGATGGTTTTTATGAATGGTTGGTTATGCCTTTTGGTTTGACTAATGCAGCTAGTACTTTCATGAGGTTGATGAATGAAGTTCTGAAAAGATTCTTGGATATTTAGTAAGACTAAGGAAGAACATTATGAGCATATTAGACAATATTGCAGAGGTTGAAAGAGGAAAAGTTGTTGATTAATCTGAAAAAGCGTTCTTTTATGCAAGAGGATATTATGTATTTAGGATTTGTGATTTCAGCTGATGATTTGAAGATGAATCCTGAGAAGGTTAAAGCAATTTTGGAATGGCCTACATGTAAGAATATGAGTGAGGTAAGATCATTTCATGGTTTGGCTAGTTTTTATAGAAAGTTTATAAATAATTTCAGTGTTGTTTGTAATGCTATGACTGAAACAATGAGGGGAGATAAAAAAGAATTCAAGTGGACACATGGAACTGATAAGAGTTTTGAGACTTTGAAACAAAAGGTTGTTGAATTACTTGTATTGGCTTTACTTGATTTCAACAAAGTATTTCAAGTTGAATGTGATGCAAGTTGTAATGCAATAGGAGCTGTATTAAGTCAAGAAGGTAAGCCAGTTGCTTTCTTTAGTGAAAAGTTGAGTGATGCTAAAAGGAAATGTTTTGTGTATGATCAATAATTTTATGCCATTGTTCAAGCATTGAAGAAGTGGAGACATTATTTGATGCCTAAGGAGTTTGTGTTGTATAGTGATCATAAAGTTTTACAATACTTGGGAAATCAACATAAATTGAATCAAAGACATATGAAGTGGGTTGAGTATTTGCAGAGTTTTACATTTGTGATCAACCATAAGAGTGGAGTTACAAACAAAGTTGCTAATGCATTGAGTAGAAGACGTTCTTTGTTGACTGATGAGATGAAAGAGTTATATGATGTTGATCTTGATTTTTCTGAGGCATGGAGAGAGTGTAGAGCACCAAATTTGATAGATCACATAAGTAAGTATGATGAGTATTTCATTAAAGAAGGTATCTTGTTCAAAGGTATTTAGTTGTGTATTCCTAGAAGTCCTATGAGGTTGAATTTGATTAAGGAAAAGCATAGTGGTGGATTAGCTGGACATTTTGGAATTGATAAGACATTGATTTTTTTGAAAGAGAAATATTATTGGCCACAAATGTATAAGGATGTTCAGAAATTTGTAAAGAGTTGTGGAGTTTGTCAAGTTGCAAAGGGAGTAAGTCAAAATACTGGTTTGTATACACCTATTACTATTCCTGAGAAACCTTGGACTGACATTAGTATAAATTTTGTTCTTGGAATGCCTAAAATAGTGAAAGGGTATGATTCCATATTTGTTGTAGTGGATAGATTTTCTAAGATGGCTCATTTTATACCATATAAGAGGACATCAGATGTTGAGCATGTTGCTAAACTTTTCTTTAAAGAGATTGTGAGGTTGCATGGATTACCAAGAAGCATTATTTCAAATAGAGACAGTAAGTTTGTTGGTTATTTTTGGAAGGCTTTGTGGAAGAAGATGGGTACTGAATTAAAGTTTAGTTCTACATTCCATCCATAAAAATATGGACAAACAGAGGTTGTGAATAGAAGCTTGGTAAATTTGCTAAGATGTTTACTTGGGAATAAGCTGAGTAATTGGGAGATGGTATTGGCACAAGCTGATTTTTCATATAAAAATTCTGTGAATAGGAGTACAGGGAAGAAACCTTTTTAGATTATTACTGGAATGCATCTTAGAGGTATATTAGATTTGAGAGATGTTGGTGAAGAAAATAAAAGCACTGCAGGAGAAGAATTTACTGATTTTATGGAGTCCTTGCATAAAGAAGTGAAGTTGAGGTTGGAACAAAGTAATCAGAAGTATAAGGAGAATGCTGATTAGTGTAGAAGACACCATGATTTTCAAGTTGGTGATGAGGTTATGGTTCATCTAAAGAAAGGAAGATTCCCAATTGGAACATACAATAAGTTGAAGATGAAGAAATTTGGACCTTGTAAGATCTTGAAGAAGTTTGACAGTGGTAATGCATATGAAGTTGAGTTACCTAATGACATGGATATATCTCCTATATTCAATATTGCTGATTTGTATAAGTATCATGAGTCAGATGATGAAGTTGTTGTACCTAATGATTATCCTAAGAAGTAAATTGAAGAGGTTGAACAAATACTAGATCACAAAGTTGGTAAAAGTACAAGAGGAAAAGACTACTATGAATATTTGGTGAAGTGGAAGAATAGACCAATTGAAGATGCTACATGGATTTCTCAATCTAAGTTGGATTCAGCTCAGGTTGTGACACTTGCATGATTCAAGAGAATCATTTTCTCGAACCCTGGTTGTTTGATGCAAGAGCATCCTGGGTTTCCCTGTAATCTTGCACCTTTGTTCTTTCTGCTAGGTGCTACCGAGTTCCAATATCTAGTTGCTACCGAGTTCTAGTTGCTAGTTCTTATGGAGTTCTAGTAGCTTTAGTTTCTACTGAGTTCTAGTTTCTAGTTGCTACCGAGTTCCAGTTGCTACTGAGTTCTAGTTGCTATCGAGTTCTAGTTGCTAGTTGCTATCAAGTTCTAGTTGTGAGTTGCTACTGAGTTCTAGTTGCTATCGAGTTCTAGTTGCTACCGAGTTTTTAGTTGAGTTCCAGTTGCTACTGAGTTCATAGTTGCTGTCATGTAATCCCTTTGGATGCCAAGCTCATATGGATGCCAAGTGCCAGTTTTGGAAAGCTTTCTTTTGCCGAGTAATCTATGTCTGGTTCCTGTTTGGGTTGACTTTGCTCACATTTAATTTTGGTATAGGTAGTTATATTTGCTGAGAGCCAAATTGTGGCTTCTCTATATTCTAGAATGTTCTATAAGTCATTTTGGAAAGTATAAATAGAGTTCTTAGGCTTACATTAAAGGAAAATTTTAGGAGAGTTTTAAAAGAGTAGGATATAAGTTTGAAAATGCAAATTTTAAGCTGGATCATGGATCTGGACGTTGTATTCTATATTTGGCCATAATCTAGAAGGTCTCACAACTGGGTATGTATGTTGTTTACTTGATGAATTAAATAAAGGTATCTTGTTCTCTCTCCTTGGTACTGTGTTTGTGTTGTGTTTTTCACTGTGTTAACTCTTGTAGGGTGGTTTAGATAGTTGGGTGAGCCTTTGGCCCTAGTTATTCGTCCTTTTGCCTGCATCAAGGTTCATTCTCTCCACCTAGCAAAACTCTCCTATTAACTAGGACTTCTCATCTTTTAGCATATTCAAAATGGGTGATTTGGCTATTGACCCTATGGGAAGACATATTGTCAATTAGTGCCAAAATACTTAAGTCATCATGGAAATCAATATAGCCCAAGTTACCAGACAAAAGAGTGTTAACTTAGCTCTAGTGTAAATTGGTCTATTAGTATTCTAGTTTCAAAATGATAACTAAGCAGGCAGAGTAAAGTGAACTGAGCCAATTGAGTTTTCTGAGTGATCAAAATGAACCAAGCATCTAGAGTTAACTGAGTGCCAGAATCAACTGACTTGACAGTATTTCCCCAGTATCTCTATATCACCTGAGTAATCTATTGGAGCCAAGTATTAGCACTGAGCTGACTTGGTAATTGTTTTTGAAACTATTGAAATGCTATTTTAGCTGACCTAATGTAGAGTTATTATTTGGATTGATATATAAGAAGACACTTTGTTTCATCCAAATAATAATTATGAAGCTACATTTATTATCATAAGGGAATATGGATAATGGAATAGAAAATTAATTAGGTGGCGACCAAATAGTACAAAGGAAAAGTAGAGAATCATCTACCATATTTAGGTGATCAGTATATTATTCAAAGGATCTTCATCAATAAATGAAGTTGCATAGCAAAGATCAACTGAATGGTTCATCCTAATAGGTGTGTCAATATCAAATCCTCTAACCAGGTGTACCAAATAGTCCTTGTGGAATCTCTTAACCAAGTGTATACTTTATTATATTATGTGAATCCTTCACAAGGTGGACCTAGAAATCTTACTTACCCTTAATTGGGTAGATCACTAGAAGTGATCAATTCTAATCCCTAATAGGCCAACTTTATTGGTGCAGTAATGAAGCATTATGGGTGTCATCTCCACCCTAGTTTTACCTTCTACTTGAAGGTTTTTTGGGTTACCAAATATTATTTCAATTTTTTATTCTGTTGTTACTTTATTTCTCTATATTCCATGCATGCAAGTAGACTAGACAATCCAATAAAGTGGGATTAAGTGAAAGACTATTTAAGTGGTTCCTAATTCACCTCCCCCCCTCTCAGTCACTCGATCATCATTACATTTACAATATTGAAATCTTGATCAACTTGAATGACTCTGGCATGGACTTCAATTCTCTGATCTATCCTTCCTTAGCACTGGGAACACTCAAATACTTTATTCCCTTCTTCTTTGTAGTAAAAACATTTCACATAGAAGTCTCCTCTTCTAGATCCTTTCCCTCTTCCTCTTCCTCTTTGATCTCTATTATTTTGATCATGGAAATGGTTGGAATTGTTTCCCTTCAAGAACTCTAGCTCTAATACCACTTGATGAAGGGTGCTCCCCTTAGTACCATAAACACATTATAGAAACAAAAGAATAATAACAACAATTTGTGATATAAGAATATGGGTTTCTTATGATCACTACAAATACAAAATTTCAAAATTAAGAATTATAATATCCTAACCCACATGGGCACTTCAATATAGTAATCTGCATGACAAAGTTATGAACTATCACCTAGAGATGTCCTAGACGATGTTCAAGCATTTCTTAAATAGGCAATTTTATGCTGCCTGGGAAGGTTATAGATAATCAACCTTAATACCTTTGGCTAACATACCCTAACAATACATATAGAGTCAGCCAAATACATTTTTGACATTTATTTTGGAGGTTCTGGGATGCCCAACATTGGAAGGCCATAACTCTCAAAGCGTTTCCCCATTTGGCTATTATAACTACTTTTTGGAAACCCCGACTTCTAATATATAGGTTTAGGTCTATGCAAGTGCCCATTTATCAAGCTTTTAGGCCTCATCTAGTTAAATTTAGGCTTTTAATAGTAAGCCTAAGTTTTTTATACCAAATTGTACATAAAAAATATGCAATAAATTCATGAATATTCATGATATGGCACCAAGACTCAACTATTAGGTTATTATATCCAATATAAATAACCACCTATGAAATTTGGACATCCTGAGCTCATATGGATGACTTACTAAGTAGCAAGCCTCCATAGACAACAACTCTTCATTAAGACAACCCTTATTCAAATAACTGAAATAAAATATTTTTGGTTGATGCAAGATTTCTCTTACACCCAGGATGTTCTTGCATCACAGATGTGTAGAAGTTGAGAAATCCAACTTCACAGATCCTCAAGAACACCTGCATGCAAATATCCTGCAATGAAGAGAAGCGAAAAAATGGAAAAATTAGAGCTTATAAGTTCTCAAGAATGTGAGAGTAAAAAATGAATTCTAAGTTATGAAAACAAAATACAAAAGTTCAACCTTTTAAGGTGAGGAAAGAAAACTAGGTTTGTGCATTAAAAATATTAATTATATGCACCTAAGAGAGCTAAAGCAACTAGAGTAATAAATGACTTACTCTAACACCCCCCCTTAAGTGAAGCTTATGAGGAAGCTAACCTAGCAAAGCTATGAAAGTAGGAAAATGGGTCCCAACAACAAGGCCTGATCAGGTATCAAATACAAGGAAATATCTGTAAATTGGAGACAAAGGAGAAAACTCAGTGGGAAAAACCCCTCTCCAAAAAGAGATGAAAAAAAAACAAAAATAAAATGGCTCAAGAAACTCTCTCAAAACCATAAACAACACCCCCCCCCCCCCCATGAGAGAGAGATGAGACATCAAAGTCCGCCTAGAATGATGAAGCCCCTATAGAAATGAACGAAACAATGGAACTCCAATGTAGAAGAAACAAGGGTATAGAACAAGGAAACCACTAAATGATAGGAAGGCCTAACTGATGCTCAAAAGAGTAGAGATGAGGATCCTGAAAAGGAAACCCCAATGTAGGTGTGCTGAAACTGTCATGAAAGAAGAGATGATCATCCTCTATAGAATCAACAATAAGTGCTCCTGAAGGCTTGATGAGTAGAGCTAGAGGGTCTAGCAGAGCTGAAGAAGAAAAGACTTCACCAGAATGAGGTGTGGTGAATTCAAGAACAATACAAAGGTTCAAGTGTCCTGACTGCACCACATGATGCTCTCACAAAAGAGAAGAAGTATGCTCCAATAATGGAGATGGTGGACCAAAGTGTGACAAGGTGTAGAGATAGGTGGTATGATCAACTATCCCTATAGCAATAAGATCTCCTATTGCACTATCTCAAATGTAGACTGAATTTTCAATGAACTCAATTAACTTCCTTGATACACTGTGTGTAATCTGATACATCAAGAGAAGGTTTGTAGAGAGAGATGGAACATAAAATACATTATTGAATGTGCCATCTTGAATGTGAATTGAACCTTTCCTGCAGACTATTAGAGTATCGTTATTCCCCATGAGAATATGAGGAATTGGAGAAGCCTCAATAGAGGAGAAGACCCCTTGAGAAGATGCTATATGGTGAGAAGCACCTGAATCCAGTATCCAAGGGACCTGGGAAGGGGATGCAAGGGAAGCTCATAATGCATGACCCTATCCAAAATTTGGTGAAGATGTCAAAGAGGTGGATGCAGATTGAAAGGCAGACCCCTGTGAGGTAGAAGAGGATGGGGATGAAATAGAGCTCTTTTGAAGAAGAGCTTACAAATCTGTAATCTATTTCTCATAGCCATCAAATCTCTTCTGAAAAAAATGTACCTCATCATGAGTCAAGGAGTCTCAGTCTTCTTTTTATCCTTCTTCTTAGAAGAAGAGGATGGACCAGTAGAGTTTTGAGAAGAGGAATCAGATATCTACTTCAGCTTCTGCTCCTATGTATCCTTGGCAAGTAATGCCTATGATGGTGAACCTGTAAGTGAATCCATCTGAGTGAGCTTGGACTTCTCACAAGTTAACCTATCACAGACCTATCACAAAAAATCTCAAAAGAGGGCATCTGATGTTTGTTACCCAAGGCATCCATAGTGGAGTAGAAAGTGGAAGAAAAGATTTGATACTATCCTCACAACTTTGAGAGTATCAAAAAAATACACTCATCATTCATTTTTTTTCTACCACATCCTTGTAAGACTATGAGTAGAGATTTGAACTTCATCAAGAAGTCCTCAATGGTGGGAAAGTTGTTAGGTGTCAAAGAAGTCAACTCTGCATCAAGTTGAAGTGCTCAAAACTCATTCACTAGGCCAAACAAAGTCTAAAATTTGAGCCAATAAGCTCATAGAGTAGTCAAACCATCCAAGTGAAATAATAGACTGTCTAAAATGTTTAGTGCAATCAGTCTCATGGCTTCATCCATTTTGTTTTTGTGCTAAAGAACCTCAAAAGGGTGTTGTAGAGCAGGTTGGTTCACATATAAGCATGACCATAATCCTCTTGACATGAGAAGCCTGGTCATCTGAGTCTTCTAGGTGTGATAGTTGTACGGCGCGAGCCAGATCACAAAAGGATCCAACATTGAGAGAAAGAAAAGATGGAAGTAGAAGGGTTTGATTCTGAAGCAAATTACAAAATAGAAAATGCTCCTTGCACAAATGAATTAAAAAAAAAATCCTCCAAAACTAGAGCAACAACTATGGAAAACACAAAAATTGAGAAAAGAACTTGGAATTCGGATGTAGAGAAGAGGAAAGTAGAAGCCTCTATTTCAATGCCAAATTTGGAAGCTCAAATGAATTTAGAATCAAATGAAACTAGTACCATTGTCTTCATCTTTAAGTCAGCTTTCTGATGCTTCTTTTAGATTTCCAAAATATGTCTGTATGCTCAAGTTATGAGCAAAAAATTAACTGTAGGTCCACAAAAAGAGCTCTCTAGAAAATTACAAAGATAGAATTAAATTTGATGCTTGTACGACTATCACAGGCCATTGCTAGGAAAAAAATCTGGTAGCCAAGAAATGATGTTAGTGGCCAGATAGTGATGTCAGCAGTTAGTTTCTAACATCAGCGGATGAAATGCTAACATCAGTCAGTAGTTCTGTTGCAATGGCATTGCTAGCAGAGGTGGCACCCAGGAAGAGAACCTGGCGATGCCCTCTAGCTGAGGCATAGGATTGATGGCATGCGAGCCATGGTGGCGGCAAGGTGTTGAGTGGGTGGTGCTACCCTCAGGAGCGGAGTGTGGGCAACCCCATGGTGGCATGCTGGTGCTGCTATGGCTATGCCTTCTTTTTAAAAATTTTTTTTGCAATAAATGAAAAATATCATCTGTACAGCGTCCTGCAGGGGCTAAATTTTTTTTCCAGATGCCCAAAAGCCAAAAATGACAAGTTTTAATGTATTTTGACTGCAAACGACCTTCCAGATCCAATGGCGACATCCGTTTGAACCCAAACTTACCAAAAAAAATTTCCCTTCACCTTTTTGAAGATTTTCTTTTTGAAAAGCTGGGGTTTTTGATTGCGAATTGTGGCTTCAAGAATCTTCAAATGAGGAAGCAATAGGTCTGCTCTGATACTATGTAGAACTTGAGAAATCCAACTTCATAGATCCTCAAGAACACTTGCATGCAAATATCCTGCAATGAAGAGAAGCTAGAAAATGGAAAAAGCAAAGCTTAGAAGTTCTCAAGAATGTGAGAGTAAAAAATGAATTCTAGTTATGAAAATAAAATACAAAAGTTCAACCTTTTAAGGTGAACGAAACCCTAAAGGAAAGAAAACTAGGTTTGCATATTATAATTAATATAAAATATTAATTATATGCACCTAAGAGAGCTAAAGCAACTAGAGTAATAAATGACTTACTCTAACAAGATGTTGAGAAGAACCTCCTTATAGCAATATCGTGAGAATGCTCGAAATAACAGAATACAAAGTGATAGCAGAACTCAGAATAAATCTACTGATCGCAGGCCACTTCGAGGGGGTAACCTCCTTTGAGCAAGCTCAATACAATAAATTCGTTCGTGTCCATCAAGGGCCTCAACCTATTCTTATATACTGGGTACGATCTAGAAAAGTAATACTACCTATGCATGTGGGATAATAAAATAAACTCACGGGACGACTTACAAAGCATATGCGTCCAACAACTCTACTCTAACCAAATAAACAGAAGGAACACACAGGTTCCTAACATCCCCTCTCCCTTAGAAAAAAGCTTTGTCCTCAAAGCTTAAGGTGTGGAAATTGTTGTTGAATCTGAAGAAGGGGTTCCCAGGTAGCATCCTCTGGTTGCATGCCATGCCACTGAATCAAGACCTCAGAGATGGAGCGAGAGCGAAGCTGGCGAGTGCGCTGGTCAATGATTGCCACCGGCTCCAGGATAATGGATCCTTCCGTATCCATTTCAGGGAGAGTAGTTTGTGCTCTGACAGTGGTACCCAGAACTTTCTTTAGACAAGAAACATGAAAAACTGGATGAATGCGGGAAGAAGGAGGAAGTTCCAGTTTATAAGCAACTGAACCAATCTTCTGCAGAACCTGATAAGGCCCATAAAATTTTGGGGCCAGCTTATGACGCCCTTTCAGCTTTAGGGAGGATTGTTTGTATGGCTGTAGACGAAGAAAAACCATATCCCCAACTTGAAATGAGCGCTCAGAACGGTGTTGATCTGCTTGCTGTTTCATCCGATTACGGGCCATGTGAAGATTATCCTGTAAGGTACGAAGAATCTGATCCCTGCTGCGGAGAACTATGTCAACTGCCTGGACTGGTGAGCTGTTGGGAGTGTAGGGAAGGAGCACTGGAGGTGCCTGACCATAGACTGCTTCATATGGAGTCATTTTAGAGGCAGTGTGGTAAGAGGTATTGTACCACCATTCAGCTAAAGGGAGCCACTTGGCCCACTGATGTTGCTGTTCGGAAGTGAAGCAACGAAGATAAGTTTCCAAGCATTTATTGACAATTTCCGTTTGACCATCAGTTTGTGGGTGATAGCCCGAACTCATCTTCAGTTTGGTGCCAGTTTTCTGAAACAGTTCAGTCCAAAAATGACTGGTAAAAGTTGCATCACGATCAGAGACAATGGAAGAAGGGAGTCCATGAAGATGAAATATCTGGTCCATGAAGATTTGTGCAACAGAGGAGGCAGTATAGGGGTGGCTGAGGGCACAAAAATGACTATATTTCGAGAGACGATCAACCACAACCAAGATCACTGTCTTGCCACCGGATTTAGGAAGCCCTTCAATGAAATCCATAGAAATATCAGTCCAAATCCGTGTAGGGATGGGCAATGGTTCGAGCAAGCCAGGAAGGAGGGTCGTTTCACCCTTGTGGCGTTGGCAAGTATCACATTCAGCCACCATCTGTTGAATCGTCTGTTTCATTCCTTTCCAAAAGAAGTTTCTCCTTGCTCGCTCATAAGTTTTGAGGAAGCCTGAGTGCCCTGCTGAAGGAGAAGCATGGAGTTCATAAAAAATAGCCTGATGTAGAGCTGGGTTCTGAGGAAGCACTAGCCGACCCTTGTATCGAAGAGAAGCACCATCCCAAGAGTAATGTGGTATAGCAGAAGGATTATTGGCTAGCTGGTGAATGATTTGAGATAAAGAAGAGTCACTGTCATAGCCCTGCTGAACAGACGCTAACCAATTGGGAATGGGCTTAGAAATAGCGAAAAGGGAAGCTTGATTATCAAATGTGCGAGAAAGAGCATCTGCCACAATATTCTCCTTACCCTTCTTGTAGGTGATCTCATAATCATACCCCATGAGTTTGCTGACCCATTTCTGTTGTGTAGGAGAGGATACCCGTTGTTCCAGGAAGTATTTCAGACTTTGGTGATCGGTTCTGATGCAAAAATGACTCCCTAAGAGGTATGGCCGCCACTTCTGTACAGCATGCAAAATAGCCATCATTTCTTTTTCATAAGTAGAGAGGGCTAGATTCTTACCAGAGAGGGCTTTGCTAGTGAACGCAATAGGATGGTCATCTTGCAGGAGAACAGCACCCAATCCATTGCCGCAAGCATCACTCTCAATAGTGAAGGGTTTGGAAAAATCTGGCATCGCGAGAACAGGTGTACTGCACATAGCCTGTTTCAGTTGTTCAAACGCAGTCTCAGCAACAGGGGTCCAGGAGAAGGCATCCTTGTTTAACAGAGCTGTCAATGGTGCTGCAATTTTCCCGTAATCTTTGACAAACTTGCGGTAGTAGCCAGTCAACCCCAAAAAACCCCGAAGGCTCTTGAGAGTTTTAGGATGCGGCCAAGTTTTCATGGCATCTATTTTTGTAGGATCCACCCGCACTCCATGGTGTGCAACAATATGCCCGAGATACTCCACTTCCTCCTGGCCAAACACACATTTAGATAGTTTTGCACAGAGTTGATGATCAGAGAGAAGTTGCAAGACAAGCTCCAGATGATGGAGATGCTCAGCCCAAGTTTTGCTATATATGAGGATATCATCAAAGAAGACCAGAATGAATTTCCGGAGGTATGGTCGAAATATGTTATTCATCACTGCCTGAAATGTTGAAGGAGCATTCGTGAGGCCAAAGGGCATGACTAAAAATTCATAGTGACCATCATGTGTGCGGAAGGCAGTTTTAGGTATATCCTCCTCATTAACCCGAATTTGATGATACCCAGAACGAAGATCTAACTTGGAGAAAAAATGAGCCCCATGAAGTTCATCAAGAAGTTCATCAACAACTGGAATGGGAAACTTGTCCTTTATAGTGAGATGATTAAGTGCTCGAAAATCAATGCAGAGTCGCCATGACCCATCTTTTTTGCGAACAAGCAGAACTGGAGAAGAAAAGGAACTGGTACTAGGGCGAATAATACCTTGCTTCAGTAAGTCACGGACAAGTATCTCGATTTCGGTCTTCTGATGAAATGGGTAGCGGTAGGGCCTGATGTTGGGCGGAACACTGCCAGGAAGGAGCTGAATACGGTGGTCCTCTGGACGAGAAGGAGGTAATCCCACAGGTTCAGCAAATATACCAGAATACTTGTCCAAAATGTGTTGGAGATCGGCAGGAGTGCTAGAGACTGCTGATGGCTGCATCTGAATGGAATGGAGCTGAGCGATGACACCATGTGAATTCTTCTTAAGAAGTTTTTCCATACGGTGTGAACTGATGATGCTGAGAGACCCTGGTTGTAAGCCTTTCAAAGTGTGTTGGTGCCCCTCGGCTGAAAACTGCATCCAAAGTTCAGCAAAATCCCAGAGAATGGGGCCAAGAGTGCGTAACCATTGGGCACCCAAAACCACATCACAGCCACCTAAGGGTAAGGCAAACATGTCAGAGCGCATGTTATAATCTCCAATAGAGAGACGCACATTGCGACATTTCCCTTTACAAGGTAAAGTGCCCCCATTGGCAATCATGACTTCAAAGCTAGAGCAGGGATGGATAAAGCAATCAGCCTGTTTGGCTATTCGTGGATCAATGAAGTTATGAGTGCTACCAGAATCAATGAGTATAGTAAGAGGGATCTTCTTGAAGAAACCCTGGACCCGCATGGTTTGTGGAGTAGTGACTCCTGCCAAAGCATGGACAGATATCTCTGGTGGAGCTTCTGGGGAAGGAGGTTCAGGCTGGTGAGGCTCAACCTCAGCATCCACTGTTTCCTGAGCATCGACATATTCTTCCAGTTCCGGTGGAGAATCCACATCCAAGAGATAGAGCTTTTGCTGAACACATCTATGGCCCCAAGACCATTTCTCATCACAATTATAACAAAGCCCTTTGTCTCGCCTAACTCGCATCTCTGTTTCAGACAAGTGCTTGATCGGAGTAGTTCTGGGAGCTGGTATGACTGGAGGGTTGTGAGAACCTGTATTTCTGAATGGAACAAAATTAGATCTGGAGCGTTATAGAGCACTAATCTTGTCTTCCGCTAACTTAGCCAACCCAAGGGCTTCCATCATTGTAGTAGGTCGAAACATTTTGACTTCTGAGCGAAGTGCATCCTTCAGACCACTGACAAAACAACTACGAAAGAATTCATCAGACAAGCCCTCTGTGTGATTAGCTAATTTTTCAAACTCTGTCTGGTATTCTCTTACAGTGCCTGTTTGACGCAGTTTAGTGAGTGCTCCTGTGAAATCATCAAAGGAACTAGGGCCAAAGCGCTCCAAAATGAGGGTGCACAATTCGCTCCATGTTGGGCCTACATTAGCCTTGATGTACCAACGGAACCATTGAAGAGCTTCATGTTCCAAATGAAAAGATGCAAGGGAGACTTTGTGGTTATCCAAAGTATTATGCAAGCTGAAATACTGCTCTGCCCTATAGATCCATCCAGTCGGATCAGAACCATCGAAGCGTGGAAAATCAAGCTTTGGTCCACGAAAATTGCCAGAAGAGGACCCAGTATCTCCTGAATGGTTTCGGCTCATGGCTGACTGCTGAAAGTTAAGACCCAGAATTTTGTCATCCAGATCTTGAAGTCTGGTTTTGAGGGATGCAATTTCCTCTTCCATGATTTTTGCTCCTGTACGCGTAACAACCATAAAACAAGGTTTTTTTTTTTTTTTTTTTTTTTTTTGAAATGGGTAGAAGATGAGAAACAAAAACTTTTTTAGTTACGGCAAACTTGGATTTGGGTAAAACTCATATAGGAAATGGGTGTTCGACGGGTGGTGGGAGACTATCTGGGGACAAGGGAAAAAGAAAAATGAGGGTTTCAAGGGTAGGGAGGCGAAATGAGGCGAACAGTCCAAGAGGGATAAGGGAGCAAAATGAGGAATTGAATCTTGTGGCTCAGTTTGGTGGCGATTGGATGAGAGGTGAAAAAGATAGGGCAAACCCTAAAATTAGATAAATGAGGGATTTAGGGCTTTGATATGTAAAATTTGGGGTTGGGTCGCCAAGGAAGGAAGTATGCGAAATGATATTGCAGACGTTCTGCGGAAGTATATTGCAGACGTTCGACTTAGAAAAATTCACTCACAAACAGAACAACTGAAAAGAGTTATTGCAATAACAAGAGATATTAGAAGTGAGAGGAACCTGAAGGCCACGACAGAAAAAAATTTGATGTAATTTCCACCCAGCGAGCCCAAGAGAGTGCTCTGATACCAGATGAGAAGAACCTCCTTATAGCAATATCGTGAGAATGCTCGAAATAACAGAATACAAAGTGATAGCAGAACTCAGAATAAATCTACTGATCGCAGGCCACTTCGAGGGGGTAACCTCCTTTGAGCAAGCTCAATACAATAAATTCGTCCGTGTCCATCAAGGGCCTCAACCTATTCTTATATACTGGGTACGATCTAGAAAAGTAATACTACCTATGCATGTGGGATAATAAAATAAACTCACGGGACGACTTACAAAGCATATGCGTCCAACAACTCTACTCTAACCAAATAAACAGAAGGAACACACAGGTTCCTAACAGATGTGGGGTTAAGAGTTAGATAGAAAGAGATGTAGTTTTGGCGTTTGAGAGGGAAGGAGAGTGGTAGGCTAGTGGTTTAAGGAGAGAGGGAGTTGGGGGTCAGCCTAGATAGAGAAGGATTATAGGTTAGAGGGAGTGGGTGTTAGGGGTTACTTAGAAAGCAAGAGAGGTTATGAATATATGTGATTGTATATACAATACTAGATTAGAAATATTTAATTTAATATGAATTTAGTCAAGTATATTTATAAGTATATAGTTATAAATATAAATATATAATATATAATTATATAGAATACTTAATTATATTATATATATATATATATATATATATAATATTTAATTGTAAAGGTAATTTTTTTATAAAATTATATATTCAATTATAAATATTTAGTTTATTTATGATAGAAATAACCCAATAAGGTTCTTAATAATTGCAACACATTTATGCTCCAATAACCTAATTAGGTTATTTGAAAGATTAAACTTGATCAGGTTATGGCTTGGAATTAGCCTTGGAAGTTTACCCAAAGGCTTGAGAGCTCATTTTCCTTCCAATTTCAATCCTTTGCACATTCTTTCATCTTCTAAGATGAATTCTCATCTTTGTCTGCATCAAGTTTCTAAAAGATAAAGTGGGTATCTCTGAAATCACCATCATAATTGACCCATCTTCTTATCTTTCTCAATATGTAAATTTTTTCTTTTCTTGACAACATTAACATTGTAAACGTTAATTAGTTTTACCACTATCTTCACAGTCCTCACAAACATATGTCTAGTTCCTTTTAATAAATTTTAATATACTTAAACCAATATAAAATAAATTACATATTATTATTCTATACACTTTAAACTAAAATAACACTTATTTTTTGATTATTTTGATGCAAGTTATGATTTGTACATAAACAGGTACCAAAATTTTTGTATGTGGTTACTTCAATAATTCATTAAAAAAATTACTCATTAGAAAATTACACAAAAATACACAACTTTTGAATATCACTTTTAACTATCATCCTACCAAAGAGATTTGCAAAACACTCAATATAAATAGGAATTTTGTGTTGCACACAAAAACATCTATGTTATGCTTTCTAAAAAAATCAAGAACTATTTTTCATGTGCATAGGGTTTGATCCACCTAATCTTATATATTTTGTAAAAACTCTAGTAGTTTAGAAAATAGATTTAGAGTACTACAATTTTTATTTTTTACACATCTTGTCATTTTGAGTGGATGACCCTCAAACATCTCGTCCAAGCTCAAGGTTACCTAATTGTAGATAAAAAAATGTGTCCACTTATACCCCCCTTTTTGTACACCATCTTGGTGCATTTACCCTATAATGAAGATTTGATGAAGTCTAAGAAAGATAAGGATGACCACAAATTTTAATAAAGTTATAATTTTTTAGTGTCTAAATTCATTGAATTTAAGGAAAATTAAGATCTACAAATGTGTTTAAGTGTTAAAATTTGGAAGGATATAGAAGGACAAACCTTACTATTTAAGGAGACAATTGAGACAATTATTGGTTGTTAGTTGAATGTTGATTAAGAGTGAAGTATTAATTAAGTTGAAGAAGATAGAAGAGTAGAGATCTTATAAAGAAAAGGTAACTTGATAAACCTAAATAGATCATTTAATTGTTACTTTCTTACCATTATAGCATAAAATCTCTTAATCATGTGGACCTAACTATAGACACCCAAAAATTTTGCAAAGACCTAAAATAATGACAAAATCAAATAAATGAGGAAAATAACAAACTTTCAAATCAATCACAACATCAAATCACTTAAGTGGTTAATTAATTAATCACCTATCAAATTCAAAAAGGATCAAAGTCACTTTTAAAGAGGAAAATCAATTCATAAAATCACAAAACAATTTTTTTTTTTTGAAGGAAAAATGTAAAGATAAAAATTGAAAGTAAATGCAACATTTTAATAAATCAAAAAAATCCTCCTTTTTGGTATTTAAAAATAATTGAAAAATTCCTATTTATCCTTGTAAACCAAGTCTATTAGACTATTCCTCTTAGGGTCTTATGAGATATTTTCAATTTCACTATTACCCCCAGTAAAAGGTAAAATCCAAATCCTTACCCCAACCCCCTACTAGAATCCTATAAATAGAAGGCAAAATCAAGAGCAAAGGGACCCAAGTTTGTAGGCATCCATTCTATAGGCATTTAGAGCTATTATTTAGCATCATTTTGATATCTATTTAGCTTTGTTTAGCATTGTTTAGTCTTATGCATGCACATATCATAGAATTTTAGTGTTATTATCTTCATATAATTGGCATTTCATATAGATCTACTATAGGCTTACCTAGATATAAATTAATAACATACTCCCATTCTAGAATTGTCACTAAGATGCTAGTCTAAGAGCAATTTTAGCAGTTGTAGTTAGGGAAACATGAGACGGTCATGGAGTCTTTATTTAACAATGATTTCTTGGGTCTAGATTAGTTCATTGTTATTTTGATTGCACTTTGCACTAAGGTCTTATAAATACACGATACTACCATGTACAAATTGGCACCCACTATGGGGCTTCATTTCAAAGCCTCATTGTTCTTTAAATTTTCATTATAATCTTTGAATCTATTTGTGGATATGTGTATTACTCTTTTTCTTGTGCAAATATGACTTGTTATAGGATTTACAATATTTGGCAAGACTTATAATAAGAACAACAACCTTTTAAAGATGTTTCCAAGCTTACAAATATCATATCTCAATTTTTTTTGAGCTTTTGAACATTGTTTCAATGATTTTGAGTTATTTTATAATGCATTTTAATTGTTCTAAATTGCATTTACATTATCTTATAGTGCATTTACTAGTTCTTTTAGCATATTTACATCTTCATCTAGTGCTTTTAACTGATCTTGTAACACATTTGAACAATTTTGTAATGCATATCCAAATTTCTATAATGTATTTGATTAGAGGTATAAACTATCATATTTAACTTGTAGATCTTATTTATGGCTATTTACAGGTCTCTTCCACACTAGACAGGAACTCCTAGATGTAATGTCCCCATTTTAGCAGTTGACCAAGTGTGTGTGCGTTAGCCTTGTTCTACATGGTCCCGAGGGCTAACGAAGGGTTTAATGGGATCTTGGAGTGTTTTGGCCTAGTCATTTCCAGTTTGGGCCAAAATGAAGTTGATTTACTCAGTTTCAGGCATACTTACTATATTTAGTAAGTCGGCAGGACACAGTGCAGGTCAATTTTGGTGATTGGATTCGATACCCCTTGGTGAGAGCTTTCCGATGAGCTATCACTCGCATTATTCAGAGTCCGATTGCTAATACATTTTAATGCCTGAAGTTTTATTAAAGTAACATCTAATTTAATTGTAAAATATTAAAGTGTTACTTTAATATTTATTTTATGGTGATGTGTACCCAAGGGAGACATAAGGGGTATTTTAATATATGTTTTATATTACACATCTTTATCCCACATTGCCCATATGAGTTGAGCAGACCCATGGGAATAGAATAAAAGGAAGCATTTGTAGCTTCATTAGACATGTTGAATATGAGAAGAAATTGGTGTGTGAGTTGCAGCTTTGTTCTTGGCATTTGAGGATGTCTATCCTCTCTTGTAACATTCTAGACGTCATTCCCTTGGGGTTTGGCCTTTGGAATTCTTTCTTATTGGCTTCATTATCAGGCAGTTTAGTTGGATTTCTGGCTACAGGCAGATTTGATATTTTGCTCATATCTTCTTCACTACTTGTCTGACGCTTATGCTGCTTGGAGGGAATGGTATTATGAAGGTAGTGGACTGATTGGAGGACAAAGTATTGTAGCAGCAAGTTCGTAAGCATGTGCTGGAGTATTATGACAATATTGCTGAAGTAATTAGTGAGTTGATAAATCTACCATGTATTTGGTTTTATGAATTCTGAAAATAACATTTTATTAGCAGCAGTTCATTTCCACTTTGCATATTATTGTAGTTTCTTTCTTGTTTATGTTGTATGATACCAATTCCATGCACGAAACACAAAAAACAAATAAACATTTGATTTCTAGAGTTATAAGGGGTTTTAAGAAGTTGAATGCAAACTGTTTGAAATAATTCCTTTCAGCAATTTGGTTTAGTTTTTTTGGGACATCCAGGGGTGTCCATTACACTAGATCACTGAAATGCTAGATAGAGGAATGAAGATAATAAAAAATGTGCCTAGCCTTTGCTAGCGTCAAAATAGGTGGGCCTAAAACCCTTGTCAATTAGAGTCTTATATTTCAAAGTTCATAACCTAGCTTAATTAGGAAGTTTGATTTCTCTGATCCACTTAGAAATAGGCCTATGCTCTCAACTCACTAAGTTTATTAGAATTCCAAACCTTCTAAAAGGGTCAATAGGAATCAATTTGAAAAAGAACTAATGCATAGACTAAATAGGAGCCTCTTATCTTCATAGTTAAAGGCTTGTACTTAAAAATTCTACTTGGCAGAGAGGTTGGAGTAGTAGAGATATTCTCTCACTCTTTTAGGGTGATCAAATTCCCAAACCTACTTCCAATTTCTATTTCTCCTACTTTTCACTAGGTAGTTTATTCAGCCATAGAAAGGCTACCTCCCAAGACTTTCCTTAGAAGGGCCAATGAGAGGGAAATCCTTCCATATTGTATTCCTAATTGAATTCAAGCCAATCATGTCCAAAATATATCCTTCCTCTAGTAGTCTCGCAAGAGATTGCACCAAATCTCTCTCATGTTGGTGGGAAGCTCTCTTTCACAAGAGAGGTAAATTCAAACATTATCAGATAAACATTAAAAACTCATAGTCACTAGTTGTAGCTAACCAATTGTCAAGAAGCCATTTCTTTTTATATGTTTGTGCATTGAATATTTCATTTTATTTTTAATACTATGATTGGATGCATTTGTTTAATACATGTTAATGAACTCCAAATTACAATCCTTTGAATCAAATTTAAAGATGATTGCAAACTAACCTTCAACTGAACATAAATGCTAAAAAACACCTTAAAATATCATATTTAAAACCTAAAGTAGCACATCTACTTACTTTCTTAATGTGTTTGAAGCTTCTAATAGTGCATTTGACAAATAAAGTAGCTCATTAAAACATTCATGTAGCACATCTAAGTTTAAAACAATGCTTTCACAAAATAGAAGAGCACCTAAAATAACCTAAAATGGTGCATGTGAGAAATTAAATAGCATATTTGAATATTCCTACAGTGCATCTGGGAAAACTTGTGAAATAGAGGCTACCTGTGCACTACATACCCATAAATAGGAAACATATTTGGATACCCTTTTTCCTCATCAACACTTTGCAAAATTGAGGAACTCTAAAAGCGACCAACATATTTAAGATCAAGCAAGAAGTTTTTTGACCCCACATAGGAACTTTTATCCAATAGAAATTATTATCTCAAATTTGTACATCAAGTTAGACATGAAAGGAAACACACATCCTTTCCTTACCTGACTTCACAAAAGTAAGTCTTATCATCATCAACATTACTAGAGACCTTTTAAAAATATAGCTTGACACTTCAATACTTTATGTCTAAAAAAAATCCTCACATAATCAAAATGTAGAAAAGTTAGTCATCCACATCTCATGTCACTTCACAAAACCAGTATTGCTATAAAACAAAAGGAACCAAAAAGATCGCTTATATGGGTAAGTGTCAAATTGCAAAATGAAAAAATAAATCCACACAATCCCCAAATATCATTGAGCCTATTACACACATTGATTTATTATCTTCCACCTCTATCAAAGAGTTTCCCTTTTTCAACCACCAAGACTCAAAACTTGCCAACCAAATGGGTTTATCTCACACTTGGGGTGAAAATAGCCTAGAAAAAAAGATCAAGAATTTTGAATAGAATCCCAAAATCATTGATTTAATGGAAAAGATAGTCAAATGACATAAATAACATTACCTTCTATCATTAGCATAACAATGTGTGAAATTACCCTTCAACTTTGATATATAAAACCTTAAGAGGGATCAAGAACAATCACTCCTAGAGGTTATCACTTAGAAACTTTAAGACCTACAACTTGAAATGTAAACAATGAAATGGGGAAAATTCCAATTAATAGAATTTAGTCTCGAGAAGGTGTACCCTCTCCCATTTGATAGAAACATTACCTTGAAACCTTCTCCACAAAATATGCAAATACCAGAATATGCAAATACTAGAATATGAAAAATATTTTCACACATAAAAACCCCATGATCATCTTTGATAATTCTATAGTTTAAGTATGAATTTGCGCATGATATGACGTACCTTATGCAATTATTTCATAGGACTTTTGGGGCACAAGCCATGGAGTGGTTCTCAAGACTTGCCTCAATATTAAATGATTTGATCAACCATTCTTTTTTTATTGCACAATACTCATATAACATCAAAAGGGAGGACACCATGATTGACTTATGTAATACAAAACAATTCCTAGGAGAGTCATTCAAGGTATTTTTACAAAGATGGAGATATAGCTTTAGTAAATATTGTTAGGATATTCTAGATAAGGAGAAGATGGATATCTTCGTCAAGATCCTCTCCAACCTAATGAACTATTGGCTACAACTACAAGGTCCAAAAGAATTTAAATCCACATTTGAAAATGTAGCCAAAGTGGAAGAAACTTTGCTAAGAAATTACACCATCAAGCTATCAAAAGATGGCAAACGTTTCTCAAATAACTCCTCAGAACCACACAACTCATTTAAACAATCGAGTGATAAATAGAAATCATGGTAGATAAGTAAAAATAAAACCATGGTAAATGATGGGGTAGTATAAGAAAATCATGTTAAACCACAAACTCACCCCTTTCCAAAACAACAATACCCAACTGTCAATAACACCAATGTTCATACTCACCAAAACCCACCAAAATAAGATAACATTCATGTTTCATGAGTAGTGATAAAACATGAATCCATCTCTCATGAGAATAAATAGAACACTTAACATTTGTTGGATCTAGGTGATGCTCACAAGAGTGAAGCACTGAGACTTCCGAAGAGGTCACCCATCCCATTACTACTCCAGCCTAAGTGCACTTAACTATGAAGTTTCCTCCATGGTTAAACCCAAAGCTTGCAACCCCATTTGCAAAACCTTCACCAAGTGTTGTGCCTTATGAAACATTCTTTAGAAAGCCCCTTAAGCTCATCAATTGATAAGTAGGAGATAATTTCCACAAGTCAAAATTTGATATTGCTATTAGGTTTTACTGTGTGATTTTGAGTGAAACTCATTGACCCATGTTTCATGAGTAGCAATTCAACATGAATCCATCTCTCATGAGAATAAATGGAATAATTAGCACTCATTGGATCTAGGTGATGCTCACAGGGGTGAACCACTGAGACTTCCCGGGAGGTCATCCATCCCAATACTACTCTAGCTTGAGTGCACTTAACTATAGAGTTTCCTCCATGGTTAAACCCAAAGCTTGTAACGCCATTTGAAAAAGCTTCACCAAGTGTTGTTCCTTATGAACCATTCATTAGAAATCCCCTTAAGATCATCAATTGATAAGGAGGATATAATTTCCACAACAAGTCAAATTGTAATATTGCTACCAAGATTTAACAGTGTGATTTTGAGTCAAACTCATTGACCCATGTTTCATGAGTAATGATTCAAAATTAAGCCATATATCATGAGAAAAAATGGAACACTTAGCACTCATTGGATCTAGGTTATTCTCATAGGGGTGAAGCATCGGGACTTCCCAAAAGGTCACCCATCCTAGTACTACTCTAGCCTAAGCACACTTAACTATGAAGTTTCCTCCATGGTTAAACCCAAAGCTTGCAACCACATTTGTAAAACCTTCACCAAGTGTTGTTCCTTATGAACCATTCATTATAAATCCCCTTAAAATCATCAATTAATAAGTACGAGATGATTTCCACAACAAGTCAAATTGTGAGCATCACCACATAGTTAAATCCTGATAGTAATATCAAAATTTTACTTCTTGTGGGAATTTATCTCCTACTTATCAATTAATGAGCATAAGGGGATTTCTAATGAATGGTTCATCATGCACAAAACTTGGTGAAAGTTTTTCAAATGGGGTTGCAAGCTTTGGGTTTAACCATGGAGGAAATGTAGTTAAGCACACTTAGGCTAGAGTAGTACTGAGATGGGTGACCTCCCGAGAAGCCTCGATGCTTCACCCCTATTAGCATCACCTAGATCCAATGAGTGTTATGTTTATTCTCATGATAGATGAATTCATGTTGAATCACTACTCATGAAACATTGGTCAATGAGTTTGACTCAAAATCACATAGTTAAATCCTAATAGCAATATCACAATTTGACTTGTTGTAGAAATTATCTCCTACTTATCAATTGATGAGATTAAGGGGATTTATAATGAATGGTTCATAAGGCACAACATTTTTTGAAGGTTTTGAAAATGTGGTTGCAAGCTTTGGGTTTAACCATGGAGAAAACTCTTTAGTTAAGTGTGTTTAAGTTGGAGTAGTACTAGGATGGGTGACCTCCCGATAATTCTTGGTGCTTCACCCGTGTGAGCATCACCTTGATCCAATGAGTGCCAAGTGTTCCATTTATTTTCATGAGAGATGGATTTGTGTTGAATCACTACTTATGAAACATGGGTCAATGAATTTGACTCAAAATCAAACAGTTAATGCTATGCTCTTAATATTGGTGTTTATAGGGTTATGAATAGTCAACTTGTGGCTATCTTAATCCTTAATTAAGTTATGTTATCATTATTATATTATTATTTAGATAGGTAGGTAAGCCTAGATGTTATGTAGGCTTGTGTATATTCAACCTAAGCATAATTAGGTATATATAGGAGGCTATGAGCCTTATTTCGAGATCATATTGTGAAGTGTGTTCTCATTAGAGATATTTGGAGTTTGTCCCCTAGAAGTGGCCTATTACTCTTAGTTATTATCAAGTATTTATATAATATTTCATATTATTTCTTCTATGGTGCAATTTATTTCATTACAAGTGGTATCAGAGCATGATCTTGGCACCACAAAGGCAAGGATTTTTCTCAACATTGGGGTAATTTTGGGAACAACATAACTTTCACATTTTAGTGATTTTTAAAAATATTTCAAAAAGAATTTTTTAAGACCATTTTAAAGAAGCTATAGTCCAAAATTCAAAGGAACAAGAGAAAATTTGAGGAAATTATTACATAATTACTATTTCTACACAATTTATTAAGATCTTCATATCTCTCACATCCTGACAAATTGGAGTATAACTTGTATTGGGTTTTTGAATACATATTAGTGAAGTCTAAATTTCAAAACTTGGAGAAATTGAAGAGAAAATAAGAAATATATTGAAAAATTAGGAAAATTGACTCTCATTTATGATTTTTTCCGAGTAAGGGTATCTTGGCCCTAGTAAGTTATAGTATTAAAAAAAAAAATTAGAGAATTCACATTTCAGATGTGTGATTTATTTCAAAATGATTGGTTTCCATCATGACGGGGCCTTCAACAAGAGGCAAAAAGAATGCTACCACATTAGAAAAATCCTTTGATCAAGATTGGGAAACAATAGAGGATAGTAATCCCAATGAGGAGCTAAGTTCAAGGAAGAGGTTAAGAGGGATACGTGTGACCTACGTGGAGATATATCAGATATACAAAGCATGTTAAGCACCTATATGAATGAAAAAAGGAAGGAGCTCTCAACTAATCAAGGTGAAACATTCAAGTCAACTAATAATGACACAAATTTTAATACTCCTATGAGATCTAAGAATTTTTTTTCCAAAGGTGTAGGATATGCTCAAATTTGATGGCAAGGATCCTCTAACACAGATAAATCAAATGGAGATTTTTTTGAA
Organism: Cupressus sempervirens; assembly: GCA_028749045.1. Classification (NCBI taxonomy): domain Eukaryota; kingdom Viridiplantae; phylum Streptophyta; class Pinopsida; order Cupressales; family Cupressaceae; genus Cupressus; species Cupressus sempervirens. The sequence continues at coordinate 688,295,976 of CM053791.1, read as the reverse complement.
GTACATCAAATCCCATATAGAAAAAAGGTCACAATGGCTTCCTTATATCTAGAACTATATCAATTCATTTGGTATTGTTGTCTTTGTACTCATAGGAGGAAAAAGGGTCTCATTGTATTATGGTCAATTTTTACAGAACTTTAAGCACAATATAGCAATAGTGTGACAAAAAACTTCTTTAGCCAATTTGTTAAGCTTCAATTGGCTCATAGCTCTTCATATCATCCTAAATCAGATGGGAAAACTAAGGTTGTTATTAAATATTTGGAAGGATATTGTTTCACTTTAGAAAAACAATCTCAATGGGTAGATTGGCTACCTCTTGCAGAATGGTGGCACAATACTTCTTTCATAGCTCATAAAAAATGTCTCCATTTTTGGCACTTTATGGATATCATCCTCCTTTCATCAAATCATCATTAAAGGTGTTACCAAGAGTTAAGGCAATAGGGGACCACTTGATTCATCAACAATATGTACTTTTAGGACTAAAGGAGAATTGGTCCTCCTCCAGTTTGGTTTGGGTACCAAAAGAGAAGGACATTATAGATCAGAGTGCATCCTATCTAAAGAATATAAACCTATCTATCCTTGATTTGCATGTTGTAGAAGAAACTGTCATGGATACCATTAATGATGGAGATAATGATGACTCTACCAAATGGGAATTTGATTCGCTATCTTAGGAATCTACTCATGATAAATAATGTGATGTAATTCACATTCCTACACAGAGCACTGCCACATCACAAGAGTTTGCCTCTAGCTTAGACTCCCCTTCACTACACAGAGTCAATTCATGTCAGATTGATTTATAAGTAGATATGGAATAGAAACTTAGTCTCACTCCCAGGTGATGATGCACCTGATAAAGAATTCTAGTTACAAACCTTGCTTCTAGATCTCTTTTTGGTAGAAATTAAAAATGAAGATAATGAACAATTTGACAACTCTATTTTCCTAGACAACTTAGAATAGGAACACATTATAGACCTAATGGATACAATGTATGAGTCACCAAATAAGGTCATATCCTTGAACCAAGCCTCATAAAATTTCCAACTTTAACATAGACTGTGACATTTGTGTATACCTTAATGCAGTTAAACCATCTCCAAGACTAGGACCAAAGGAAACACCTATGGATGGGTCCATTATCAATCATCTCAGTCACATGAATAGGGGTCTAACACTACACATATCGAACAACCCAAACCATGTTGTGCAAGGTCTAGATAAATAAATAGAAATTAATAGAAGTGACACATCTAATGATGAAAACCCAACTGCGGAAACCAAAGATGAGATAATTGAAGCTTTACCTAAACATTTAGAAGAGAGGTTTTCTATCCTAATTGATCCAATACAGAAAGTCAACATTGGGATAGAGAAAGAACCTAGAGTTTCCCACTTAGTATAGTCATTAACCCCAAAAGAAAGAAGTACATTCATTCACTTCTTCAAGGAGAGACAAATTAACTTTGCATGGTCCTATGCTAACATGCTGGGGTTAGATCCTAATGTGATCCTTCATTATTTCAACATTTCTTTAGAAGCTAAGCTATTCAAGCAAAAGCTTCAAAAAATGCATCCTTATATATAATTGTTAGTAAAATCAAAGTTGGAAAAAATATTCCATACCAATGTCATCAGGCCTTTAGCCTATGCTTCATGGATCTCCAACATTGTGCCCATTTCAAAGAAATATTTTAGTATACGTATCTACATTGACTTCTGTGATGTCAAAAAAGAATATCCCAAAGATGATTTTTTGTTACCGAACATTAACACCATCTTAGACTTAACAACATGACACTCTATGTTCTCCCTTATGGATGGTTTTTTAGATTATAACCAAATCAGGATCACACCTAAAGATCAAGAGAAAAAAACATTCACATGTGCATGGGGAATTTTCTATTGGTACATCATGCCCTTCAGTTGAAAGAACACATGAGCTACATATCAATGGGCCATCACCATAATTTTTCATGACATGATGCACACATTTATGGAAGACTATGTAGATAACCTTCTAGAAAAGTCTCATACCCCTAAAGATCATCTTCCAATTTTAAAATGTTCACACGTCTAGAAGCTTTCAAGGTTAAGCTCAATCCAAAGAAGTGTGCTTTTGGGGTGCAATTTTGAAAGCTCTTAGGATAAATTATCTTTGCCAAAGGGATAGAGATAGATCCCAAAAAGATCCAAGCTATTGTTCACCTACAACCTCCCAAGAACCTGAGTCATCTTCATTCTCTCCAAGAAAATCTTTAGTTTGTCCAAAGATCCATATCTCGTTTGGCTAAGAAATGTGTGCCTTTCACTCACCTTCTACACAAAGACATAGTTTTCAAGTGGAACAATCAGTGTTAAACATATTTTGATCTTCTCAAGAATTATCTAATGAATATGCTTGTCTTAGTGCCTCATATCCACACAAACCTTTTTTGTTGTAATATCCCTAAGATAAGAAAATTACCAAGGAAAGGAATGAGTTATCTACTACATTAGTTGAACCTTGGTTAACTATGAGCTCAACTAGACTTTCATTAAGAAGGTGTGTTTGGTGGTAGTTTTGTTTTTCCAAAAATTGATCCTCTCAAGCATCTTCTCAACAAAACAATGTTAATAGGATGGCTAGTCAAATGGGTGATGATTTTAAGTGAGTTTAACATAGCGTATATTGATAGGAAGGCCATAAAAGGACAAGCCATTACATATCAGTTGGCTGAGACACCCCTAGAAATCACAAATCCCATCTTAGTAGATTTTCTAGATACACACATCCTTCAGAAAGAGCTAGTTACATGGAAGTTTTATTTTGATGGATCATATACACATCATGGCTTAGGTGGAGGGATTCTACGCATCATGCCTTTAGGCATGACCATACCAAAGTCATACAAACAATTGTTCCCATGCACAAATAATATGGTAGAATGTGAATCTTTAGTTCTTGGTCTTAAATTAGACTTAGAATGGAAATTGACGACAATAAAGGTCCAGGCAGATTCCAAGCTAGCCATCAATCAAGCGATTGACACATATCAAACCAAAGAGGAAAAACTATTACCTTATAAACACTTCGTTGATACTCTCAAGGCTTGTTTTGTTCAGATTACATTTGAGTAGATTCTTAGAGATAAGAATAGGGTGACTAATGCTATGGCTACTTTGGCCTCTCTACTTTAGTTACCAAATCAATGAGAAAGATATGAGTTCTTAGTAGAGGAGGTGGTTCAACCTGCATTTACTCAACCAAAATCCCACATCATTTTCCTTTTAGACACTCTTGACTCCGCTTGGTATGATTCCATTTTTGCCTACTTACGTGATAATATTATTCCTTCTAATGTATCCAAAAACCAAAAATGAAACTTTATCCAACAAACCTTGTGTTACACATTAGTGGCTGATACATTATATAGGAAAGGTCTAGTTGACACTTTATTTAGATGTCTAGAAATTGACAAGTCTAAGGTTTCTCTACAAGAAGTTCATGCTATTATTTATGAGTCACATTCTAGTGGTTTTACCCAAGGCAAAAAAATTCTTAGAATGGGTTATTTCTGGCCCACATTGGAAAATGATTCTACCAACTATGTCAAGACTTGTAGGAAGTGTTGGATCCATGATAACCTCATTCATGTTTTGGCCTAGGAACTCAACCCATTAGCCACACCATGGCTTTTTTATCAGTGGGGTTTTGACTTGATTGGTGCAATTCACCTACCTTCCTCCAATAGACTCGAATGGATTAGTATAGCCATCAAATACTTTACCAATTGGTAAAGCAACATTGCTCATAGACTCCACCGACAAACAAATCTCCTCATTTATCCTGCAGTATATCATTTGTCAGTTTGACATGTACCTTATGTCATCTTAATGGATTATTCCTTGTACTTCAAAAAAAAAAATAGTTGATGAGCTATGTGAAAATTTTCACATCATCCACCATTCATCATCAATTTACTATCCCTACAGAAATGGCCAAGTAGAGGCTACTAATGAAAACATCATTAAAATCCTCAAAAGAACTATCAATGACACTAGTAGGGATTGAAATTTATAATTAAACCCTTCCCTATGGGCATATAGAATAAATTTTCAAATGCCTACAAGCACAACACCCTTTACAATAGTGAAGCAATTATCCCTCTAGAGGTTGAAATCCAATCTCTAAGAGTCACCCTATGTGATGTCATGTTAGATGAGGACTATAGAGTAACCCAATTACAACAACTGGAATTCCTAGAAGAACATCACTGCACAACACACAAACATCTTAAAGTGTATCAAAATAGATTTCCCGGACACTACAACAAGAAGGTGAAGCCTCATATTTTTTAAAATGGAGATTTAGTCCTCTAAGAAAACTCCAAAAATCAAGGAACATGAGAGGAGAAGGGAAAGTGGGCTTAGGCCAATTGGATTGGCCCTTATATCATCATAGAATCTTTTGGGATAGGTACCTACAAACTTTTTGATTGTGATGGAGAAGAACTAGCATAACCCATCAACAATATCCATCTCAAATAGTTCTATGTCTAAAGCCTTGAAGAACTAACTCATATTTAAAAATTTAAAAAAAATTAAATCCAAAACAACAAGAAAATATTCCAAAATAAAATAAAATAAAATAAAATAATAAATAACTAAAGGAAATCTAGTATGAAAGAAGTGAGAGATAACACCTTTGGAATTCCCTAACGACACATCTCCTTCAATGTGCAAACACAATAATGCATGGCTACAACAACATTATCCAAGACAAATTATTCTTGTTTGCCACCTTTTCATTTCATATCTTCACATTACCTAACATAGTTGAGTCAATTTTACACATACCCAATTAAAAAACACTTATGGGTTATAGTTCAATGGTTTCTTGGCATTAGAAATGGTTCACAATAGAGACAACCAATAAAACAGAAACAAAAGGAAGGCAGGAAACTTAGAGGAAACATGGAGTCTGATTATGTTCTAAGATATCAAAAGCATAAATTATAGGAAAATCAGTGCACATCTCAAATACCTATTGCTACCAAAATTTCCAAACATCCATTTTAGCCTTCATAACTCCATTTGTGGTCCCAAAAATCCATTTCGCATCATTACTCCAAACATAGCTCTCCAAGCTCCATTTTAGCCTTCACAAATGCAAACATATTCTTCAAAGCCCACTTTTGATATCCTTAACTCTTTATATATTCTGAAATGGCCCTGGTGATCTCCATATCCCAACAAATCTCACTTACATCCTCCTCTTACTACCCCAAATATAAAAAATCATCAAAAAAATAAAAAATAGTCAAAAAAATATTAAAGTCATAAAAAATAGTTTTAAAATATCATAAATCATAAAAAATAGTCAAAAAAATATCAAAATCATAAAAACAGTCAAAAAAATCCAAAATCATAAAAAATAGTTAAAAATCAACAAATAAATCACCAAAAAACCAAACTAGCAATCACAAACATGCCACAAATTTTGTCTTTAATTTAAATTAAATTATTTATGTATTTTTCAATATGATGATACATTAATTTCATGTCGAGCTGGTGTTTATCTATAATTGTTGCTCCTTCAGGATAGGTTTGCATACCTTGACCAATTTTATATGAAGTCAATGGCGAGGCTCCCTACATTGAAAAATATTTAAATATTTTATGGCATATTCCTTTCCCTATTACTCCTAGCAATGACAACAAACAAATGCCTAAATTAATTAAAAAGAAACATTGTTATGTCTTGAAACATATCTTAGAGATTTGGAAGATCTGGCATAATGCAGATTGTTGAAGAATTCTCGCCTCTATTTCTCTCACAATGAAACCAAACAGGTTTTTCACCCATATTTATGTTGTAGAGACTGCAATTGATCCAACACCCTTCAACAAATATATCAATGCTATCTTGAAATGTCGTCATGATCTCATGACTCATCTTTGCAATTTAAGGACACATTGGTAATTTGGACACCATTTGGATTAGTAGAGATATCTACTGCACTCTTTCATCACCACTCAATGGTGGCACAAAATATGTAAGTGTGTGTTTGAGAGACCGCAATAGCCTCCCCCACCTTTTCAAGCCTTCAAATGCCTTTTTTAGGGCCCCATAGCACCTTTTTAGGCCCAAACACCTTTTTCAAGGCCCCCATAACACCTTTTTAGGCCCCTAAGCACCTTTTTAGGCCTAAATACATTTTTCAAGGCCCCATTTTTCCTTTACGAGCCCAAACACCTTTTTCAAGGCCTTAATAGTGCCTTTTTAGGCCTTTCAATGCCTTTTTAGGTCTCCTAGCACCTTTTTAGGCCACTAGAGCCTCTTATAGGCCCAAACACATTTTCACTGGCATCGTAAGTATTTATCTCAATACACACCTAGAGAAAAATCCTAACTTTGGCCCTAAGCTTGTCTATAAAGGCTATCAATATACACAAAAATTTACACTCCAAATTCTACTTGTAATTTGTGGCTTAACACTTCTTGCTTTTTCCACCTTGTGCACTTCTACTCTCAAAATGTTATACAAGTTTGTACTCATCTTTCATTGAGAGCCCACATTGGCATTTGGTTACCACACATAAATGAAGATTAATTTTCCTCTAAATATTCCACCGCTTATAATTTTTGTGGATGTTAGAAACCTCCAACATATTTCTTAAAATACCCAAAATATCCAAATATTCCAAAAATACAAAAAAATCCAAAATATATCAACAAAAGTATCAAAAATAGAAATGACAATAATAATCATACGCTTTCGATTACATTTTCCATAAATATGAAATGAGCACCAATCACCCTTTTTTGTTGTCATACACAACACACTTTTTATTCTACTATGGTAGAAAAAGCAGTATTACATCCAAAGCAACACCTAATAGATCACTTATTCTGGTCTCCCTTATGGAGGTGACAAGTTAGGATTTTTGGCTTCCTGGTGTACTTTCATAGTCCTTGGCATATCTATGAATACATTATCCACTAGCTTATTTATATCTAGCACAGTGATTGCCCATTGAGCCATGTCCCACTCTTATTACATCTGTTCAGTCAATATTCTCCAACCCTCCACATCCACTTTTGTCTCACTTAGTTGTTGTTACAACTACATCACCTTTGCCTCAATAATTGCTAACCGTTCTTCTAGCTGTAATGACATGGTGTTTGTTTTTTACACTACATCCTTAAAAGACTCTAATTGTACTTGTATTAACACTAGTTCATTCTGTGCACTTTCAAAACCTGCTTGCACTATCTTTATTGAATCCTCTAACCTTTGTGCCTACACTCCCTCAGCCTAGATCCTGACATCATTCCCCTTTGCTCATGACCATTCCACCTATAGCTCAACTTCCAATGGTTGCACTTGCACCTATTCTATATGTAGCACTTCTTGGAGCTATGTAACTTCTATTTGTGCTTCATCCTCATGAGCTCTATCCATCAAACCTAACAAAAATGTGACTTCTTGTTTTCTATTTTCTGCCCAAACTCTCCCTGTGGCCAACATTTTCCATAAATCCTCCACTTCACATGTTACTTGCACCCCACCCTTCGCCTCTGGCTGTAGCTACATCACACCCAATACACCCATCTCCTCACTTATTGGCTTTTGTCACGAGATACCAAGGCTAATCAACTAACTTGCTACACTTATTGCCTCACCAATATTGACATCCTCTATCACTCTTTGAGATTTTCTCATGGTCTTCCCCAGAGAGTCTATTTCCCTCACCTCTTCCACTTCTTTTAGCATACTTTTTGTCACCCTAGGAGAACTACTTTTTTCATGCATCATAAGATCTTCATCTAGTTTCTCTTGCAACACCCATTGCACTACACTCACTCACAACATCAACACTACTAACAAAAGGGCTTCTTCCACCCTAACTCCTAAACCCCTAGGTTGTGCTTGTGCCAACCCTACATGACTTGATTCACCCTACTCACAAACTACGACTTGGAGCTCAGGTTGATAAACTATTTTATTTGACATATGTCAGACATAATTTTCCCTCCATCCTTTTCTCACCCAACCTCCTTGGCTGACAGCTCCCATGTTTTACCTCCTCCTATGACTGGTCTAGTGAGCCCATCATGATTTCAAATGCACACTTCACCTCTCAAACAAATGAATCTCTCAATAATTATGCTACCTATTCCTTTACCATGCTTCTTTTCATATGTACATACTCATCTATTTATGGCTATCCTTCAACATACATTACACTTCACTAATCTTGCCATGTGTTCACTCTCTACAACTTGTTGTACTAGTACCAAGTACACTTGCCACTCTACTATGAAATTATAGTGCCCTAATCCCCACTAACACATATATTCCAACATAATCATCATACATTCCTCTACCCAATTGCCTCTAGTAAACTTTATCCATAGAGAATTGACCAAAATTGACACTGTTGCACACAACTGTCGGCACTACTGGCCTACATATAATGGCTTTTCTACTTCCATGAGTTTCTAGTACCTCGATGATGTATTTAACTAGAGGAACTAAGAAGCCATGATCTTTTATTTTCTTTTGGTTTTTACTATTCTAATTTAGTGATCCTCTGATTCTATGCATTATTGGTGTCCACTTGTAAGCACCTCATCTCATTTTGAAGGCCATGTGTACCTCAACCAGTTTTACATAACATCTTGGGTGAGGTTCTTTTATGTGACTTGTGTCTATTTACATATTCATTTTCATTTAATACTACAAAAAATTCTATTCTTAATGATTAGCATATCCTTAATGTATATTATTTGTTTTTGGTCATGATTCTCGATGCGATAGAGTATTCATATTACCATAGCTAAGCTAGTGGTGATTGTACTCTACCACTTTTAATTTAGGAGATCAATGATGACATTTAATTTTCATCACTTTACAAAATGTGGCAATTAGCTTCATCCATCTAGTTTTCATTTCATCTTGGGTCCCTTACAAACAACTATATGAAAAATGGGGAATACACAAGGTTTCCTACACAACATCATCCAAAAAATTGGTAACAAAACTAAGATATGGAAATCAAATGATAGATAAAAACATCAACATCACCGTGAGCCTTTACCACTCAAGTATTGTGGACTTTTTTTCATCACAACACCACAACCATTCATCACACTTTATTACCTCATCATGCCATAATAGCCATTCCACCTATTGTATTACATGATGTTGAATATTAAAAGTTTTGATCACTATTTCTCTTTTTACCCTTCTTTTTCTTCCATCAATATTTATGTTCTATGCATTCACTAGTGCCTCAAGATTTCTTTGTAACCTTCAAATCTCAAAAATTCTGGTCACTATTTCCTCATATCACATTTCTTCTTCTACCATCATCAATCATGATCTATGCATTCTCTATTTGACACTTCTCATTGATGCCTCAAGGTTCTTTTGTGACCTTTGAATCTCATGTTGAGTTTCATTTCTTCATCTCATATCATCTCCTATTATCATTTTTTATGTTTCTCATTGCATTCCCATCTCATCTATTACATTTTATTATCTTCCTTCTTAGTTATCCTAAATCATTTTCATTCCATTCTATTACATCATTTAGTATTTAGTTTCATTTCATCATTCTATTTTCACTTTTCTTACCTCATTTTCTTACCATCTTTATTTTTATTTCTTTGTATTCCATTTCATATTCATTTCATTAATTCATTTTTGTTCCATCTTCATCACATATCACACATTGAACCATTTCTCTTTATTTTTATCATTTATTTCCATTTTTCCACTCACTAAAACCATTTCCAAAATTTTATTATTATTATTATTATCCATTCCACTTCATTATTAAACTCTTCTCATTTTCTCTATCATTAACCCATTTCATTGCATTACATTTCATTTTTACTTATTTTCATTTTCTTTCATTTCTATCTCACATCTATCATTATTTAACATCAATCTTCTTCCTTTTACATCATATTCATTTAATTCGTTTTATCTTATCACACTCATATGTTCTTATTCCTTTTTATTATTTTTATCATTTTAGATCATCATATTATCACAATGTATTCATTATCTTATTCTCATTTTTATCATTACATTAAGTCATTTATATATCTCCACATTACTATTTATCCTATTTTCCTTATCATCTCATTACATTACGTTTCAATACATTCATCCATTTCATTAGCATATTATTTCATTACACCAAAAATTCATTCATCTACACATTTCAAATTCGCATCACATCCACTTCTATAACTATCATAAAAATATAACACCATATACACATTATATCATCCATGACATCAATAATATAAATTCCATGATACAAATAAATGCAAAACCAACATAAACACAAAAGTAAATGATCGCTCAACATAATCATATATAAAAAGGTCATCATCATGAAAGATACACAAATAGTTCAATACATGCCATACAAAAAGATACATAATATCACCACTGTGTCTCACCAATTGGGCCTCCAACCTTGTCTATCTATGTCTGATCAGGTGGTGCCTAATCATTGGGGGCACTCATCCCCTCTCAAGGAGCATGATCTTCTAAACCTATATCCTGTGTCTTAGGAATGGATGAGGCCACCTAACTAGTTGTCACCCCATCTTTCCTCGATGGTAGTGGTAGAGGTGGATGCCTTATTGCCATTGAGGTTATAAATGAATGCACCTACTCATAATTGGATAATCTATGACTTGATCTATCCAACTCATGCCTCAATGGAACTCATACAAATCTCCATATCAAATGGCCCCTCTAGTCTTACTAGAGGTGGCACTAGCACTACAAATCCCTATAGCTACACCTATGGATGTACTTGTGGCTGTACATGTGGCTATGAGCTATGTGCACATGTAATAGGAACCTATACTTGTGGCCTCTTTTTCTTGACAATATGCACCTCATTTGCTAGTGTGGCCATGGTTTGAGCTAGTGTACCCAAACCCAAATCATCTCCCCTCTTGCTTGGCCTTGTACTTCTACCTATGCCTCCCCTCATTATAACCCCACCTTGCCCACAAACCTTCTAGATCTATTCACTCTAGCATCCCTAGGCCTCTACACTAGGCCCAGTACTATAAGCCTCCTCTAGAGAAATACCACTACCCTTTCTTGGCCCCCATATCTCCTTCACACTCTATCTCTGCCTCTAGATCTGCCTCTAGTCTTGTCTCTCACCTATCCACCCTCATCATCACCATCCTCTCCACCACTCAAATACTCCTCTATTTTAGGTATCAACTCCATGGGATCAGTTTACTTTAGGAAGGGAAGCTCTTTGAACCATCAAGCTTGGTCTCCCTCCATCCTTTTATCTGCCTCACCATCTCTCAGTGACCATATCTGTGGTTTCTCTATCATCTTCATGAATGCCTCTTGGTATGCCTCATACTCCAATATAGGCCCCCATATTAGCCTCTCTACCTAAACTCGAGCATAATGAGCCAATCCCTATGGTATCCCCTATCGCTGAAAAAATTGTTTCACTATCCTCATGAATCAAAACTTCTCAATCAATGTGGGAATGTGGCCAAGAAAATATCGAGTAAAAAAGAAGTAAACCATCTCATCATCATCCATGACCCATGGCTCTATAAACTTGTTAGAATATATAGTCCACTGATATAACTGAGAGGGAGGGGGGTGAATAAATTATCAAACTCTTATCACAATTATCAATCTTAAAAAAAATTAACCATATGATCAATATAAACTAGAACCACAACAAGATACTCATACACAATAACACCAAATATGTTAAGTAGGGAAACCCTTGATCAAAGGAAAAACCCTAGTGGGGATGGTACCCACAAGATGATGTACTAATATAAATATTCCTTGTTAGAAGATGGACCTTGTTAGGAGTCCATGAATATATTCATTATGTATAAGTCCCTATTAGGAGACTTTGAATCTATCTTAGGAGATTCCAATCCTATTAAGAGTTGTCCAAGATAGCTGGACCCACTACCCAAACAACTTCAAGGGAAAGACAATTGAACCTACTGTCCAAATGATTTATGTATTTTTCCTTGAAAAACAATAGAAATGAAATGTACTTCCTTCCTTCCTCCCTCTTCCTTTTTCCTATCAACTAGATCTCTACTCCTTCTAATCTTGTACCTAGATCACAATTATCACTTCTAATAATCCCTTGGATCACTTACACGCATTCAATAAGCACTCTACTCCTTTTTGTACTTCACACTTCAATAGATTTTTCACACAATTACAAACAAGGAAAACATATTTCCTTTCTACTATATCTTCATAATTATTCCTTTGAGTCGGTCGTGAGACTTTCTTAATTAATTACAATAAGATAGTTAACTAATTAAAATTACAATAGAATTGTCAGCTCACAATCTATACAAAAATTCACATGTGTGATACTAGGGCTTGTGCACTCACTGACATCATCAATAGACCATCCTCTATCACTAATTTACTACACATCTTCTCATTGCATCTTAGATGTAAGAAAGTTAAAAAACTATTGGCAACAAATGTCCTCCCACCAAAAATTTTAATTTAAATGTCGAATCCCACCCAATAGTTGCATTCCAACTTTTAAATATTAAATGCCAAAAGGAACTATGAAATAAAAAAATAAAACTTTAATGTGTGTCATATTTTCCTAAGTTGTTTTAGGGGCCCTGCAGCTTTCTTTCATCCGTTAGATCTTCCCAAATCAACGACTGTCAATTTTTCACATTATGGAGTTGTGTGATCTTTAGCCAAAATGGGGAAGTGACTTTATGACACATGTGTCTATGGGTCTAGTTTCTCTATTGTGGGCTGCGATGAATTTTTGGGTGTGTTAGAGGTAATATACATGGCATTTTCTTGTTGGCTAGAGGGTGAGTCTTGCATGAAGTTTTCGGTGATTGACCTCCGCTATCAGATTCTTTAGGATCTACATCTGTCACTTCCCCACATTATGAACTTTCTCAATAGATAGGAAATGTGGGGAAGTGACATGAGGACATGTGTCCTAATGGGCCCAGTCAAGCTAAGAAGTAGTGGTAGTTAATTTTTTTATTCACAGAATCATGAGCATCTTATGTTACATCATTTTCAAGCTGCAAATGCATGAATGATGGTTAACATATGGTGAAGTATACAATGATCGCTTGGTCACAGGGGATTAAGCTTAAACTATGGTTATTATAGCAAGGTCATGAAACAAATTTTTTGATGGGTCATTATGAGTTAATGATAACCTTAAGTTAGGGTGAAGATTGAATGATAATAATTAGTGCATGATTTGATCGCATAGTCATGGGCATTTGATGTTAATTGGATATGAAGTTGTGAAGTTGCGACCATAGGTAGTCAATAGTCAAACATAAAATATGAAGGATGGCTAGGTGACAGAAAGTTAAAATGTGACTAGTCCATGTGGTGAAGGCTAAGGATTGAAGTTGACTGATGACATGGCTGACTTGGCATGCTAATAACAAGGAAAGACAAAATTCAATGGAAAATCCAATTTTTTGATTAGTTGCAACCACTCTATAATTCCTCCCATGCATAGTAATTGCAAGATCCTCCAAATGGCCATCTGGGTTACTCATTTTTCTAAATTATACATTGATGATTGCTGCTTCTTATTGTTTTATTGATAAAATATATGATTTTATCGCCTCCAAATGTGTACTAGTATTAGATTTTCTTGATCCTCATAATATTTCTTTGTAGCTTTGATTGAAGTAGTTGTGCTTTGCCTTAGGGTAGAAGTCATCTGAGTTATGCCTAAACTCTATAAAAGGCAATTGTAAATACTTATAAAGGGTTCTTCTCTATATGTATTTTTGTAGCAGCATTATGCTCTAAAATTTCTGCCTTCCATTAATGAAATATTTGTTCCTTACCTTCTCTTTCCATTTTGTTGTCTAGTGCATGTGTATACCTTTGTAGTAAATGTTTTCTTTATGTTGCCTTGAGTTTACTTGTTGTGTTCCATCTACTAGCAATTTTTGCATAAGTGAAAATTATCTTTCCTTTCAACAATTTTCAAAATTCTTAGACCTAAATGTCATTTTGAGAGATAGACTGGAGTCAAGTCTAGTGTATTTTGGATTTGATTGATGTTTAGTGTAGTTTTGGGCAGAGTTGTGACCATTCAATCTAGGTGCATCACCCTACCTTTTAGACTAGATTAGGTAGTTTGATTTCATGCATCTCCTTCTCCCTTTTCCTCTCAAGAGTAGCTAGGTGCATCTTGATTGTAAGGAAATTGACCTTCTTTGGAGACTCAATCTCAAGTTATAAAGTCCTACGCTATCAATATTGTTTCCATGTTACACAAGGCTTCTTGATAAGTATTCCCTTAGGCTAGGGTGCAAGCTTTTGTGTCAACATTTTTTGGCACACCTGGTGGGACATTCATATCAAAAGAGATAATTTTCATCTTTTAGAGATAATTTTCAATATTCTGAGCTTTTATTTTCAAATCCTAGAAGAATAAAGAATTTTTCCTTATCACTACTTAGGAGTGTTGCAATAAATCATTCACCTTAAAGGTCTCTTTCCACTCCTATTGATAGGACTCAACCTAGATTTCCATCTACTCATATCAATAGGCCACTTTTTTATATGGCTAGAGCTCATGCTTTTGCCACCTTCAATGGTGGAAGTCCTCTCCTCTTGACTTAAAGACATGATATAGTAGTACCAGCTCTTAAAAGTATACCTAATTTTACTGGTGAAACATCCATCTCTCCCTTAGAACACATCCACAAAGTTGCAAATATTTGTAATATACATGGAATATTAGAAGATGATGTAGCAGTTAGGCTTCTAGCCTTATCCTTGAAAGGGAAAGCATTACAGTGGATAGAGGGTTGCCTCATAACTCTATAAGATATTGGGATGGGTTAGGAGTAGGGTTATGTAAACATTTTGAGGATAAAATTGATCACCTATCACTTTTAGTAAAATTAAAAACTATCAAAAGAGCCCCACATGAATTCATGACAAATTTTGACTATAGATTCCAAAAAACATGGGATAGAATACCCACTATAGTTAAGACTACCCTTGGTAATGCCTTCTTGCATTACCATAGAGCCTTCAATAGTGATATTGCCACTACAATGAAAACCATGGGAGGAGACACTCTGCCTACTACCTATGAAATTTCCATTAAGGCAGAGAACATTCTGATACAGGGAGGAACATTAGCTCCAAGGCCTCCTATGGCCCTCTTCTCTAATATGCCAAATCACCAACCAATAGTAGCCCCTATTCCCACATCTTCTACATCACAACCCCTTTCTCTAGCCCCTCAAGTCTCTATATCCTCCAATGAGACATATAATATTGAGGTCATGATACAAATATTGATGCAGAGTATAGATAAAAGACTTCAAGACAATAGTTCTGACATGGGTAAGAGATTCCAAGTTCAAAGCTTAGAAATACAATCTATTAGGTAGGCTATTGGTCAAAAACAATCATTGATTGAGAACCTTGGAAATGAGATAATAACCCTCAAAGGAAAACAATCCTAGATTTTTAGGTCCCCTCAACCCTTACAGTCATATGGGCCATCACATCAAGGACTAGCCTCATGGGCACAAAATAAATCTTTCAATGATATGCCTTATGTAGCTCCAGATCAATCAAAGGCAATTGTTCATCAGAATAATCTAGCTCAGGAACAACAAGGGTATAATTATAGTTTTCCATCAAATGATCAAGGTTCATTTCCTTAGGCCTTAACTATAAAAGATATTCCAACAACTTCAGGACAACAATGCAATGCAAATTAATCCAATGTTGGATATCAAGCCCAAGTGCAAGAGAATGCTTCTTATTCCATCTAAGAAGATTTTTTGGGTCAAAGAAATAATTTCAATGCAACCATGCATGCCATGGACCTAGGGATAGAAAGAGAGGCAAATGCACTAGTTCAAGATCAGAGTTGCAAGAAGAAGGAAAAGCCTAGGGATATTTCTATATCAGTACAAGGTGAATCTTCAAATTTGGCCACCCATACACAACCCTAGAAGGAAGGAAATAAAAGTAAGTAAATGAATCCACCTCCTTTTTATATCTCTTTAGTCATAGGAGATAAAATAGTTCATAATTTCAAGATAGACTCTAGTGCTTGCACCTTAGTCATGCCTAAGAGGATTGCTAATCAATTAGGCATAAAATATGAGCATATGACTAATGGAATTATTCAATCTGATGATAATTCTTGCAAGACTGTAGGAGTATTTAAAGATTTAGAAATGATCCTACATGCATGTTCCATCTATACTATGTTGTAGGATATAACTGTTATAGATCTCCCTACACACTCTACCATTTTCTTATCTAGAGATTTCACTATCAAAACTAGTGGTGGATGTATTGCTACTGATTGGTCCTAGGTCTTTTCAAAGATAGGAATGGCACAAAAACCTTTATCATGGTAGAGATCCTCAATGACAAGCATGTGCAACCCTACATGGTTGACCCTTCAAATATGAATTATGAATTACACTATCTTTGATAGGGAGGAGGGTCACTATAATCTTTTTAGGCATGGAGATGAGGCTAAACTAGGGGTCTATGTTATGCATGAGCTAAATGTTGTCATCCCAAACTTGACCTAGGCTAAAAGTGAAGAGGCCCTACCCAAGCCACCATTATCTGCATGGTTTGAGCATCGAGAACAAGCAGAGTAACTAGATGATTCATGGTTTTATTTTGGTTTTGATGAAGACAATTTTGTTTTCAAGGACACAAAGGAAGGTTCTAATTACCAAAATGATAGACATAAGTATAAAGATGAGGGTAAAAGCATAGATCTGTGTCACCATTTGTGATACAAAAATCTGTTTTGGTCAAATCTCATTTCTCTATCAAAACTCTTTTTTTTCAAAAACTAAAAATACCCTTTTATAGATCTCAGATTCAATATCATCATTATATAAATTTTTGAGTGTTTTGATTAGTTATAATATGTTATAATCTCAAAATATTATAAGTCGATATTTCAACATTTGAGAAGATGCTCTCTCAAAAAATGAAAAAAAATAGTAAATCATATCAAAAAAATAAAAAAATAATATTTATCACTATAGGAGACAATCCTCTTCATGAATATGTAATTTTTTTTCAAGAAGGTATAGATTTGATAGGGAAGTTTTGACGGGAGGAAAAAAATGTTGGATTCTAACAAGGTCAAACTTGATTACTTATAACAAAGAAAATATACATCAAGAATAATTATTTGTTTTTTTGTTCACTAGCTATACATGTCATCTATAAAATATTTTCAAATCAGAACAAAAAAAGATGATTTGCACATACTTTTTTGATGGGAACTACATCCTATATTTTTTATAGTTAAAAAAGGGACTTCAAAATAAAATAAAATGAATAAATTCTTATTCAAAAAAATTATAAAAATTATAGGCATAAAATTCATACAATTCTACACATTTCATTAGTTTACATCATCTTCATATTTTTAACACAAATACCATTTTTTTTGTCATTAATGTTGAACTGTCACATTCTGATATCACATTTCTTTATAAAAGGTGACATAGGTTTGTGCTGTTACCCATGAGCCATCTTTTTTATTTGATCCTGGTGGGGTATGGTATTGTAATCAGCTACTTAATGGTGGGAGGATGATGTTTGAATATGTCAAACATTCCAAGGTTAGAAAGAAAGGGAGTATTTCAACAAGCTAGTCAACAACTTTGTTTGACTTATTTTATCTATTATTCATGTATGTAGTTAGTGTAGTTTTTTTTTGTTCTTTCTTCCTTTCCAAGAAGTGTTGAGCACAAGTTGTCTCTTTGTGAGATGGACAAATTTTGAAGTTTTTAGGTTATAGAGAAGGTAGAGGTAGGAATTTTAGAAGTTTTGCTATTACAGAGGTAGGGTTAGGCTTTCATAATGCACAATCCTAGTTTTTTATGACTCCATAACCCAATGGATGCTTTAGGTCATTGATTATGCATAGCAAGCTTGCATCCCCCCTAAGTCACCATAATTATTGGTCAAAAATGCCCCCCAGCTAAAAAATTGAATTTAAATGTCTAAGCCTACCCAATGGTCACATTCAAAATTTTAAATATTAAATTCCAAAAGGAAATAAAAAAAAAATAAATAAAACTTTAATGTATTTCCTATTTTCCTAAGTTGTTTCATGGGCTTGACTTTCTTTCATTCATTAGAACTTTCCAGATCAATGGCCATCAAATTTTTGCATTATGGAGTTGTGCATTTTTAACCAAAGTGGTAAAGCAACTTTACGAAATGTGTATTTGTGGGTCCAGTTTCACTTTTGTGGGCTACGACAAATTTTTGGGTGTGTTAGAGGTAATATACATGGCATGTTCCTATTGGTTGGAGGGTGAGTCTTTCATGCAATTTTTGGTGGTTGATCTTTGTTGTCAGACTCTTTAGGATCTACATCTATCATTTTCCTACATTATGGACTTGCTCAAAAAATAGGAAATGTGGGGAAATCACATGAGGACACATGTCTCGGTGGGCTAAGTCAAGCTAAGAAGTAGCAAAGATTAATTTTGTAATTTATAGAGTCATGGACATCTTATGTTACATCATTTTCAAGCTATGATTGCAAAAATGATGGTTAACATGCGGTGAAGTATATAGTGATCGCTTGGTCATAGGGGGTTAAGCTTAAACTATGGTTAGTATATCGAGGCCATGAAACACCATGTTCACTAGGTCACTATGAGTTAAAGATAAACTTGAGTCAAGGTGGCGATTGAGTGATAATACTGAGATTTGCTATCTGGATTTGATTGTGTGACCAATTTTTTACATCAACGTTTTGGATCACACTCCATGATCCATCATCAGGATGCATACAAAAGAAGAGAAGGATGATGATGGATCACGGAGTGTGATCTGAAATGTTGATGTAAAAAATTGGTCACACAATCAAATCCAGATAGCAAATCTCAGCATTGATGGATTGTGGAAATCTGATAGCTCTTTCTGAGTGATAATAGTTAGTGCATGGTTTTATTGTATAGCCATGAGCCTTTGATGTTAATTGGAGATGAAGTTGTGAAGCTACAACCATGGGTAGTTAGTAGTCATATAGAAAATATGAAGGATGGTTGGGTGGAAGAATGTTAAAATGTGATTGGTCCATGTGGTAAAGCTTGAAGATTGACTCTAGTTGACCAATGACATGGCTGACTTAGCATGCTAATAACAAGGAAAGACAACATTTAATGGAAAATATATCTTTTTGATTAGTTGCAACCACTCTATGGTTCACCCCATGCACACTAATTGCATGATCCTCCAAATGGCCATCTGGGTTACTCATTTTTCTTAGTTATGCATTGATGGCCACCATTTCTCAAGGTTTAATGGGTGAAATATATGATTTTCTCACCTTTAGATATGTACCAGGGTTAAATTTTCTTGATCCTCATGATTGTTCTCTATAGCTTTGATGGAAGTAGTTGTGCTTTGCCTTAGGGTAGAAATCATTTGAGTTATGCCTAAACTCTATAAAAGGAAATTATAAAGGGTTCTTCTCTATCTATATTTTTGCAGTAGCATTATGCTCTGCAACTTTTTCCTTCCATAAATGAAATATTTGTTTCTTACCTTATCTTGCCATTTTGTTGTCTAGTGCATGTATATACCTTTTAGTAAATGTTTTCTTTCTATTTTCTTGAGTTTAGTGCAGTTGTGGATAGAGTTATGACCATTCAATCTAGGTGCATTACCCTCCCTTTTAGATTAGATTAGGTAGTTTGATTTCATGCATCTCCATCTCCGTTTTCCTCTCAAGAGTAGTTAGGTGCATCCTGATTGTAAGAAAATTGGCCTACTCTAGAGATTCAACCTCAAGTTGCAATTTCTCACTCTTTCAAGATTGTTTCCATGTTACACAAGGCTATCTGATAAGTATTCCCTCAGGCTAGGGTGCAAAATTTTGTGTCTACAAAAACATTAGGAACTACTTTCCCAATACCTTGTATATTAACTTCTCTTTGTAAATGAGGTACAACTTCCATACGTCTTTGACTTAGAATTTGCACACTTGACCAAGTCTTCAAAACATAGTGTAGAACATGTCCATGACTATGCATCACCAAACAATCAAATGATTCTCCATACCATTAAGATCTATGTATGCTACTTAGCTAGTCTTTACAGTATCCATGCTATGTTGACATCAATGACAAACAAAGTCATGAATACAATATTTCAATATTATCCAATGGTTAGGATACTCCCCCAAAGTAGTATAATCAACATTCATGCTAATAATTCCCCCCTTTGGCATTGATGGCAATAGAGATGAAAAACCATCTAAGTTCCAGGAATACTTAACAATGTTCTATGGCTACTATTGAACAACATCACTTGTCCACACACTAAAAAATCCTAGTATAATAGGTGCATACTCCTACTTCTTAGACATCAATTATTTAATTTACACTAAACAATTCTCAATACATCAAGTGAAAATTCATGCTTCCTTTCATGAATCTTTCTAAGTCTCTCTAAAGAGACATCTCTCCTTCATGCATATTCTCTCCCCCATACTTAGGAGTTATTCTATCCCGCATAATTAGGAGTTTTCCTTCATTCATATTCTCTCCTCCATTGACATCACTTTCAAAGACCTCAATCTCAATGTTACAACATACCAATTGCAATATATTGCTCCAAGTCTTCAACCAGCTTGAGTGTCCAAAGACACTATTCAATACCAAATAGCAAGAGTCCTCAATAACTCTGCTCATCACAGATACTCCCTCATAAAAGAAACATTGACATTCAATCTAGGCTAAAAATAGTGCTATGTACTACTAGACTGATGCACTTTCTGCATCATCTACTCAAAAGTAGGCAAGGGCATAAGCCCAAGCATATCTTTCAAGTACTCAAATGTATCTTTAGGAAAAGGCTTCGTAAATATATCTGCAATCTAATCTTTAGTACTCACATGCTCTGATCTGATCTCCTTTTCTATTGCTTTCTCTCTTAGCACAAGATACTTAATAGATATATAATTAGTCTTAGAATGCAATATAGGATTCTTAGACATATTCACTATACTTGTGTTATCATAGTAAATGATAATAGGTTCTCCAAATTCAATTTTGATATCCTTCATCATTTGCTTCATCCACATAACTTGATTATAGTTATTTGTTGTTGTAACATACTTTGCTTCAATTGTACTTTGAGAAATGCAATCTTTCTTTTTGCTTAGCCAAGAAACTAATCTTCCTCCAAGAAAGAATGCTCCACCACTAGTGCTCTTTCTGTCATCCATATTGCTTTCCCAATCCACATTAGTATATACACATAGAGTGAAATCACTTGATCTATCATACCACATTTTATAGTCAAATGTTCCTTTCAAATAACTGAATATTCTATTTACTGGTGCAAAATGATACTCCTTAGGATCAACTTCAAATTCAGATACAATCCCAACTACATTTTCTATATATGGTCTAGTGTGAGTTGGATACTACAAACCTCTGATCATGGATTTGTACTTCTTCATCTCTACTATAGGTTTCTAATCTTTGCTAGATAACTTGTGACCATTTATCATAGGTGTACCAATAGGTTTACAACTTTCTAAACCAAACATTTTCAACAAGTCATTTAGGTACTTAGCTTGTGAAATAAAAATACCATCATTGTTCTATACAATCTGCAATCCTAGGAAAAACTTCATTTCTCCTATCATGCTCATTTCAAACTCATTCTTCATCTCTTCAAAAAATTTATCACTTGCTTCATCATTACCTCCAAAAATGATGTCATCAACAAATATTACTATTATCAGCAAACCATTCTCAAATTCTTCCAAATACAAGTTACTATGTATTATAACTTTAGCAAATCCAAACTTTGCCAAATAGTTATCCAACCTTGTATACCTTGTTCTATGCACTTGCTTCAGACCATATAGAGATTTCTTTAGTTTGCATACCATGTCTTTGTATTCTAATATAGGAAAACCTTCAGGCTGCTCAATATTTACCTCTTCTTCAAGTTTACGCACAACTAGTACATTCTTTACATAATTAGTAGGCTTTTTAATCTTAGGCAAGTCTTTGACTGCAAATGTGCTTCTAACCTTCACAATATTATCAAAGTTTATGTGACATAATCTTCTATGCCACAACCAACTATTGTCCACTTTAGCTACCAAACATGTCATTTCAGTAGGATTCAATTGGAATACATTACCTCTAGATCTTGTGCCTATTCCAATCAGCTTACCATCTCTTTCTTTGATAATGTAGGTCTTCTCAGTGAAACACTCAATAATTTATGCGTCAATCCATTAACAAAATAAAAATTATCAGTGTTAGTTTTACCATCAAGAGTAATGGATCTAATTCCTATTATATGATAGGTTGCATTGTTACCAACTCTAACAATACCTCCATCATGATTCTTGAAATTAACAAAATTATTCATATCACCAGTGATGTGATGCAAATAACCACTATCAATTATCCTATCAAATTTCTTTTCCATTGGGAAATTAGAGCTCTTTCTTCTCTAATTTCTCTATCAAGATCATCTTCCTTGATAACCACAAATCCAAATTCATCAACACTTTCACTTTGACCTGTCTTGTCATATTCTTCATCTCCATTTGCATACAAACAATTTCTATCTCCATCTCTTCTAGGCTCAAACCTTCCCTTGTACTTTTTCTCTCTTTTAGGATATTTAGATGCATAATGACCAAATTCATTAAAATTCCAACATTTAAAGATTTTCTTACCATCTTTTTTTTCTTCTTACAAGAAGGGTTATTCCTTCCTCAATCTTCTTGCCTTCATTAGATCTATTGCTTCCACTAGGTGTGCTTGCACTCATTGTCAAATTAGGTTGAATATTCAAAGTACTAAAAGTTTTTTCGGATCTAGTTAGATCTCTAGACTATCTTAGATCTACTTCTGCAAATTCTAATCTTCAAGCAACATTTCTTTTGTGAAATCTTTAGTGTAGGGCATTACTAGCATCAAAATTTTCAAGATCTTCCATATTACTTGATCTTCTTTTGTGGTTCCACCATGAGACTAAATTCTTGCAACAATTTTTGATATTCTACCAATATAATTTTCTTACAGATTCATCTTCCATCATTTTAGCATCTTGAAATGCACATATCCAATTGTGCAATCTCATTCTCTTTGGATGTGTATCACCTTCAAAAGTAGTTTCTAAAACTCTCCAAATTTCATAAGATGTTTCAAGTGACTTTACCTGACTATATTCATTCATTGGAAGAGCTGATAGTAGAGCTTCTCTACCTCTCATGTTCACTACATCCTTTAATATTTTCTTCTTCAATGCTTTTCTTCTTACTTTTTGTCAAGATCCAATAGCCCAAACCCATGCACAAAAAATGAGTCTTCATCTTCTCCTTTCAACTATCATAGTTGGCCCCATCAAATCTAGGACTATCCTTTCTGAAAATATTTGCCATCGATCTCCCAAAGATGTTAAGCTTATCCTTCAAGGACCTAATGCTCTGATACCAATTGCAATTGTTAGAATATATAGTCCACTAATATAACTGAAGGGGGGGGGGGGGGGAGGGGGAGGTGAATTAGTTATCCAACTATTATCACAATTATCAACCTTAATAAAACTTTACCATATGAGCAATATAAACTAAAACCACAACAAGATACTCATGCACAATAACACCAGATATGTTAAAAAGGGAGACCCTTGATCAAAGGGAAAACCCCATTAGCGATGGTTCCCACAAGATGATGTACTAATATAAATATTCCTTGTTACAGGATTGACCCTATTAGGAGTCTATGAATACATTTAGTACACATTAATCCCTCTTAGGAGACTTTGAATCCTTGTTTGGAGATTCCAACCCTATTAAGAGTTGTGCCTACCCTATTAGGAGTTGTGCCAACCCTATTAGGAGCTTTGAAAGATAGCTTGACCCATTCCTCAAAAAACATCAAGGGAAAGACCAATGAACCCACTATCCAAATGATCTCTATATTATTCCTTGTAGAATAATAGAAATAAAATGTACTTCCTTCCTCTTCCTCTATCCTATCAACCAAACCTCTCCTCCTTATGATCTTGTAACCAAATCACAACACTCTCATCTAATGAAACCTTGGATTGATTACACACATTTAGTACACACTCTTCTCCTTTTCACACTTCACATTTCAATAGATTTTTCACACAATTAAAAACAAGGAAAAGATCTTTCCTTTATACCATATCTTCAAAATAATTCCTTTGAGTCAGCCTTGAGACTTTACCAATTAATTATAATAAGATAATTAATTAATTACAATTACAATAGTGCTTTTGGCTTAAAGTATATATAAAAATTCACACATGTGATATGAGGGCTTTTGTACTTGGTAACATCATCAACAAATTGTCCTCTATCATTGCTTAACTGTGCATCTTCTCATTACGTCTAAGATGTAAGATAGCGAACAAACATTAGGAACTTCTTTCCCAATACTCTGTCTCTAAACTGCTCTTTATAAATTAGGTGCAGATTTCATACATCTTCAAGTTAGACTCTGTGCATTTGATCATATTATCAGGACATACTTTAGAACATGTCCATGACTACACATCACTAGATAATCAAACCATTGTCCGTACCATTCAGATCTTTGTCTGCTACTCAGCCAATCTTTAGGGAAACCATGCTATGTTGACATCAATGAAAATATAGTCATGAATGCAACATGCCAATACTCTCCAATGCCTAGGATACTCCCCCAAAGTAGTATCATCAACATTCATGCTAAAAAATCTTGTATGGTTCACATGGCTTCATCTAGATCATCCAACATACATTGCTAGTACTCTATCTTTCCCAAATGGGCCTAGACAATCACACCTGAACACACATAAATGTATGGCATATCTTGTGGCTACTAAGACACACATATCAGCTAGGTAATGAGAAGATTCTCCCATGTCCATATCTATACTAATAAAAAACTTGTTGACAGTGATGCAGACCTTGAATACACCAACTAATTTAAAATATGATACAAGTGGGATAATATACAACTACCCCATGAGAATCTCCACAGTTGGTCCATCATATCCTAAAGGATACAACCTCATCCAAAGGGATATCCACCTCCTCACCTCTTTGGTAGAAGAAATCCTCCTATCAATCTAGCTAACGCCATAGGCAACAAATCATATTGCAACATCTGAAACTATGGCATGCTGTCATCCCCAAATACATCTCTGAATGTTGTACCATCATTACGCTAATCATAATAGGCTAGATCCCCAATGATAGGGATCCAAAGAATCCTATATACATCCTTAAGTGTAACTGTCATCTCTCCTAGGGGCATGTGAAAAGTGTTGTGGTCAAAGTCCCACCGTTCAGCCACAACTATCAATAATCCTTTGTTCACCTAGAGCTAAAGCATTTGAAGAAGGTATGTAAACTTGCATCTATCAATCACTTGTCAATTGACCATTGATAATCTATCAATGGACTCTAGTGGCCATGGATAAAATCCTTGAACCATGAGCTTTCACCCACATACATGTTTCACCAAACAACCAAACAATGACATCAGTTTTTCATCACAAGTGATTATCCGAGCTATCAATAAAAAACAAACATCTAAGTTCTATCTAGCTAATGGTTCTATCTTGAAACTATTATTTGTCCTACCCTATATCTTGAGATTGACATGTTAGTTCCCTACTCTGTATCTTGAGAGGGGCATTTTTTCCTATCTATCCATCATTGCCTGATTTATCCTACATCGCACTTTGTGACAAACATTTCCTATTATTTTGATTTGTTACATGAAAAAGTCTCTGGGTTGACTTTAAACTAAGCTATTCTACATCAAGATTTTATCTTAGATTCTAATAAATGCTACACACATTCAAATCTACCTATTAGCACATTCTGTTATTGGCTAACCCCTAAATTAGCCATATGCACTATCAAAGATAGAAAATGCATCACAAGGACACTTTGCGCTATTTCATATATTATATGCGCCATTACACAAGGTGTATGCACTATATCATTACAAAATGTCATCATACTAATCACATGCACTATCTATTTATATGGACGTACTACAAAATTCAGCATATGCGTTAGAACATTAATCAGATGCATTATCAAACTTGAATGCACTATAACATTCATAAAAAGTGTTATAGTACCACATGAATATGCTATCAAAAGTAAAATTTCTATGAAAAGATGCACATGCACTATAAAAACCACATTCCATTTATCATTATTCCTTACTTTGGACCAATAAACCCTAACTATCATATGCGCTAGATTCTATAGCCTATATGCGCTAGAATACACTTCGTATGCGCTACAACCCTTAGACACACTATGAAAACCTACAGATGTGCTATAGTTTGTGCCTATGCACTATTTTATTAGTTTTTGACACTTTCATATGCACTATTTCGTATCATGGATGCACTACTAAAGGATACAAATGTGCTACAACAATTTATATGTGGTAAAATAAATGTTGAATGTGTTAAAATGTGGAAATTAAGTATTTATTAGTGTCTATCATGCAAAACCTAAAAAATCCTACCAAAATTCAAAAATTCAAAATTAGGAAGGTTGTTGATGACTTAATGGGGCTCCATGGTCAGTCCAATGCTTGTATCTACGACCCCCCTCAAATTTGTGCTCTCACAATGGGACCACCATCTTCGCCAACTTAGAGCTTAACAAGGTGAAAAGTCAAAAGGGAAGGTAAAAATGAAATGGGTAAATGGTATTTTGACCTATTCAACCCTTAATTAGGGTATCCAATGACATCTCCATCCTTACCAAATTTAATTTCTTTTAATGACTTTTCTCAAATTGGGTATTGTCCCATTTTTGCTCATTTTTACCAACACACTATATCATTCACATTTTTTAGAAATCACATTGGACATTCCCATATTGCCAATTATTATTTTCCCAATTTAATTTATGAGAGGGAATTGTTACCTATATTAGACATCAGACCTGGCCATCAAAGATTTCCAAAATTCAAAAACATTCTACCCCAACCAAGTTTCAACACCAAATGAAACAAAACTAGGGAATTCAAGCAAGTTATTCTAAACAAAGGATCTTAAAAATCATATCAATTTCAAAATGGGATATCGTAATAACTTCAAATTAGCAAAAAAAACATCAAGCAATCAGACATCAAATCATCAACA
The DNA here is from genome assembly GCA_028749045.1 of Cupressus sempervirens. NCBI lineage: Eukaryota > Viridiplantae > Streptophyta > Pinopsida > Cupressales > Cupressaceae > Cupressus > Cupressus sempervirens. The sequence goes on along the minus strand of CM053791.1, from coordinate 688,268,725 downwards.
ATCAGGCATCATATCAAACTTGAATCAATGAAACATCATTGATCAGATATTCAATCATCAAAATTTGGGTCAAAATTAGAAAATCAAGATAGTCTTTGAACTAATATGCTTCACATATTAGCTCAAAGAGGGGCATTTGTAGACACCTTAAAATTGGTAAAGACCTGAAATAATGATAAAATTAGATAAAGGAGGAAAATGATGGACTTTCAAATCAATCCCAACATCAAATCACTTAAGTGTTTAATTAATTAATCACCTATCAAATTAAAAAAAGATCAAAGTCATGTTTAAAGAGGTAAATCAATTCATAAAGTCATTAAACAATTTTATTTTTTTTAAAGAGAAAAGGTAAAGACAAAAATTGAAAGTAAATGCAACATTTTAATAATTCAACAAAATCATTTATCCTCTCAAAAGTGAAATCATCCTTTTTAGAATTTAAAAAGTATTGAAAATACCCTATTTATCCTAACAAACCAAGTTTGTTGGATTGCTCCTCTTGGGGTCTTGTGAGATATTTTCAATTTCACCATTACCCATAGTAAAAGGTAAAATCTAGATCCTTACCCCAACCCCCTTCTAAAATCCTATAAATAGAAGGTAAAATCAAGAGCAAAGGGACCCAATTTTGTAAGCATCCATACTATAGGCATTTAAAGATATCATTTAGCATCATTATTGAGAATTAATGTCATTTTAGCATAATTTTAGCATCATTTTGATATCTATTTAGCTTTATTTAGAATTGTTTAGTCGTATGCATGCACATATCATAGCATTTTAGTGTTATAATATTTATATAATTGGCATTTCATATAGTTCTCCTATAGACTTACCTAGATCTACATTAATAGTATACTCTCATTCTAGAACTATCACTAAGATGTTGGTCTGAGAGCAATTTTAGCACTTGTAGTTAGGGAAACATGAGATTTTCATGGAGTCTTTATTTAATAGTGATTTCTTAGGTCTAGATTAGCTCATTGTTATTCCAATTGCACTCTGCACTAAGGTCTCATGAATACATGATTCCACCATGTACACTAACATGTCTATGAAATCCTATATGGTACATTGACTAGTGATGTTTTTAAGTCCTTTAAAGAAAACCACTCTTTAGAAATGTCAAGGAGTGATAAGATCTAGATGATCTTTTATTAAAAGCCTCTAACCAAGTTACATTGAAATGGCTACTAGTAGAGCTCACTTCATAAGAGTGAATTATTTGTGTTGTTGGTCCTAGGTGGTTTTTCCCTTTATAGGGCTTCTACGTTAAAAATCATGTGTTCATTTGTGTCATTACTTATGTGTTGCAAATCTTGTTTCATGCTTTATATTTTGTGCTACAACTCAGTATATGATAATTTTTATTTTGATACTCAATATAGTCATAAATAGTGAGTTAATAGTTTGAAATAAAATGTTTACAAGTGAAAATTGAGATGTTGAATGTGGTTACCGAGTTAGTGCTATAAAATTTTATGAAGTATAATTTGGTGCTAAATTATTTTAAGGCCTATGGGATAACTGGTTATAACTGATTAACACCCCCCTCCCCTATAGTTATCTAACATAAATAACTTAACTATGAGAGAAAAGTAGGGACAAAGAAGTATGTATTGTAAGGCTGAAAAATAGAAAGGGATGGTGCATAGACACATTGAGGGCCATGCTCATGAATGACCTCAATATATTAGTTTCAAGAATGTGGGAATAATAAAATTAAGAGGGATCTCATGAATATTTATTGACTTATTCTCCAAACATTATTTTAGAGGGAGTTTTCCCTATAAATTAGCATATTAAAGTTAATTATTCAAGCCTTGTAGGTACTATTAAAATATTGGAAGAATAACATTGCACCCATAGAAAGATCATAATTCATACTTCAGAGACCACCTTGGGAATATATTTGTAGGGTCATTTCTTCACACTAGTTGTAATGCAAAAAACCCAAACTATCAACAGTAATGAAAACTAATAGATTGATAAAGTTTGAGGCCATATAAGTAAAACACCAAGAAAAATCATAATAAATGTAACAAAATAATATTATTAATGCACCTTAGATTTAATTTGACATTAGGGAAATGATAGAATTGAAAGAACCCTACCCCCCAATTTCCAATTAGAATTGAACTCATGACTTCTCATTCAAGAGTTCAAGTTCTCTACCACTAGACCAAATCGGGCTGATACAAACAATCATAAAGATGGTTGGTAGACCATCCAAACACAAAATGTAAGAGATAATTTGAAGGGTATTTGATTTTTTTTTCTAAATACATGCTCATAAATAAGATTCATAGCCAAATCCAATTAAAATCTTTAAAAAATATATTTTAAAAATTAAGTATTTACAAGATAATATTCATTAGCAATTGATGGCTCTCAATTTCATGTGTTGCATCATACTAGTTGGTTATTCTATTCAAGGGTCACTCCATACTAAGAATTAGAGAACATAAAGTCACTGACAATCATTTCTAATAGAAAAAATAGCTATTTAGTTCCTAGGATACATTGAGGTATATATTATGCTATATGAAAGGCATGGATACCATGATGCATTGTAGGGGTTGGATAACCATTGTAAGAGTTAAAGAGTAAAGATACATCAAATATTTTCTTAAGTTTTGATAACAAAGTAATATGTGATGGGTAAATGCTAAGACACAAGAACTGATTTAGAGAGCCCCTACAATATGATTGGGGGCAGTCCAAGTCAATAGTATATGATTATTTTTATAATATGTGGTATCCAGAATTAGAAAGTAAAAGACACAAAAAATGATTTAGAGAGCCCCTACAATGAACTGATATGATGTGAGTAGTCCAAGTCAGTGGTACAACTTCTTAATATTATGTTGTACTAAGAGTTAAGATAGTAAAAGACATTAAGAACTGATTTCTTGAATCTTGACAATGAACTAACGTGTGATGGGGGGAAGTCCAAGTAGATAGTATCTAATTATTTTTATAATATGTGGTATCAAGAATTAGAATGTAAAAGACACAAGAACTGATTTAGAGAGTCCCTACAATGAACTGATGTGATGGGGAGTCATCCAAGCTAGTAGTACAAGTTTTGTATATTATGTTGTGCTAAGAGTTAGACAGTAAAAGACATAAAACCTGATTTTTTGAATCATGTCAGTAAACTAATATGTGATGGGGGGCAGTCCAAGTCAATAGTATTTGATTATTTTTATTATGGGGGTGTAAACAATTAGAAAATAAAAGACATCAGAATTAATTTAGAGAGCCTCCAAGTTAGCTGTACAGGTTTTTAATATTATATTGTACCAATAGTTTGAGAATAAAAGACAAAAGAACTCACTTCTTGAATCTTGACAATGAACTAATATGTGATGGGGGTAGTCCAGGTCAATAGTATCTGATTAGTATGTTGTATCAAGAATTAGAAAGTAAAAGACACAAGAAAATATAGGGGGCTGTCCAAACCAATACTCAAGCTTTTAATATTTTATACTAGCAAATAAAAAATTACAAGAACTTAGTACATCAAGAAACTGTGAACTACAGTGACAAAGCAACTAAACAGCCAGCCAGCAGTCCAAGTCAAGGGTACCCGAATTTGGGGTTGAATGAGAGGAAGAAGCCAAACAAAATGAGAGGCTATGGTTAAATATAATATCACTTCTCAGGAGATAAGTGAGAGCGTATAAGTCCTGGCCGCACAAATATAGTAAAAAGCCTGGATTCCTTCTGGCGAGTCTTCCTTGTGAAGAAACAACCATCTTATACTTTCCATTGCTTTGCTATATTGTCTGAGTGTTTTCTGTAAGGAAAACAGATTGTCCCCACTTATTTTTGACTGGTAGAAAATGGGATGCATCCTTGTAATTACCCAATCCTCTTTTCTAACGCATTGTCTTGTTCTGCATCAGACCAACTTTCTTGTTTGACTTAAAATAAACCCTAAAAAAATGGCAGAAGATTGTTTGGCGCAGTTTGTCTCCGTGAAGCCATTATTGACAATAGCCCATGTTTTGCCTTGAGAAAAATTCCCCATCAAATGCATAAACAAGTACCCATCTCGCCTCAGCCATTAAATTGCTTCTGACATGGAAACCACAATTGAAGTTACACTCTTATAATGGGATTTTTACATGACTTGGATTTCTTAAGCATGCATATTTCATCAACTTGTACGTAAAATGCTTTTCTTAGTACTGCTTATATTTTAGTTTAGTGTGGTTTGCATCACAGCATTATGTGTACGTAAAATTTATCAGTGCCCCACATATTCTTTCCCTTGACAACTTTGCTGAGTGGAATAACCAGAAGCTTTTCAAGCTACTTTTCTGGTCAAAATGGATGCCTGCTGAGCATTTGTTTCTGCTGTCATTTATGATATCCTCCCATGTTCCCAACTTTAAATTGTACATGATTTTTGTCAGATGTCCTGCTCGAGATTTAATGTTTGAATTGTCTGATAAGGATCACATGGATGAATTGTAATCTTGGATGAATTTGAGTGGTCCATCTTTCCTGTCTAGTGAAATTGTATGTCAGTTGTTTAATCAAAATTGCCCTTCGTATACTGGAATAGTCATGATCAGAGAAGGAAACGTAAGGATGAATGCATAGTCTTGTCATCTCTTGGAAGTTGTCTACTTAGCATTTCGCCTTCATCTCCTACAACCTTGTGAACAAGATGATCGGAAACTCCATCAATCAGTTTCTTTCTGTTTGGTCTTTTCAATGTTGTTTGGGTACTCCAATGAAAACCAAGTATATAGGCATCATAGTTCAATAATTTGAGTACAATTGGTCTAAGTGATGGTATGTTTGTTGATTATGTCATATATCTTTGAACAACTTGTTTGTATAAAAGTTTGAAGACATTAACTATTAAAAATTACTTTTATAAATTATTTGACATTGAACAATGATAGCGATATGATGAGAAGGATTAAAGATCAACGGATGAAGTTCGGTGAGAAGAATAGCTGACTTAGGTGAGGTGAAGATTGCACTTATGTGGTTTTGATAGATTGGGTATTTCTTGAAGTCTATAGAATTTAGTTGAAGAAGTGTAAACATAAGCTGGTGTCTTCTAATGATTATCAAAATTGAGATGAAAAGTTAGGATTGATTAGTATCTAAAAAGAAGATAAGAAAAATTCAATAAATTAAAATAATAGATTTGATTGCAATATATGCAGGTATTTGATTTGTTAGTGGTACATAAGAAATAATGATATATTATATAATTATCTTTATATAGAGAAACTTGATATTTGTTATTCTAGTTTACTTTTGTTATTTAGGATCTAAATCATACCTACAAATCTTAACTCAAGTAATTACATATTTGTAAAGAATTTGTCTCTCCAACTTGTATCAATAAAGAAGTGATGTTGATATCCATATCGTTTAGTAGCCTGCTAGGGTGAGATTATTATCCTTTTGTAAGAAACTTTTGGTCAAACCTCTATAGCTAAGGTACTAATATGAAATTATGGTCAGATATCCATAGATATTTTTCAATGTTTCTTTTATATTCACAACATCTCTAGAAATATCTTCCAATAAATTAGAGATTTTCTTATTTTACAATAAAGTAGCATGTCAATAGAAATATATTATATTTTTGTCTAGATTTATAATAGCTACTTAGAAAGTTAAGAAAGAATTATTTCTCATGAAAACATAATAGTATATCCAACATTTTAATATTATTAAGACATAAATTATTATTAGCACAACATTAATATGAGTTTTACCAAAGAATGTCAATATTTTAAAAATTTATTTTTAGAATTATTAATAAAATATGTATTTAGCTATAAGATGATTTTATAATATTTATCTTGTTTATTATTCTATAATAGATGATATTAATTACCATATTGAATTGCTACTACAAATAAAATATTTCTAAAATCTTTTAAAATTAGATTATTTAACTCCAAAATCTAGTGTACACTTTTTAGTAGTGAATTTTAATTAAACATCCTTTATTATGATATTTTATAGTAACATGAATTTAAATTTACATTTTATAATAAGGTCTCTTTGATTTCAACCAAGTAAATTGATAGTAAGTTGAGGGTATTGTTTTACTAGCTTACATTTTTCTTTCTATTTTTTCCAATTAAAATTAATATTTTTTATATTGATCTACTTGCTTTTAATTTATGATTATAATATTAGAAAATATTATTTAGAAATATCATTCTAAGAATTACATAACCACAAACATTTTTAAAATTAGATAATTACATTTTCTATTCATACAAACATGAACAAAGCTCAACAGTTTTGACAAAGAAAAATATAGTCTATGAATCCATGAAAAGGTGGTCAACAAGGGAATTTTATAATCACATTGAATTAAATAAATTTTCATCAAAGGGGGTTTAACTAATCTTCCTTTAATCAAGAAGGTGGTTTTGAATCAGTGTTGTGGACCTTAACTTGAGCAACCATTTGAGACAGAGATCCTAGTCTTAGTTGTTTTCCCTGTCCATTTCTATAGTATAAATATTTAACATCTTGTTTTCTTAAGTTGTTTCTTTGTGTATGGAAATGTGATTAGATAGAATAGAAAGGACTATTTAAAGAACTACAATCGCTAAACCAAACAATGATCAAGATTAGATATAAAAAATACACTAACAAAATAATGTAAATTAAAGTAGTAAACTAGTAGTCTCCTTGGTTCAAGGATTTGTCCATGATGGTTCAATTGTATGTGTTATCCCATGATTTTAACAACATAACAATGTGAGTACTCAAAGATTCCTCAAAATTGCATAAGGATAATGATAATAGATCAATATTGCACAAGCATTGAGAGAGTAAGAATTGAAAGTGAAGTTTCAAAATGAGAGAAAATTTTTGGATATGCATGACAAAAATGAATTGAAGGGACAAGATACAATTGATAATATCAAAAATAGTGAAGGTTTAGGGTTCTTACACTCCATGAGGGGTTAGTAAGTGTCAACCTAAAAGAGATTAAAAGTACATTGGAGAATTGGAGAAGTGATGGGTGGAGTGTGTGTGTATATGGGGAGATATAGCAACCAATAATGTAAAATAATAAGAAAATAAATGTATGTATTGGTATAATTAAATATTATTAAATATATTTTACTTAATTTTATTTAGGATAATGTATTATATAGAAGTTTATCATGAAACACTTAGGAGTTTTCATCTTATTTTTGTACACAGTGTAGGATAAATTCTACTTTAGGTGGTGATAGTTTTTATCACATTTGTGTTGTATGTGCTTTCTCCACCTTTAGTACAATTATCCTTTACCATCCTCTTATTGTTGCACATACATAATTGTATAGTCTAGAGGATGGTCCATTCTTTTTTGGATGTGTGCTTCAACCTTGTATGGATGACAATCTATTTTCTTCTTATTATGAATTGTTATTCCCTTGCCTATATAATAAAGAATACTTTATTTGTATTCATATTTTTATTTTGGTTGATCATATTGATGCTCAAATAAAGTCTACCGTGTCCATCTTCTCTCTCTCTCTCTTTGTATTATTCATTGAGCTCTATATCTTGGGTTATTTCCTTAGAAAAATGCTTACATGGTATTGGAGTCATTGGAGTGTCCATTGCATAGCCCTTTGGAGAGGTCTCGCTTCATTTATTGGAGAGATTATATTCAATCAAAATTTTGTCGGAGTGTATAGAGCATGACTTGATGACACTATTGCATCTGGGAGATTATACCAATGAGTTTTGATTGTAAATTTGTGTATTTTAGGAAAAAGTTCAACTATCAAGCAACAAACCATTACAAATTAGATTGTAGTGCATCATATCTACCAATATAGACCCACAATTTGTATAATTTCTTATGCATTCCATTAATCTCATGTTTTTTAAATAGTTTTCAAAATTCCTCTCTTTTTTTTGGCAAAATTTTGTTTTTAGGTTAGCACACTCTACTTTTTCATTCCCATTAGTATTTTTGTAGGATTCCTGGAATAGTTTTATTTACAAGAAGTTATATTTGCACCAATAATGCAATGATCAAGACTAAGGGTGTGGTCCAATGGAGGGGGTCTTCATTAAAAATAGAGTTGTGGACACTAAGATTTTTAAGGAACATTTAAAGTTGAGCAATCCCATTAATTTTATACTATATTTTAGCTTCTATATTTAAAGAAAAGATTTGTAATTTTTTTTTCCAAGATTTATTTGGTTTTGATGAGAATTAAATTTTTAGATCTTTGATTGTGGAAAAAACAATCATAAGTTGGTGGGGTAATTTCTATCCCTATCCCATTTTTAGCCACCCAACTTTAGAGGTCTTAAAAAGAGGGGCTCTTATTTCTAAACACAACTTAGATGAGGAAAAATCTACTAAGGAATCAACAAGCTCAACCAGCTAACCATCATAGGAGGTTTTCACATTATTATAGACACAATCAATATACATGGCATAATATTGCACTATTTCCCATGAATGTCAGATAATTGAAATTCATTCTAGATAAATAGCATACATTTGACAGTTCTTTAGTGAAGGTGAATCCTTGAGTCATTTAAAAAAAAAGATATCCATAGCAGATGATGATACCTACCACTAAACTTCTAACAAGAAGCATTAGTGGCTATTATTTGTTATGTAATAACCCTTTCATAAAAAGGTTAAAATATTTTTTTAAAGATTGATGTGTAAACAAAAAAGTCCAGCTACCTTTAACAGAAAAGGCTATGCAACCATAAATTTGGTGAATCACACCAAAAAAATGATTTTTTTTTAAAGAAAAAATTATTCATAACAAGGTAAATTATCTAAATTTATGCATGGATGAGGTAGCAACATAGTATTCACTAGGGGAGAGGACCTACTACTTAATTACCCTAACTTTGAGCTTTCTCAAATTCCTATGTGGAAATTTCAAGACACTGACAATTTTCTATAATAGCTGACTTAGAAAGTCATCTCATTATAACTAATTTTTAAAGTCTAAATCATCAATTATGATTGCATATCAACATTATTTTTATGAAGATTTCTAAGACATCCCAAATAGAAAGTGAGACCAATGGTTGTGCAAAACGAGTACCCATACTTGCACAACCAATCTCCCATTAAATCATTAGTTTTTTTTTTGCAACTAAGGGTACATTTGATTCAATCATAGGTAGGTTATAATTGGAATAAAAAATTTATAGTCACAATCATTTCTGCAATATTGACAAAAAATGGAAATTAAGTCAATAAGTATGTATAGTAAATCACCAAATGTCATTGTCAAATCAATAACTCCTATCACAACCATTAGAATGTGTTCAAGTATTGGGCCCTTTTCCCTATATTGACTATTAACAATGTCATGGAGTATGTGAAATAGTAATCATGTATACAAACTATCGTAACAATTAAGGCACATAGATAGTGAGTTAGTGACACATCTAAAGTGACAAAGTTGTGTGGTCAATATAGGCAACTCAATAGTAATGGACAAATGTACATGTCACATTAATATATTTGAAATGTCATTTTCATGGTATATTAAATTAGTAGGTAACACTATTTCCATGTTGTGTAACGCCCTAGTAGGGAATCCAAAAGAAATTAACCTAAACTTCACTAAGTTTGCCAAACAATTTTTTTAAAGATAATAGTGGAAGCAATAAGTTACTTACATAAAACCATCATAAACAAATTACATCTCTTAAGGGTCCCATGACGTAGAATCACATATATAAATAAGCTTATTAATATTAAATGTAACACATAACCAAAATCCACAGTATAGAATAATCACAAGTACGATTCCAACTAAATAATATACGATGATATAAGATGCCACTTGGCAATAATCAAAATGCATAATCATCCATTGTACAAGTCACAGGGATGAAAAGATCAAAGAATATACCATCATCAATAAAATGCATCATCTCATAAGATAATCATCCAATAGAGATACATGATTAGAAAGAAAGAAATAACTGCACAAGTACATCCAACAACGACATCAAACTATTGAATCTAAATGGTATAAGCAAAATGCATTTTCACCCAACCTCGTGGAACCCAAATGGTGCACTCCCACAATATTAAGGACATAGTTTCATGTCCCATATAGATATCAATCCACAAGTCATAACCAACATCTAGGTCAAGGAAATCTTGATAGCAATCTATATCAAAGGTGTGGACACCTAAATCTAATTACATCACTAGGTAATCTAATTTAGCCATCTTAACCCCCTCCTAATCTAAGCCTAATCCCCCTCCTAAACATGTGCACAACTTTAAGCAAGGGTTAAGACTTTCTAACCCAAGCAAAAGTCAAAAGTCTCCCCTATCCTCTCACATTCCTATTCAAGATCATTAATGGCTCTTACGTGCCATAAATGCCCTTAAATGCCTCTTGCATCCCTCTTCCACACTCCTCCCTCATAATTCCCTTTGACACCCCAATTTGACCACCCAATCCCCTTATGACACTTGTCACAAGGATAGGGCTTTGTAGAAGCATAATCTATGTGCTCTCCTTTCCTTGAATCCTAGCCCTCCCTCACCATTCTTACATCCTTGCATCTTGACCCTCCATCTTATCACCCTTTAGCCTATAAATGGAACCCTATCTCTTCACAATTCATATCCACTTTCATGAAAACTTATAATGCTCCATTGAAGACCACAATTACTCATTTCCAACTTTATGCTACAATCCATATTTACACCCATGGCTATAGATTCACTCATCCACCCTTTGAAGAAACCCATTAAAGCTTGAAGCCTATTTGAGCAATTAAGATAGGTGATACAATTTGGTATGCCTAGTGGAACCTTGCATTTAGGTCATTTTGATCATAGTTTGCACTTATTTTGTTAACTAACCAAATTAACATGTTGTCCTTTTTATTTTGTGCATTAGGTTTTTAACATTATTTGCAGGAATACTAGTCTTAATCTAGGAAATGCACTCCTAGCCACATAATCCTTTTTTCTAGGGTAAAACCTAACAACACCTAAGTTTGTAGGAAGAAATTTGTGGGATTATGAACCCATGACTATAGGATTGCGTTTCTCACAACTCTTACACACCATGTGGCTATCAAACCCTCAACCTTCATTCCCCCTCTTCCATATACCTATGGGAATGCTAGTTATTGCTAGCAGGTTCCCTAGAAACACTTATGAAATTGCTCAACCAAAAATAGTCTTCCCAAAAAGCTCATCTCAAAACTTCACCTTCGAACCCACTGTTTCATTTGTTAGCAAGAATGCTTTTCATACTCATGAGATCATTCTATCATGGGTTCACACTATAATTATATTTCCCATGGCTCACTTTTTCTTTGTTTTCACCAATTTTTTGTACCTACATGATCCCACTTTGTTTGATTGCATTCTCGCACTACAAGATCATAGGTTTAATCTTGTAGGTTCTCTATTTTTTAACATAGATAAAAAATAACTAAAAAAATAAAAATAAAATTTTTCGTAGTCAAGCATTCATTTTTTGAGATTTTGGTGATGCTAATCAAGTTATTTATTTCTAGCATTGCAAATTGTAACATTCTAGAAATAACTAAGTGTCTGGCAGGTTTTCCTTAAAAAAATATTGCTCTTGGGAATGAGCTTGAATACTTAAACAATTGTCTTTGAATGCATGTTGCACTTAATTTGATAAATCAATCACACTCTTGAATGGCTAAAGTTACAACATGAAAATCTAATCTTGAATGTATAACCAATTGAACACAACCTTTCATTTGAATGAATGTTGTTAAAACACAATCTTGAGTGACTAAAAAATCTACATGCTTTCATTGGAATGAATGATTAAGTAGTTAGAAAACAAAATCTTGAATTCCAAGTACTAAAATGAATGAATGCAATGAGCTTTCAGTTTAGGCATTAATGAACATTGTGGGAAAACACATCAAATTTTGGGGCTTAAAATAAAACTCAAACATTCTTGAATGCCTTAAAGAAAAATTGTTCTTATTCCCATCTTTTCCAAATATCTTCACTCAATCAATTTCTTATGTTGACCCAATTTTATTATGTTGTAACATTGATGTAAGTTGGAATAAACTTTGTATATTAATCATTAATGTCTTCAAGTATTCATTAGGATGGGTACACTAAGAGCTCTAAAATAGAATGAACCAAGTGTCTTGTGTGTCTTGAGATTGTGTCCTTTAGCACATCTTTGACTTCTCTATTTCATGCAAACTAGGACCATCTAAATATGTGATGCATGTACCAAAATTTGTTAGCAAGATCATCCACAACAACCTAGGAGTGCTTCTAGTAAGTTCATCATCCTATGATAAGTGCATCTCCTTTGGATAGAAGCTCAAATCGGTAAATAATTCGGCCGATATATAAATGAGAGGAAGGGTAAACCTTCTTTCTCCATCAAGCAAGTTTAGGTGATGTGTTCCTAGGGGTAGCTTGAGGTGGGAAAACTTTACCACAATTTCAACATGTCCAAAATAGATTCTTAAGTGGATCACATATGTAACAACCGAGTGGCTAAATCCATTGATTCAATTACAAACCAAATTAGTAGCTATCCTTTATCCTTACATCAAATCTAGTTTGACCTTAGGGATAAAGTGTGCTTGAATTTTCCTATTTGTGAAATGATCTTGTGGAAAACATTTGTTGAACATACACATCTATCAAAGTTGTTTATCAAATGTCCTTTTTGGCAAAAAGAGATTCATTATTTATCTCCCTCAAAATTGCTTTGTCCTTTGATGGATTGCTTGTTCACTTGATCCAAAAAATTGTCTCATAGTCAAAATAGGGCATACTTAGCATAGTCATTGTCTTATCAAAGTTTCATCCAAGCTTCCAAAAACATTGTGAATCTAAATCACATCCATTTTTTTATTTTATTCTATTTTTGTCTAAGTATCATCATTTCTAAAGTCTTCCATCAAGTCTTGATTTTATCTCCATGTCCTTACTCGCCAAGTTTTCTTTATCATTTTCCACCCCATTTCCATCTTCCTTGTAGTCAATCCTTTCTCCCATTCTAAGCTTAATCCAAATCCTAAACTGAGCCTTAGCATTCATCCATATTCATCCTTCATCCCTACCCAACTCATCATCAAAACATGATGTATCAATCCTATTATGATGAGTTTTATCACCCCACCTATTCTCCCACTCCATCCTATTCCAATGATGATGAAGGTCTTGTTGACTATGATGGGTATATTGAAATCCTTAGAGACATTCCTCCAAACATCCTCCAAAATCCATTATTGTCCTCATCCATGCCTCCTTCCTATATCATTCCCATAGATTCCTCTCATACATTATTCATGCCTCTATTTTCCACCACCTTCATATCCCAATCTCAACCCTTCCAAAACAATTGTAGTCACTACACCCCTAGTCCAAGCCCACCATCTAAATATCCTCTTAGCCACTTTCCAAATCCTCCAACCAATCCTAGTTATAAAATACATCACCCTAATCCTCTTACTCTACTCAATCCCACACACGCATCTCCAAGGAGTTTTACAAGAAAACAAAAAGAAAATCCATCTTCCACACCCATCATTCCTCTTATATCATCCTATCAATATCATCCCTATTTTATCCACCTCACTTATCAATCCCCTTACATGTCCTACCTCACATCCATGAAATCCCATCCGTATCTCCTTCTCCTAGAATTATCCAAATCCCATGTAATAAACCTAATGAGCCCATCCCCCATCACCCCATTTGCATTAAAGAATCTCTCATCTACCTCACTTAAGAAGAACATCTATACATATGCTATCGTACCACCCACTCCAATCCAATCCTATCAAAATCTTTTCCAAAAGAATGTTGAAATAACCCATGACATAAAAGAAGATCCCACCATCCCACTTATTCCCCTACATGATTCATTTTCACCAATCACTCCATCCAAAGAGCAATCACTATCCCCTCCATATCCAAATCCTACCATTATACATACCCTATTTCAAGGTCTATTATCCTCCCTCCATCCAAATCAAGATACTCTCCCCCAATCCCCTTTTCTTCATAATCCTTCATACCCTATAATCCATGGTAATAGATCTATAGAAGAAAACCTCACTATCATATCTGAAACTTCAACTCCTTCACCTACTGATGGACTCACATCTTGTGTTCCAAATAATGAACATCATATTAAAGAAAGAAATAAAAGTGTATCTCTAGATGTTGGTATCCCTTCTATCCTCACATGGTCCCAAGTCATTCCATCTTCATCCCAAAGTCCCCATCCATCTTAGTCCACACCTATTTTGGGCCCTTATCCTACTACTTCTTTTCATCCCTCCATTTTTTGGTCCTTATATCCCTTATCTAAATCCTCCACCCTTTCCATCCATTTTGGGTCCTTATATCCCTTATCTAAATCCTCCACCCTTTCCATCCATTTTTGGTTCTCATACACCTAATCTAAATCCGTTATCTCCTCCATCTATTCTAGGACCTACTCTTTCCTTGCTTTCATCTATTTTAGGCCCTTATCCTTCATTCCATCCATCCTCTTTGGGAAATAGTATGCATCCGTATATTGTATTCCAAACCATTACTCCATCCCCTCAAATCCCCAAGCTAGATCATTAAATAAACTCATCCTTGAATCCCTCCCAACCTTCAACCTCTATCTTTCCATCAACAATCCCTCCATATCCTCCATTCTCTTCTTCCCATACATTCGCCAATAGAAGCAAATTGAATGCCAAAATTAAAAATCATAAATCCAAAAATCCACAAAAATCCAAGCATCAACATGTCACCTCTAAAGTACATGTTCAAGAAGAGAAAAAATTCATCCAAAAGAAAGAAGAAGTCAATAGGCCACAAAGGCCCAAGTTAGAAAAGCCAAAAATCATGTAGATACCAAAGATGTTCATAATAGAAATCCATCTCAAAGAAAAATCTCAATTGGCATCCATTCTTGCTACTCAAAAATCCTCATTTGTTCATATACTTTATTCAAATCTCCATATATACATCCTTCATCCTCCCAATCCACTTTTATTCCTGATGCTTCTTACCCTACATTTCTAATCCTCCATCTTCCAACTTTATTTTTGGTCCTTATATTTCTCCTACTCCATTTTTTGCTTAATCTCATTCAAAACCATCTTTCTCGCTACTTCATCACCATTCAAGGTGTCTGCCAATGATGGTCTTTCCATTTTCCCCATCCATTATATGTCAACTCCCACCCTTCCTACCAACATCTATGAGTAAAACATCCATAAAAAGTTTTTAAAAAAAGAAAAAAAGAAAAAACAAGCATCCACTGGTGAAAACTTGACAATTCAAGTGTCATGGACAAGTACTATCATAAAAAATTGGCAAATAAGCATCATGCATAATCCCTCCATCCAAAATCTCTACACACTTAGGGGCAAGTTCCTTCACCCACCATACCCATCTCATCCCACCATACTAACAACATCTTATCCTTTTCATCCTACTTCAAATTTTGATAAAAATAAAAACCACCACCAAATGCATGATTTTTTTAATCCTCTTGATATCCATTTCACCATTGTAGCTTGTATCCACTATCCCTTATCCACCTATTCTTTCATCCATATAATCCCTCCATGAGCCTCGTGCACCCATCATAAGTTACCCTCTACCTCATTCACCTTTCACATCCTAGCTTCCATCTATCTCCCTCATTCTATTGTTGACAAATCTTCCATCCTATCACACCCCCTATAAAACGTCCTCTTGAATAACATATGATAATTGGGGGTACTATATTCCTTGGATACTATGTCATATCCATCTTTCCATTCTCCCATTCTAATACTATTTTCATCTACTCATACCCAAATCCATTCATCTCCCACTCCTTATCTTTTTTCATATTCCTCTACCTAACCTTCTATTAGTCATACCCTTTTCTTCTATCCTTGCACTTTACACCATCTCTCCATATTTCCATCACCTAGTACATCCCTTGTCATTGGTATCTAGCTCTAGGCTATCGCCATAGACCCCAATGTCATCCATTCATATCTTAATGCTCCTAGAAATATACCATCAACTACACCATCCCATTTCACATCTTTCAACTCATCCAATCACATTCTTAAATCTTCTGCCCATCCTTGTTACAAGCCTTGGTTACAATCAAATCATCATCATTAGGATACATCCTTCTCACTCCTTGTCTTAAATAATATATTTTCCTTCTCCACACCACCCTATAAACCCTCAATTGCCTATCTCCTTATCTTGAGCTTTTCATCCTTTCATCCTCTCATCATCTTAGCTTAATTCCCAAAAATACCCAAAAACCCCAAAAATCCAAATATACCAAAAACATAAAAAACAAAAACAATTTCAAAACCAAAAAACATCCATATATTTCAAAAATGCAAACATTAAGTATCATCTTTATTTGCTTCATTTAACATATTTTTGAATATATTTTTCTTCCCAATGATCTAATGCTCTCATATTTATCTAGTGTCTGCCTATAATTCTTTCTCCTTTGAGACATTTTTTTTGTACCTTGATTAGGTTTATAGGAAAACATTAGTGAGGCCCCGAGTTAATATTTTCCAAAATGTTTTTTATAGAGAATAAATACATAATTTTATCTAAGATAGCCATTTGAGATGATGAATAAGAAAATCAAAATCCACTACAAATTTTATTTGTTAAATGCACACTTCTTACAAACCATCCAAACACCGACACCCAAGCATTTGTTTAAAAAGAAAACTTCACACAACCCCATAAACAAAGATAAACATACTACTCATTGATCTCCTCCTCATAGAGGTGAGACATTTGGGATTCTTGTAGAGGGTATTCCCTCTTGCACAATTCCAAATGGTGACCCCTTGGAGTCATCCTCACACCTCCCTAGACTATATCCATTGGAATCAAGATGCTACCATGCCTCAAGAGAGTTTTTATCTACTCCATGAACTATTTCTCTAAGTATACAACTCCTCTCCTTTTCTCCAAAGGGACCACATGATGATATAACCCCATGTAGTATGCAACCTTTAGTGTAACTTTAACAGACTGATCCATAACATCTTTCATCTTTGCTCGCAATCTTTTTGCCCCTAGAATAGTTGTCATACTTTACACAGTATCATGTTCTCTTTCATATCTATTCGCTATCATTTTCATTGACTCCCTCTCATATTTCACCACATTCATCTAATTCTAGTAGCAAGTGATGCTTACATTACTTTCATTTAGCTATTCTTGTGACCTATACACTAAACTATTTGTCTACACCATTGTCTTCCTAAATGCTTCTACTTGAAACTACAGTAGAACTAGTTCATTCTAGATTCTCTCCATGTAGCAGCTCTCTCAGTAGCTAATATTACCTCCATAGCCTCCACTCACCCTTACTCAAAAAATAACATTATTTCCAAGTGTTTGGCTTCTGTCCATGTGCCATCTTCTTGATCCCTTTCAATCATACCTTGAAAAAAATATGTTTCTTTCTCTGCTTGGTTGGCCCACTCATTTTCTATCACTAGTGTGTTCTTCATCTCTTCTTCCATCACTATAGTTGCATCATGCATCACTTGAAATGGATAAAATGTAGACAACACTAGGTCACCTAGTTGTTATTCATGGATCCACATCATGTCCCCCAATTTCCCTTGTCAAAAACCTAATTGAAAAGATCACTTTCAGAGGGAGCTTGTTGATAAAGAATGTTTTCAATCATTGTTTTGTCACTGATGTCAAACTTACTATTTTCTAGAATGACAATTTCTTATAAGATCCAAGTACTATCACTTAGTTGATTGATGAAGAGAATTTAATCAACAAGATGTAACAAAAGCACCTAAGGGAAAGGATGAGTTATGGTTTTGTAATGAAGTGCAAGGATTAGTTAAGACAATGGTAAAATGATGTATTAAAAATATACTTGAAGATATGGAGGTTGGCCACACGTAGAAACACTAGAAGAATAAGTTGTAACAAGGTTGTCTGCAAAGCTTAACTAAGTTCATTAGTGAGTGCCAAGTCAGCTAGTTCATGCTGAGAAGATCTTCAGTTAGAGCTGGGAAAATGAAAAATCTAGAGTGTGTTGAGTGATACAAAAAGAGTTGAGGAAACTTCAGGTGCCAAGCATCAGTAAAATGTAGTTGGTGCTAAGTAACGCATTATGTGCCAAGCACCAAAATTTCAATAGTGCCAAGTTACTGCATTATTTGAAAAGTCAAAGATTTGCCAAAACTGAGTCAACAAGTTTATTATCTTAAATTTTATGAACCTGATGGAGGATAAGGATGATGACCTAGAGGCACAATTTTAGGTAAACCATTTTTGGGTGAATTTAGGAGGATTCTTCATAGTGTTTCTTGAAAGAACAAGATATGGGTTAGATTCAATGAATCCTACCTAATCCATTCCAATTAAAATTAAAGGAGGAAAGAATTGAATAGGAAAAAAAATTTCTAGACTTCTATTTAAGGAGTCATAGGCCAAGAAGTGAGAGCTACTTGGGTGCCAAATTGCGTAGTTGTTGAAGGGTGTCCAGAAGAAGGCATCGAAAGAAGGTGAAGGAAGAATAGAGCACATAGATTTTTCTTTGTTAAAGTGTTCATATAGGAGATTGTACTAGTACATCAAGCATGAAGACTCAAGGAGACAAAGCTTGAAAGGAGAACAAGCTATTAGAGCTACAAACATTGAAAGCTAGGAAAACTATAAAGAGCTAAACATAGGGCTAAAATTTGCAAGTTAAGTTACTCTCTAACAATTGTGTCAACTAGGGTAAAATCCTATGGACTTAGGTTGGTTTAATAGCCATTTGTAAATCCTTTAATAGGGTGGCATTCTAAGTGAATTTTCTAAAGTCCTCTAACGAGGCCCACTTCTAACAGGCTGGTTAAATCCTTTAATCAGGTCACAATTAACAATGTGTTGTAGCCTTTAATACGGCAGGCCTTTCATAGGGCATCACTTTAGAAGAGTGAAAATTGAGTAGCATGTTACAAGCGGTTTTTTCCAAATTGGGTTTCCACATAAATCATTGTGTTATGTGTTGACCTTTCATGTGTTATGCTTGCATGTTGATTTATTGTAACTTGCTAACTAGGAAAGTTTAAACTTGGATGTATGAACAGTCTAATGGGCTCACTTTACTTGATGAAAAAAAGTTTTAATTGGACATAAAGACCTTCAATAACTAATCCACCTCCCTCTTAGTTATTCTAAAGCATTTCTAATAATTGGTATCAGAGCCATCTGTTTATTTAGTTTAAAGGTACTAGAAGCAAGAAGATCAAGATGTCCAAGAGAGAAGTTCCCAAGCTTAATAGAGACAATTTCACTACATGGCAAAGGTTAACAAAGTTGCATCTTGGATCAATAAGTGATCATGCACAACCTCAATTGAAGTAGAACATGTTGATCTAGCTATACCTACTACAGAAGATATGAAGAAAAAGAAGGAGCACAATCAGGCAATGTTAGAGATTGCCTCTGCCCTCAACTATGCTAAATTTGATGACATCAAGGGATGTGACTCTACATTCAAGATGTGGAAATCCTTGACTGATATCTATGGAGGAGATCAGAATATTCAAAGAGAAAAAAGAGAAAGCCTCAGAGGAAAGTTTGATGACATGAAAATGGAGTAAGATGAGAATGTTGCTCAATATGCATCTAGAATGAAAAAAGTGGTAAGTGCAATAAGATGTTTGGGTGGTCATTTGGAAGATGAAATTTTCAATAGAAAATACTTAAGAACCCTACTCCCTATCTATGCTATTAGAGTTTTAGCCATACAAGAGTTAAGGTGTGTACCAAGAAACATGCTAACCTTTGAAGGTATAGTGGAAAGACTCACTACATTTGAGTTGTCCAACTTTGATAAATAAAAACCTGAGAATCTTGAATTTTCTTTCAAGGCCAAGCTACCATTGAAAGACACTAAGGAGGTGAAACTGAAGAAGATGAAGAAAAAGTTAAGGTGTGCATCCAATGACAACAACACAAATGAAGAAGATGTAGAAAAATTGGAGGCATTGCTAGCCAGAAGATTTCATAAAGGAAAAGGTAAATTCAAAGGTAGGCTTCCTATAATTTATTTTAATTGCAATGAAGTAGGAAATATTGCTACAAGATGCACATAGAAGAATAACTATAGAGAAGGCAACAAGAATAAAAAAAGAAGAGAAAATGATAGTAGAGATTACAAAGAGAAAGGCAAAAAGTACTACATTGTTGAAGAAGAGGATTCTAATGAAAATAATGAAAAGGATGAATCAAATAAAGATGAAGCAACAACACTATTAACCTATGTAAACAAAAATGACAAGTGGATCATAGATAGTGGATGCTCACATCACATGATAGGAGTCAAAAATAAGTTCATTACCTTTACTTAGTATGATGGAAATAGTGTTAGATTTGGTAATGATGCTCCATCTCAAATCAAAGGAAAATGTTCTATTAAACTTACAAAGGAAATCTCATATTATAATGCATACTATGTTGAAGGATTGAACTACAATTTTCTGAGTGTATCATAGTTAGGCAATGTAGGTTGCAAAGTAGAGTTTGGAAACAAAACTGCCAAAATCTATGACACTTATGGAAATCTAATAGGAAAAGGAGCAAAAACTAGGATTAATTTGTTTTACCTATATATGGAAGATGCAACCTATCTTATTGTATAACTTGATGATGTGTGGCTATCACATAAAAGGTTGTGTCATGTTAAGTTTGATAATCTAATTAGCATCAGCAAAAAGAAGAAAGTCAGAGGTTTTTCTATGATGAAGAAGCTTAAAAATACAATATACAAACAATTTCAACTAGGAAAGATGGCCAAGTCAAGTTTCAAAAGTAAAGTCTACACTTTTAGAGAAGTACTAGAGCTAGTCCATACAAACTTATGTGGCCCAATAGAAGTACAAAGCTACCAAGGAGATAAATACATAATGCTATTTGTGGATGACTATTCTAGGATGATTACTGTCATGTTCTTAAAGAAAAAATCTAATGCATTTCAAATTTTTAAGTGGTATTTGGCTAGGGTTGAGAAAGAAATAGGAAAGAATCTGAAGTGCTTAAGATCATATAGAGGAGGAGAGTTTACATCAAAATAATTTGAGACATTTTGTAATGATAAAGGAATCAAAAGACAAACATCATCTCCAAGAACTCAACCTCAGAATGGAATTGTAGAAAGGAGGAATAGATCAGTGATAGACTATGCTAGAACATTAATCATGGAGAAAAATGTTGCTCTAAAGTACTAGAGAGAATCTATAAGTACTGTTGTGTACACCTTGAATCAAGTACAAGTCAAGAAAGGTGAAAATGCAACACCTTTTGAACTATGGTATGGTCACCCACCCAATATAAAACAATTCAAAGTATTTGGTTGTAAATGCTATATTCTTAAAGACCCTAGGAATCAAAAGTTTGATTCAAAGAGTGGTGAAGGCATATTCTTTGGATACTCCACTAGAAGCAAAGCATATAAGTGTTTGAATACTAACACTAACAAGATTGTGGAGAGTGCAAATGTAAATTTTGATGAGCATGCAAAAATCTAAGTTGATGAATCCAAGAAACTAGAAGATTATAGATCTTTTGTATACTTCTATGAAGGAATGCCTACTAAAGATGAAGTTTCCATCCAAGTTGAGATTCAACAAAAAAAATTAGTATCAATTGAGTCACAATCAATGAATGTCAAGCTGCATTCAGAAGCTAAGTTGCAGAATGAAGAAAATGTACATTCTGATTCTAAAATCAGTACACATGGAAGAGATGACAAAATAATTGAAAGTGATGTGCAAAGTAATTTTAAAGCTGAAAGACCAAACATGGCAAGAAGAACAAAACCAAGACTATCTAGGTATGTGAGAAGACATCACCCTGCAGAACAAATCATTGGAGACAAGGAAGCTAGAACAATGACAAGGAATAGACTAAGCAATGAATTGTGCCTATTGAGCAAGATTGAGCCCAAAATAGTGAAAGATGCACTGTAAGATTACAATTGGCAAAAAGCTATGGAAGAAGAGATAGATCAGACTAAGAAAAATGAAACCTGGACTCTAGTTCCTAGACCAGTTGATAAGAATGTGACTGGTACCAAATGAGTCTTTAGAAATAAGCTTGATGAGAATAATGATATCACAAGAAATAAGGCTAGCCTAGTTTGAAAAGGTTATGCATAAGAATAAGGACTGGATTATGGGGAAACATTTTCCCCTATTGCAAGAATGGAAGAAGTGAGAACACTACTTGCATATGCTACTTATAAAGGTTTCACAATTTATCAAATGGATGTAAAGTTTTCTTTTCTAAATGGTATACTGAAAGAGGAAGTCTATATAGAACAACCAAAGGGATTTGTTGATGACAACAACAAGGATATGGTCTGCAAATTGCATAAAGCACTCTATGGTTTGAAGCAAGCACATAGAGTATGGTATGAGAGACTTCACAAATATCCTATGAAGATGGGATTTGAGAGAACAGATGACAACAAGAACCTATACATCAAGGCAGAAAAAGGTAAAGATATTTTGATATCTGAAATCTTTGTTAATGATATAATATTTGGAGGGAAACATGCCCTATGCAAATATTTTTTTGACCAAATGAAACATTAGTTTGAGATGTCAATGTTTAGAGAAATCAAATTTTTTATTGGATTGCAAGTACATCAACTGAAGCATGGCATATTTTTGACCCAATCAAAATATATCAAGGAGATACTCAATACATTTGGATTAGAAGACTCAAAACTAGTTAGTACACCAATGGTAACAGGACATAAATTATCCAGGAATGATGAGTTAGCTGAAGTAAATTTAGATAATGTATAGATCAATGATTTGAAAGTTATAGTATGTTGTGCATAGTAGACTAGACATTGCATTAGTTGTTGGAATAGTGGCAAGATTTTTTGCTAACCCAAGAGAAAATCATCTAATGGTAGTGAAAAGAATATATAGGTACCTAAAAGGAGCAAATGACTTTAACTTATACTCAAGAGGAGTGAAAAGTTTGAGTTGAAAGCCTACATTGATGCAGACTAGGGAGGTAATATTGATGATAGAAAGAGCACTAGTGGAGAAGCACTTTTCTTAGGCAAAAGGTTAGTCATTTGGTCTAGCAAAAAGAAAAGTTATACCTCATTGTCCACAGCAAAAGTTGAATATGTTGATGTTGCTATAAACTACACTAATATTGTATGGATCAAACATCTACTACAAGGTATGAAGGAAGAGGTAACTAAAATGGTGATACTCTATTGTGATAACACAAGTGCCATCAACATATCAAAAAATCATGTGATGCATGCCAAAACAAAGCACATTGCAATTAAGTATCACTGTGTAAGAGAATTGGTGGAAGACAAGCAAGGATGGAATATGCCAGCTCAAAGAAACAGATTGCTGACAACTTCACAAAAGCACTACCTAAAGATGCATTTGAGTATCTTAGAGGTAAGTTAGGGGTGATACCCCTATCCAAGCCTATTTGAAGCAAAAGTAAGTCTGCCCTACATCAAATGAGTTGATTGTTGAAATATTACACATTGATGCAAAGGATGCTTACTTTAGGATTTTTCCTGAAGTAATCAAAGTACTGAAAATCTAAATCAATCACAAGCAAGGTGACAGAAGGAGAAATTGGAGTACCTACAAATGTTATACTTGCATGTTAAGTTGCTAAGATAATATGTCTTTGGCATTGTTGTCAAAGAGGGAGAAATAGCAGAAACTGATCAAATCTATAGGATCAAATGGATAGAGGAAGAAGTAGTTGATACTAGAAGAGCAGAAAATGATCAATGCATGTAGAGGGAGAAATGATTTAAGAAGGAGTCATGAGCAACACAAGATCAAAGTGAATAGTGGTAAGCCATAGAAAAGAGGGAGAAAAATAATGTTTAGATATTTAAAAGGAGAATAGTAGAAAACAAACAAAAAGGAAATAACAACTCAAAGGGAGAAAATAGTGCAGACAAGAATCAATTAGAGAAATGGCAGAAAGGGAGAAGATAGTTTATCGGCAAAGGATTCAAAGGGAGTCATAAGCTAGTTTATGTTGGTGATAGAATAAATAGTTTTGAATAACGTTTTCTTTTTGACATTTGATTTACTATTTTAACCTAGTTAGCATTTTGATAACTTGGTTGATCAGTTTAGTTTGTCATCAATTCTAAAGAGGGAGAAATCTGATTGAAAAGATCATTGTGAGAGGGAGATTGTTGATAAAGAATATTGTCAATAATTGTTTTGTCACTGTTGTCAAACTTGCTATTTTCTAGAATGACAATTTCTTATAAGATCCAAGTGCTATCACTTAGTTGATTGATGAAGAGAATTTAATCAACAAGATGTAACAAAAGCACCTAAGGGAAAGGTTGAGTTATGGTTTTGTAATGAAGTGCAAGGATCATTTAAGACAATGGTAAAATGATGTATTGAAAATATACTTGAAGATATAGAGGTTGGCCACACCTAGAAACACTGGAATAATAAGTTGTAACAAGGTTGTCTGCAAAGCTTAACTAAGTTCATTAGTGAGTGCCAAGAAAGCTTGTCCATGCTGAGCACATTTTTAGTTAGAGCCAAGAAAATGCAAAATTTAGTTTGTGTTGAGTGATATAGAAGGAGCTAAGAAAATTGTAGGTGATGAGCATCAGTAAAATGTAGTTGGTTCCAAGTAACATAGTATGTGCCGAGAACCAGAATTTCAATAGTGCTGAGTTGCTGCATTATTTGAAAAGTTAAAGATTCACCAAAAATGAGCTGACAAGTTTGTTATTTTGAATTTTGTGAACTAGATGGAGGATAAGGATGATGATCTAGATGCACAAAATTTTAGGTAAACCATTTTTGGGTGAATTCAAGAGGATTCTTCATGATGTTTCTAGAAGGAACAAGATATGGGTTAGATTCAATGAATCCTACCTAATCCATTTGAACTAAAATTAAAGGAGGGAAGAATAGAGTAGGAAAAGTATTTTCTAGACTTCTATTTAAGGAGTCACAGGCCAAGATGTGAGAGTTATTGAAGCATGTCAAGAAGAAGGCATCAAAAGAAGGTGAAGGAAGAACAAAGCATAGAGATTTTGCTTCATTAAAGTGGTCATATAGGAGATTGCACTGGTACATTGAGCATGAAGAGTCAAGGAGATGAAGCTTGAAAGGAGAACAAGGTGTAAGAGCTACAGAGACTAAAAGCTAGGAAAATTGTGAAGAGCTAAACAAAGATCTAAAATCTACAAGTTAAGTTATGAGTTGTATTAGGTCAAAAGCCCTTGTTGTTACTCTCTAACAATTGTATCAGCTAGGGTAAAATCTTATGGACTTAGCTTGGTTTAAAAACCATTTATAAATCCTTTAACATGGTAGCATTCTAAGTGAATATTCTAAAGTCCTCTAACCAAGCAAACTTCTAACAAGGTGGTTAAATCCTTTAATTAGGTCACATTTAATAGTGTGGTGTAGCCTTTAATAGGGCAGGCCTTTCATAGAACATCACTTCAGAAGAGTGAGAATTGAGTAGCATGTTACTAGTGGTTTGTCCCAAATTAGGTTCCACATTGATCATTGTGTTAAGTGTTGATCTTTCATGTGTTATGCTTGCATGTTGATTTAATGTAACTTGCTAAGTAGGAAAGTTTAAGCTTGGATGTATGAATAGTTTAATGGGCTAACTTTACTTGATGAAAAAAAAGGTTTTAATTGGACATAAAGACCTTGAATAACTGATTCACCCCCCCTCTCAGTTATTCTAAATCATTTCTAACATCCCTTCCTCCATAATGTTGCTGCTAGACACATCACCACTCTCTATCCTACTTTTGGTAGAGTCTCTTCTACAGGTGGCTAATCTCTTGCATCCACTCCCTCTAACAAAACTCCCACACCTAGAGATTTTGTCTTCTTTTCCTTTTCCCTTAGTTTCATTCATTGCATCACACCTTCTATAAATGGCAATAGCAAGGTAGGATCTTCTTCTCCCTCTTCTTCTTGATCCTAAGCTGGATCGACTTGACTAGCATCCTTCACTTTCTAATCACACCACCGCGTGCTTTGATGAGGTGATGTTTCCCTCCCTTCTTGTTTTCTTTTCTTTATGCCCCATTTCTATCTCATCAACCACTTTCTTTCTACTTGGCTTTCATTTTCCTCTTCGCTCCATCCCCAAATTCCTCCCTCTACCTCCTCTAGCTTTTGATGTGTCTTCTCTTGTGAATCTACCATTGATACTTCACACACAGCTCAATTATTTTTCTCAAACTTATCTTATTCTATAAAAACACTCAAATGCATTGAGTATTCACCAAGTTTGTTCGCCTTTTATAGAAACAAAAACACTCTCCATATCTTCTACTACACTCTACTGATATCTTTGGTGACAAGCTCCAATACTCACCATCATAACATTCAAATCAAAAATCACCTCCATCCTGCCAACACATCACATGCAATGCCTTTAGATAGTTTTCCTCCAACATTGTCTCATCCTAATCTTTTCTCCTGCTATCTCCTCATCTCGGTCTTTTCATCTGCTATCTTCTTTTCCTGAGTTTTTCCCACTATCTCCTCATCTTGAGATATTTCATCCACTATCTTCTCATCCTAAGTTTTTTTCCATCCACTATCTTCTTTTCTTGAGATTTTTTTCCACTATCTCCTAATCTTGAGCTTCACATCGTCTATCTCCTCACCCTGAGCTTTTCATTCGCTATCCTCTCATTCTAAGATTTTTTCCACTATACTATATCATATAACTTTCACTATCCTATTATACCAAGATTTTGTATGATAAGCCATTTTGTAAATATCATGTTCACTCTGTTGTATATCCTCTAGAATCACTCCTTACCTTAGGCCCATTATGCATACCTCATTTGTTCATGTTTAATTGTAAATTGAAGTTATCTTGGTTAGATGCTTTAGTGAATCTTTGTAGAAGATCCCCTATCATCAAAATGTTTCCCTAAAAGGTCCTTCTTTCCCATCTCATCCTAGTTCCCAATACAACCAATAGATCCTTGTAGGATGCATACTTCCTCTTGCCTAATCTTGGTTTGTCAGTATCGTCCCATCGATCTCTTTGGAAAAAGGCTAACTTTTTCATGAATTTATATTTTCTTTTGATTTATTTTCTTTCTGGGATTTCAAGTTTGTTTCTTCAAGTATCTCTTCCAAGAAATTTGGGTTGTTCCCTCCTCAAAGTCACCATGATCATTTATATCATGGTGTACTACGAATGGGGCAATTTGAGAGCAAGGTTTTGATTAGCTCTTTCATCATCTTTGTTTAGCTTGTGAGTCAGTTGGATATGACCCTTGCATAGTCCAAACATTTGATCACTTGTGCTTATATGGTACACTTGGGAAATCTCATTTTCTTGTAGGTTAACTAATATGGTCTCAACTCTGATTCCTCTAGGTTCATGTATGATGCTAGGGCAATCCTTGTGTGTTTGTTTTGAGTTAGTCCTATGCAATATTGGTGCAAAGGCCTTGATGTTATTCATAACCTTGGAATGTCTACAATATTCCTATATCAAAATAAGTGCTAGACTACATTGTGGTGCTCCCCTTTGGAACAACCCCACACTCAAGCTTCAATGGATTCCTTGATCCATTCCATTCCATGGAAACACAAGCCATTTTCCCACATCCTATTGAAGCATCCCATCCAATCAATCCTACAATCATGATCCAATAGCTCTATCCATCACTCCCACAATATCTACAATCACTCCCACCCCATCCCAAACACAATTTATTAATCCCTAGTTATTTTTGTGCACCTAGTTTTCCTTTGTGTCATTCTCCCATAGTGAGAGTTTGAGTCCCTATTAATCCTCTCTTAGCTAATCTAAGTCCTCCCACTTTCCCTATATTCTTTTATCTTTCAAGAAGTCATTGGGCCTCATCTTCTCTCATCCTTTCCTTCTTGAGGGGGCATCGCATTGTCCAATCTCTTCTCTTTCTATTCAAGACAAGGGATACTTTTTTGCTATAAAAATCTTCTTCATGTTGTTTATATTCTAACTTTCTTGAAATAGTGTTCTCCCAACACTATATCAAAAAGGGGTAAAATGTAGACACCTAAATCTAATTACATCACTAGGTAATCTAATTTAGTCATCTTCTAGGATATTATTGATTAAATATTTTATATTTAATTAATTAATTATCATCCCCTAGTTAATTAATTAATTAAATTAACTATAGTCCAATTGATAGGATCAAATGATGACCCAAAATTAATTTATCATTTAAATCCCCATTCCTCTATTAAACTAAATAAATGCAAAAATATATTTAATATAATCCCACATCCCCAATTATTAAATAATATATTTAAAAAATCAATCCTAAAACCCTAACTAGTCCTCACTTAGCCAACTAGCTAACCCATCCCATCAAAGCTAAGCCACTTACCTCCTAACCCCCCTCCTAAGCTAAGCCTAATCCCCCTCCTAAACATGTGCACAACTTTAAGCAAGGGTTAAGACTTTCTATCCCAAGAAAAAGTCAAAAGTCTCCCCCTGTCCTCTCACATTCCTATCTAAGACCATTAATGGCTCTTACATTCCATAAATGCCCTAAAATGCTTCTTACATCCATCTTCCACACTCCCCCTCCATCATAATTCCCTTTGACCCCCCACTTTGATCACCCAATCCCCTTGTGACATTTGTCACAAGGGTAAAGCTTTGAAGAAGCATAATCCATATGCTTCTAGACCTCCCTCACCATTCTTCCATCCTTTAATCCTAACCCTCCATATCATCACCCCTTAGCCTATAAATAACACCCTCTCCCTTAAAAATTGATATCCACTTTCATGCAAACTTATAATGCTCCATTGAAGACCATAATTACTCATTTCCACCTTTATGCTACAATCCAAATTTACATCCATGGCTACATATTCACCCATCCACCCTTTGAAGAACCCCATAAAATCTTGAAACCTATTTGAGCACACATCCCTCATTTTCAAAAAATCCAAAGATAAATGACTCATTTGGAGGGCTTACCATACTTGATTTTCATTCTCCTTCATCGTTTCCTTTGTCCTCTCATAAGTGTAAGTTTATTTGGTATTGTGAGTACTTCTTACTCTTAGTATTCTATTTTTAATTACTAAAATAGGTGATGTAAAAGGTACCAAGACACAACATAACATCTAAACCCAAAGGTAGCAAGGAAACATAGGAAATCTACTATGTAAGTGGGCAAGTGCCATCGCATGAGTCAACTCTAAGGTTACTCTAGTAGCCTCTCTAGACTACGCCCCCCTAGTGTCTATGGTAGTGAGACTCACCATCATATTCAAGGGGGGTGGGACACTAATTTAATAAATTGGTTTGAATTTGATCACAATTTCTAACAAAAGAGCTTTACTATTTACCCAAGATGCAAGTGACCAATCTACAAAAATGATGTCACTTAGTCCATCTCTATCAAGCATATTTAATAAATTAAGGAAAATGTCTCATATGAGAGTGTCATTGTAGCTGAAGTAACTTGACATATTTTAGAGCTCAATGAAGCCAAAAATCAACCTCAAGCATTCAAGAGTTTGAGGATGGACTATAAAGCTTGTTAGCATCAAGGTCGATAGTTTTTATCATCATATTTAATTGAAAACACTAGTGACAGTAAGTTAAAAGAGTATTCTATGATAGTGCAACAATTGATTTTCCTAGTATTTAATCAGCTTATAACGTCAAAATCAGTCTCACAACATTTGGGGGACTCTGAATTGATGGTGGAAAGTGGAGAAGTAGATCATTTACATAGTAAGGGAGGTAAGTGTTCCAGTCTAGTGGATCTTCAGTAGTTTCTCAGGCATGATCTATTTGTTGAAGAAATGTTTTTTGATAGAAAATGTGCAACTGTATAGGTAGACATCTACACTAGAAATTAAATTATGTTAGAAAGAAATTGGTTGTACTTGTCACTGAAATTGGTTTTAGTATTTTGTAATTTTTTCCAACTGTGGTGCTTTTTTTGTTGAAAAAATTTCAATAGCAGGATTGCTTATTTAAGATCATATCAATTGAAAGATAGTTTATTGATAGTTTATAGATTAGATTGGGGTTGAGGTGCAGCATATTGTTTTCTTTCCTTTTCATTGTTCACATTCCTATTTCATTTCAGGAAATTGAACTTTCTTATTTTTTAATTAATCTTCATCTTGGCATTAAACAAATAGAGGTACAAAAAAACTCTTGTTAAAAGAGTTGCATCTTTGTGAATAAGTATTGCAAGAGCATCAATGATTCTTTCCAAATTATCAAGGGCTAGCACTTCAGCGATATTGATTTGGAGAATTTGAATTGCATTTTGAGCTTGACCTTTTAGCATACAAAGTGCTTCAACTCACACTATAACACTGCTCTAGTCAACTATGTCAAGAAGATAAGTTGTTTGTGTTGTTAATGTTATTTTATATACTAACAAGTTATTGAATTTAAGGGTGCAGGCTTGTAATGAAATTTTAAAACGTTCATGCCATAGAGGAGAGAGAACATTGACAACACCAATATAACTTGCCTCATGATTACAATACAAAAATATAAAGAAACAAAACTAGAAATTTTAACATATCGCTAAGTTGAGCATAAGTTTTAATATTTTCTACATGTAAGTGAGAGCATTGCCAGAGTGAGACCAAAAAAACCATATCCAACTTATTTGTAGCATTGACATTTCTGTTGTTCTTCTCTCTTAAAACTTGATTCCTTGAGCTTCTCTAACTCTGTAAGATGTGTATTTTTGTTGAGGGGTTAAGCTTAATTTTAATGTGCATTTGAATTGAAGACTAGAGCTTGTAGGTTATGATTTTTCCCTGTTGAATATTGATTTTGTTAAAATTACCTATAGGTTATCCCTCTTTCCAAAATTATGTCAAACCAAATGCAGATATATTCAATGCTAGCATGATGCACTTCACGTTACATCTTTAATGCATTGTAGAGAGAACACAAGACATAATCTCTGAATCATTTCATGTTAAAGTTCAAAAAGAGTAATTTATGATATTTAGTTTTCATATTTGATGCAATCTATGTTGAATTTTTTGGATACATAATGTGGCTGTATGCATATTGATTGGTGCGAGTTTGTATTATGTTTATTTATTTGACCATCTTCATTTTTCCATACACATTATTAAGGTCTAATATTATATGGTCAAGTATTTTGTACCCATTTTTGTTATGTTCCTTAGCATGGCTCAAGAAACACAAGTCATCAATGCACCTTCTACAAATAGGGTGCTATGGACTAGGTATATGGAGCAGAAATTCCTTGAGTTGCTTCAAGAGCAAGAATAGTTAGGTCAAAAAGTTGAAGGTGGATTCAAAAAGGAAGCTTGGACTACCATTGAAAGGCGGTTCAATGATGAGCTAAAGAAAAATTTGACCAAGGATAATTTGAAGAATAAATTGAAAACATCGAAAGCAGGATTTAGAGTAATAAAAGATTTAAGAAATACAAGTGGCTTTGCATGGAATGAAGATACACAGTGTGTGGATTCTGAAGATAGTGTTTGGAATGAGTTGTTGAAGGTGAAATGGTATTTAACATTCATTATGTTTAAGTATAACTTTATATTTGTAAATTTAGTACTAAAAGACAAAAAACCATTTCAATTATTTCCCAATTTGTAGAGGAAAGAATTCAAAAATGTAAAAGTGTATAAAAGGTAGCCATTCCAATACTATAATGAGTTAGCCTTCATTGTGGGAAATGACATGGTAGAAGGTACTATAGTTGCCTTGGCTCAGGAGATAGGGGAAGGAAACATTATGGATGTGGCCATCAATTTTAATGATGTTGGGGATGTTAGTATACCAGTTGATGCTAATAGTCATTTGGACGAAGACTTTGCTCAATCCAACCAATCAAGTGCAAGTGATAGTCAAAGAATATCACTATCTTCATCAAGGAAGGGAAAGAGAAAGAAGGCAAGCATGGCTAGTGCGATGGATACCATTTGTGAAACCATAAATAGGATCCACAGGGGTATGTTAAAGCCTTACATTATCAAAGTGGATGAAGAGGATTTTAAATATGTTGGAGAGAAAATATATGATGCCCTAAAAGACATTCTTGGGATTAGTGAAGATTTAATGATAAAGACCTATGATGATTTTTTGGTTGAAACCAAAAGAGAAAAAGGCTTCTTGAGAATTAATGAGGGGGAGAGAGTCAAATACATATAGCTTAAGTATGGAGGACTCTAGAGTTTTTGTTAAAACTATTTCAAATTATAGTGACCTTTATATTTGACTACTTCATAGCATGCCTTATGTTTTTATTAGCTACAAACATATTTTCATTTCTTGACCTTTATATTTGACTACTTCATAGCATGCCTTATGATTTTTATTAGTTACAAACATATTTTCATTTCTTAGTGTGATTGTAAACTTTTATCCTTGACTTGATTCCTAGTTGATATTGAAGATGTTTTTATGAATGATAATATTTCTGCACATGCTTGTTTCTATGGTCAACATGAGTTAGACCACATGTAATTTTCTTCTATAGTTTTTGTATGATCACAAGTAGCCATTCATTTGCAAATATATAGTTTAATTAGTCCTGAAAAACATTAGCTCTAATTGTTAGCTTGGTCCAGTATTGTATGCTCATTGATGGTAGACATGGTTGATAGGTGTTGAGCTCAATACACATCCGAGTAGATATCTTGCACAATTCAATGTGAAGTTCATTCTACTTTATGACTTTATGACATGTGTATACAAAAATTTATTCATTTCCTTTACTTGTTTAAATATTTAAAGATGCTTGTACCAGTTCTTTCTACTCTTCTTATATATTAACCCACACAGAGGGATTAGTGGACTCATTTGTTTGCTTTAATCATAGAATTATTTATAGATTTGATAGCTATTGGTACCAAATTCTTTACACATTAGTCCCAAACTTCTATTGAGCTACTTGGATAGGCATTTGGTCAAACAGTTTGCATGGTGTCTACGCTACTTCACATTATTTTGTTGGGTAAAATGCAAAATACTGTGATGTTTCTTATATCCTCCATTTTACACCATTTTCATTTTATAATAATGGAAATTCCTCTTATTTGAACATTGCCTCCCCAATTTTTATTAAAACCATGATACCCCTCCCCTACATTTTCTGGTTGTAAAGGCTTTTATCGATGATCATGAACATTTTCAAAAGGTCATATTGCCATGGTTGGCCATAACTAGACATCCTGTGGGTTTCTTTTACAATTACATGTTCCATTGATAGGTATGTCTTTCCATTCTTTCATAGTAGCTCACACATTGGAATATAGATGGCAGTAATATCTACATCAACATTACTAATGTCTGCATCAACATTTCACTTTAACTCTTGTGCTATTTGGCTCCTACGGATAATGTCTTAATTTGGACAATGTCATTTTTTTTGGGTGTGCACGATGTTGTTATCTTCTTTCTAGTCATATTTTTTCTCATTTTCAGAAACCTATTGTTTGATTCTTCACTCCAATAAATAATGCAGCAATAGGAGATGCTATACTTACACTTTTTAGGATTTCATATCGCTCAATATAATGATCCAATCAAATTTCAATTTTGCACCACTAAAATACATGCAGTGATGTATTTTGTTGTGAATTGATATTTAAATAAACTTTTAATAATGATTATAAATATTTTTGTATAGTGATTTAAAAGACTTTTATTATAGTATGTTTATTTTCATATAACTAATGTATTTTTTTATGTTGTGGAGTTGATGGCTTTAATCAATGTGCCAACATGTTGATGTGTTGTTGGCCCTTGTTTGTTAAAAATCTCCAACAAAAAAAAAAAATCCTAGGCGAAAATTTTGGTGTTGCCCAAATAAGAAAAAGGTCATTATTAATTTTCTTAGAAATTAACGTAATGAATAAATAATTATTATACTAGGAACTAATGAAGATTTTATATTGTAGGGACATGATGGATGTGGATTCTTTGGATGGGCTAGTGATGCACAAATAACAAGTACAGTGCATAATGATGGAGTAGAGTGCAAGTGTTGCAATAGTTAGAAGGCTGAAATTTACTTTTTATGATGTCTTGTTTGTCTTTTAATTGCATTTATTTGTTGGGAACATATGCAAAAAATGCATAGCTATAATTTGTATAAAGATTTGTATCGATAAAAAAATGTCTAATATTAGAATTGATATCTCTTATAAACTTTTGTTAAAATTATCTTTACAAATAAATCATATCTTTAGCCTCTAAATAAAACTAGGTTCAAACATTGTATATTTTAATTTTTTTATATATTTAAAACAAAAATGTTTGTGTTCATCAAAAACAAGAGACAATTGGCATCTCCCTTGATAAGGACGAGAATAGTCTTTAGACTTTCCTTAACACAAAGTTAAGGCCATCAGTCATTGACAGTTCTTACCCAAAAAATAAAATAATTTTAGTTTTGATATTATATTCAAATTTATAGTTATATTTAACATATTTTTTTATATTCTTTATGCATAAAATAGTATTTATAATCAAATTCTTCAAATATAATTAAAATTTTAAAAAATATTATCAAATATTTACAATTAAAAATTGTTACTTTTGACTTCTTTAACAATAAACATATATATTAAAAAATCACGCTTATAATGGAAACAATTGTAGGCAATATTGAATATAATTTAAAATAACTAGATTTAAATCCAATGAATTTAAGTGTTGGCATTAAGTTAGTATTTCCATTACTAACAACACTTATCCATATCAGTATAGCTACTGAGCTCAACACTCAGTTTCCTACACTCACCAAGCATTCTAGTGTTAACCAAGCTTTGAAGTATTCAATAGTTTACACCGAGCAGACAATGGCTACTGAGTGAATTTAGGCAATGTGAAGACTCACAGTGTCTATGGAGTAGTAAGTTTTTTTCATGGAAATTCAGTGTAAACTGAGCATTGGAAGAAGTAGTGTTTACCGAGTGAAGCGAGGTAAACTCAATGTGTAGTACCTATTGAGTGACACTACATCTACCGAGTCACTAGTGGTCACCGAGTTTAGAACTACATCGAGTGATTAGTATGGATTGAGCCTTCACTTCTACCAAGTGCATGATGATGCTAAGTGATGCAGTGGATGCCAAGTATCAGAAGGTCACCCAGTCAGTTCAGTGAACCTGAGTTATTTACTATTGGGCCAACTTTGTAATGTGTTGTTCACTTGTGTTTTGGTTGACCTTGCAGTTTTGTAGATTTTAAAGGTATATATATGTAAGATGTATTGTAAGATATTTTTTTTGTATAAAGTAATAGAGAAGTAATGTAAATAATTTTTGAGAAGCACATGTGAAGGATTATCAGCAGTGGTTCAAGGAATACATCAAGGTCAATAAAGAAGCAGAAAAGCTATATCCATCACATAAGGTGATCAGTGCATAAAGGATCTTATTAGTAATCAATTGTAAGTAGATCCACTACTTCATCTTAACAAGTGAATCAGTTTCTACATCCTTTAACAAGGTAGACTTAACAATCTTTGTATAAATCTCTTAACCTAGTGCATACTTCATTGTACATTTGTAAATCCTCTAACAAGGTGGACCTAGCAGTCCTTTGTGCTCCTAATAGGGTAGATCACTAGAAGTGGTCAATGTAAGTCTTAACAAGCCAACTTTATGTTGTAGTATTGAAGTTTTGTGGGTACCATCCCCACCCTAGTTTCACTTTCTATTTGAAAGGTTTTTTGGTTACCAAAACATTTTGTTCTTTTGTGTGATGAATGTTTTATCTTTCTGTATTAATGTATGTAGTAGCATAGATGGATTTATGGTAAATTTAAAAAGAAATTTTTTAAGTTACTAATTCACCCCTCCCCTCTAATTAACTTTTTATATCTTGAATATTTCCAACAATTGGTATCAGAGCTTTGTGGTTCTTAGGATAAAAGTTTGATAGCTTGAGCAAAGATCCAAGGACAAATGGAGATATTTAGACTTGACAAGGCAATTGAAAATGAAAAGCTAGATTTGGAGATGGCCATAGCTCAACTCAAGGAAGAAAAGAAGCATCTTTCCCAATCCTTGAAAAGAAGGAAGGAACTTGCAAAAAAAATGGATGACCATCAATATTTTGAAGAAAAGATTGAAAATTTTTTCCCATCAAGCAACTCAGATGAAGCTAATGAGGAAATCAAAGAACTCCTAGCAAAGAATGGCTCTCTACAAAAAGAAGTAAGGAAACTGAAAAGAGAACAAGAAATTCAATCAATCAGGCTATGTGAAATTTTGGAACAAAGGAGTAAGGAAAATGAAGACTTGGAGGCAAGAAATAATGAAGAATAGAATAATTCCAATTAGCATGAAGACCTCATTGATCAAATCACTAGAGAAAATCAAGAAATCAGGATTCTCAAAGCACATTATGAAAGGGAAATTAATGAAAGAATAATGACAGAACTGAGATGTGAAAAGAAAATTGTTAAAAAATTGAAGAATGACCTAAATGCTGAAAAAATAATCAATGAGAGAATGTTGAAATCACAAGAAGACATGAATCAATTGAATCAACAAAATGAGCAGAATCTTCATAGGCAAAAAGGTAAAGTAAGACTTGGATGCAATGAAGAACAAGGTGAATCTTCCAAGCAAGGTGCGAAAAGGAATCAAAAACCCTCGTGCAATCATTGTGGAAAAATTGGTCATACATCAAAAAAATGTTGGAGCAATGGAAAAGCAAAATTTAATGGAAGTGCTACAACTGCAATCAGCATGGTCACAAAGCTAACAAATGCAAGGAGAAATCAAAATTTGAAGGTAAATGTCACAAATGCAAAAAGCATGGTCACAAGGCATCTCAATAAAGATCCAAATCATTCAATCTAGCTGAACAACTTGTAAAGGTAATATTTTGATGGGACTACAATACCTGGTGCAGATGTTATTATTATGGAGAATATGGACACACTAGCATAAATTGTGTAAGGCATCACCTAAGAAAGAAAGATACTACTATAAGGTGTTACACATGCACTGAACTTGGTCATATAGCTAAAAACTGCATGAATCTAGGAAAAGTTGAAGATGAAAAGAAAGCAAGGGCTGACAACATAAGGAAACAAATGAGGCAGCAATGGATTCCTAAATCTACTGAGGATACAAGCTCAAATCATGGAAGTGAAGTCACTCAAGAAGTGGGTGACTCCATCCCCTCAAACTAAATTCTTAAGAATGTATTGAAGCTATACTCAGCAAGAAAATCATAAAAAGTTCCAAGAAATATGAGCAATGAAAATGATCCAATCAGTATTCTAGATACACTAGGATCACAGAAAGGTTATCTTTCATTGAGTTGCATTAGACTCCATCGAGGAAAGTTGGTTGAAGACCCTACCGAGTGAGGTCAGGAGTAAGAGAAATTTGGTTCATCTGCCGAGTTGATACTCTTGCCAAGTTAGGTCAGTGGATGACAGTCTATCATGCACTATGTCATTATGATACTGAGCATTTATGAAATTTTCTCAACAAAAGGGGCAATTTTGATTTTATTTTTCACCACATTCATAGCATTCAAAGAGCAGAGCAATTTGAAAGAGCAGTGTACTATTTTCAAGTGATTTAGCAGCAAGATCTTAACAAA
Source organism: Cupressus sempervirens (assembly GCA_028749045.1). Classification (NCBI taxonomy): domain Eukaryota; kingdom Viridiplantae; phylum Streptophyta; class Pinopsida; order Cupressales; family Cupressaceae; genus Cupressus; species Cupressus sempervirens. The sequence continues at coordinate 688,231,068 of CM053791.1, read as the reverse complement.
TTTTATCATCTACCAAGCAGCAATGGCATCTACCAATTGAAGCAGCACTAAACCAAAGAAGGGTTCTAAAATGCTAGTTAAGGGTGTCGAATGGAAAGCACCAAATTTCAAGATTTTTCTGGCCATTTTTGAATCACTTGATCCTTATGGAGCTCAATTGCAAATCCCACCAAAGGTACTCCTAATTAACAACATAAGAACTCATTTTAAATGTTCTATTCAAGAATTAGGGACATTAGAAATGGATACTTCCCTAGCTAAAATGTGTGTTGATAGAGTTTTGAAATCTGAGCATAAACATTTGGAAGCCAAAGGATTAACTCATATCCCTCTTATGCCTCAAAATTTCTAAGTAAAATGGATAAGATACATATTGAGTTGGTTTCACAATGGTCAATTATGGTTGGAGAAACCCATTTTTATTACAAAGAAGATGATACACAAGGTTATGGGTTTGCCAATACTAAGCAAAGCTAAGACAACCAAAACCCTAGGTCGGGAGGAACTGTAGAAGAAAACCCTAGCCGAGTGGGACGATAGAGGTTTGAAAATAAACAATGTCACTAAAATAGAGCTTAGGTTTGGCATCCACATCATTGCACACAAGATCTATAGCTTGAGTCGATCGAATAGCATCCCTTGTGAGGTAATTGACCTAGCATACAAGGTTATAAAGAAGAACCTTGAATTTGATTTGTCAGATGTGTTGCTAAAGCAATTGAACAAAAACATTGAAAGTGTGAAGACTTCCAAAAACAATTCCTTCAAGTTTGGCTCATTCCTTACCTGTTTATTCTTTTATGTTAAAAAATTCTTTCCATCCAAGGGCACAATTGTGTGGAGGAAAGACACCCCTGTTCTTTACTAGATAAATGATTTCATTGAAGAAATGGGTGAAAATTTTGAAAGGGTGTTGGATAACTATTTTGAGGAATTCAAGGAGAAAATGAACAATAGATTCTGAATCCAATCCAATCTTGTAGAAGACTACAAGGATGATATATGCTTCATAGTGGACTGTGATAGAGTGTACATTCAAGCAGTCATACTGAGAGTGGCATGGGTAAAACCATTGCCTTATGAAATTAACATTGATGAAGCTAGAGACATCATTGAAGCTTTAGTAAATGAGCCAACCAATCCAAACCTTCCTACATTTGGCACTTATGAGGAAGCCAAGAAGAGGATAGAGATCAGCATTAAGATTCCTCAAGCTCTTAGTAGAGGCAAGAAGAGAATTGCCAAATTAAATATAGTTGAAGGTCCTCTAATGCTTATCAAGGGCAAGGGTGAGGATAAAGAGGAGGAACATGAAGAAGAAGAAGAAGAAGGATCAGAGAAAGAGGAACCTACAAGGAAGAAAGGTAGAGTGATTATCACCAAACCACAAATGAAACCTATTGTAGTTTTCTCCAGGAGAGAAAGGAAAGGTAAAAGTGAACTAGTATTCATTCGCTCTCCACCTACATTTGAGGAAAGGATGATATAGCTAAGAGTTGGAGCAGGAATTTGCAACTTCAAAGTTCTCGAATATGAGACTTAGACTCTAGCTACACAAAAATAAATTGAGGAATTAGTCATGGAGAAGATGGGTATTTGGAAATAATCCCTTGTACAAGTTCAACCCCAAATCCATGTAGATCTATTTTCCAAAATTAAAGTTAGATGGGAGAACATGGTGCAAACTATAAAAGACATCTTTGAACAATAATTGAGACAATTAGTACCAAATATGACTAATGCAGAAATAAAGAAGGCAATAAAAGAGCATGAAGATAGAATGATTCTAAAGCTTAACTCATGTTTTATATTAATGAACAACATAGAATTAGTGGTTAAGCATGCCTTAGAAATCTGGAGCAATGTATATCATCTCAACAAACCATTAGATGAAACAATTATAATTAGAGATGATGATAGTGATGATGGTGATGATGATGATGAAAACACTCCTTCAATCTCAGTTACTATAGGAGAGTTGCATGCTCTAATGGAGGAAAAGGAAGAAGAGGAAGGAAGTAGAAGAGATGGATGAAGAAGAAAAGGAGGAAGAAGCAGAAGAGGAAGAAACAGATGAAGATGATCCAGTCATAATAGCAATAGAAGAAATAGCATCTCTTCCTCACACTCCACCTCATACTGTCACATCTGTGGAGATAGCTTCTAGTAGTGAGATTATGAGCACAACAGTAACATCAATTGTTCAATCTTCACCAGCCACCTCCTAGCTCCAAGTGCCTACAATGGAAGTATCAAGCACATCATCTACTAAGATAGCTATTATTTCTTCAGCTATCGAGTTAGCTCCCTCTACTTTAGCATCATCATCAGTATGTGCAACAATAAGTTCTAAAATTTTGTCTTCATCAATTCCTATAAGCTCTATAGTTTTATTTTCATCAGCATTATCTACATCTACATCAATTCAAGTTAGTTTAGACATTTCTATGGGTTATCTACCGAGTGTGGTACCATTTTTGGGAAGTGTTTTAGTGTTTTACTCAATTAGTACTCCTAGTCTTATCCCATTTTTCACTGCTAGCCCTTCTATCTCTACTATTGTGTTTGTTCTAAAGGTCAAACCAGTCATCACTGAAGTAAAACAAAGGAAACCATTGAAACTTTTGATCACTGGAAAGGAAATTGAATAAGACATTAAATTAGACATAGAGATAATACCTAAGATTGACTATGAGACTGTTACTATTGAAGAAATGAGGTTAGCTAGTCAACTCATAGAGAAGAAAGCTACGCAGAAGCAGTTAAGGTCTTAAAGGGATAAGGGTACAGAATAATTGAAAATGCAAAGAATATAATTACAAAAGCTTTAGGTGTTGAAGTGGATTCCACTCAACATATTTTGATCCAGTTAGAAAAGGCCATATAGAAATATAATGAGGATTCCTCTGAACAAGAGAAGCTAATTGAAAAAGCTAAAAGGAAGTTTGATAACAAGGTGCTAGAGCATATTGCTTAGTAGATTGCAATCAAACAAGTTGAATTGTCCACATTTTTGGGTAATTTTGAAAATTCTTTTAATAATGCAGCATCACTTTTTGAAAAACTTTGTGATGTGTCTAGTTTTACCAATGAAATAAAGGAGAACCTAAATAAGATTGATGCTGACATGAAATCTAGTGCATCAAAGTTGCAAGTTGACCCCTCTTCTAGCTCCTCTCATCACACCAAGGTGAAATATCTAGTAGAAGTGTAGGTAGAAATTCTAAGAGAAGAAGCAAGAATAAGAGCAACCTTGATTGATATTTAGAACATGATCTTGCCAATAATGGATAATATGCAGAAATATATTGCTCATTGCAAAACATTGGTCCAAGATCAGAACTTCTTAGTGGCTGATCACATGATCAAATTATAGGTAGAAATTTAGATTGCTCTCTCTACTTGTCAAATTTTGCAAGAGAATTGGGATAACTCATTCACCCTTATTCTCAAGGTACACCATAATTCATTCACCCTCATTCTCAAGGTACATCAAGAATTTCTCTCATTTTGGTGTAACTATATAGATATTATATGTAGCCCTTTGGCATTACTATCAAAAAGGGGGAGAGATATCAGTACAAGAAAAAGGGGAAATTCTATATATAAAGAGAGATATCAGTATAAGTGAAAGGGGGAGATAGCACTCAATAGAGTTAGCATGTATATGTGTATAGCTATGTACATAAGTATCTTTGTATATAAATTATATTTCATCAAGGAGATATATGTGGAAATGTATATGCAACAACTTTACAAAGATCAATTTTGAAAAACCAAAATTCAATAAGTTAGTTTATGTACATATGTTTTGGCTTATAAGTGTTTTGTCACTAATGCCAAATTGGGAGATTTTTGACATTAAGTTAGTATTTCCATTAGTGACAACACTTATCCATATCAGTATAGCTATCAAGCTCAGTACTTAGTTTCCTACACTCACCGAGCATTCTAGTGTTAACCAAGCTTCGCAGTGTTCAACATTTTACATTGAGCTGATAGTAGCTACTAAGTGAATTTAGGCAATGTGAAGATTCATATTGTCTACTGATTAGTAAGTTTTTTTCGTGGAAATTCAATGTAAACTAAGCATTGGAAGACGTAGTGTTTACCGAGTGAAGCAAGGTAAACTCAGTGTGCAATATCTACCAAGTGACACTACATCTACTGAGTCACCATTGGTCACTGAGTTCAAAACTACATCAAGTGATTAGTATGGACCAACCCTTCACTTCTACTAAGTGCATGATGATGCCAAGTAATGCAGTGGATGCCAAGTATCAAAAGGTCACCGAGTCAGTTCAGTGAACCTGAATTATTTACTATTGGGTCGACTTTGTAATGTGTTGTTCACTTATGTTTTGGCTGACCTTGCAATTTTTTAAATTTGAAAGGTATATATGTAAGATGTAATGTAAATTATTTTTGAGAAGTACATGCAAAGGATTATCAGTAGCAGTTCAAGGAATGCAACAAGGTAAATAAAGAAGTAGAAAAGTTATATCCATCACATAAGGTGATCAGTGCATAAAGGATCTTATTAGAAATTAGTTGTAAGTAGATCCACTACTTCATCTTAACAGGTGAATTAGTTTCTAAATCCTTTAACAATGTAGACTTAACAATCTTTGTATAAATCTCTTAACCGAGTGCATACTTCATTATATGTTTGTAAATCCTCTAACAAGGTGGACCTAGCAGTCCTTTCTGCTCCTAACAGGGCAGATCACCAGAAGTGATCAATGTAAGCCTTAATAGGCCAACTTTATGCAATAGTATTGAAGTTTTGTGGGCACCATCCCCACCCCGGTTTTACTTTCTATTTGGAAGGTTTCTAAGTTTCCAAAACATTGTGTTCTTTTGTGTGATGAATGTTTTATCTTTCAATATTAATGTATGCAGTAGCATAGATAGATTTATGGTAAATTTAAAAGGAAAATTTTCAAGTTACTGTTTCACCCCTCCCCTCTTAGTAACTTGTTATATCTTGAATATTTCCAACATTTAAGATCCAAAAATTTGGGTATGACAAAGCAAATTGATTAAACTTGGCTACTTTCACTAGGAAATTAATGTGTGGGCTAAGCAAGAAAATATATTTGTGGATAAGAGAGGTCTAAATATTTAAATTTTTTAAACTTTGAAACACATTTAACTCAATATTAAGTGAAATATATTTAAAGGTTGGATATACCTTGTCTAAATATTTAAACTTTTTAAACTTTGAAACACATTTAACTCAGTATTAAGTAAAATATAAAGATTGTGATATACATTTCTTAATGATAAAGTCAATTTATAATGAAGAGGGTAGTAAATTAATTTGAGTTTTAAAAAAATAAAAATAAAATATTTTTTATAAATTCATATTAAGATTTTTTTAAAAATCTTATTCTAATTCCTATTTTTATTGATGCAACCAAACATAGAATAGTCATCTACTAATTCCTCTTCCAGGACAACCAAACACCTCCAAATGATATTCTAGAATTTTTTTTTAGAATGCACAAATTCAAAAAGAGAGCTTATTCCAGCATAGTTGAATTTTGCATTGACCAATTCTTGCAACCAAATGGGGCCTAAAGGTCAATTTTCAACCTTTTATTTTGACCAAGCCCTTAAAATGCTTGTTGAATACATTTTTTTGTTTCTATGCCCAAATTGGTTGAAAGTTTGACCAAATTAGATTTTCCTAATTTGGTCAAAATTGACCAACTCAGGCTCAAATAGCAAAAAGAAAAGAAAAAAGTGAGTTTATTATTTCATTGTCAAAGTTTTGGATACTGGCTGCATGACCCGCAAGAGTTATTTGAGGTGAGGTTAGTTATTGTTTGAATAGAAGTAAAATTATCTAGATTTTAATTTCGTCATCCATATATATATATATACAGACACAAAATCATTGAGATAAAGAATCATTTAGAGTCTAAATAAGGGTAGAAAGCCTCTAAATGTGAAAAGAATTTGAATAGAGAATCACCATTGAAATAGAATGCTACATCAGGTAGATAAGAGGACCATCCTTACATCTTAAGGTTGTATAAGCAAGGTGAATAATATTTGTCCATAATCATTAACATTATTAGACAACTGCAAGGAATAAGAGTAGTGATATCTTTACTATAGATTGTCAATATATATATATATATATATATATATATATATATATATATATATATATATATATATATATATATATATATATATATATATATATATATATATATATATATATATATATATATATATATATATATATATATATATATATATATATATATATATATATATATATATATATATATATATATATATATATATATATATTATGCCCTTCAAATTACTAATGTATCATATTAGATTAATAAAAACTTTATAGATAGTGGAGATACCTCCTTCTCCAATAATACTCAACTCATGTGTGGTCACAATAATGAAACTTCCGTGGCAAGGTTCTCCCTTACTAGCAACAAAGCATCTAATTGGTCAATGTGATCTACATCATCTAGAATGATTAGAACACAAACATATCTCAAATGGCTTTCCAAAATCTCTTTGCCTCAATCTACATGTTGAAAATCTATGATGTTAAAGTTCAAGTCCTTCAGAACCTCCTTTTTTTTCTCATGAAATTGATTTTTCTTTGGAGCTTCACAAGCATCAAAAAGAAAAATCAACTTATTAAACAACAAACATTTCTTGTTATAGAGATGTATTACACGAGTAGTTTTCCCCAAACCACCCATTCTATAGATTCCCACAAATTGTCTAGGCCCAATAGTAGATTGAACTAGAATACTAAGACGGAAATCTTGTTCAGCTTCATCCAAGCCCACAAGATGCTTGGAAACATCTAACAAATTCTTCTCTAATTCTTTTAACACATGATTCACTACATTCCTCCTCATTACTAAACAATCAACATGTAGAAAAGAGTAAATATTCAAAAAGATAAAAATTGTGAGGTGAGCTTTTAATATAACCTTGTCAACCATTTTCTTAATTGAAATTTCAAAAAAAAAAAGAATAGTGCTAATTGAATTGTCTGATCTCGAGCATACTAGTACAGATAATGAATATGTAATTTTAAACACTTCTTCCTACAACTCATATGCTTGAATCTATATGTGCCTTTGTATTGATTCTCTACACAACTTATAGAAGTCCATTCACATGTGTCTTCATGGCTATCTATCAACTATCATGTAATCCTAATTGCAGGTTGTCATATGGCCTCTTAACACTTTTCATATTCAAGATTTAAGAGACATCAATTTAATTTTATATTTTTAATTAATGTTATGGGATTTTAGAAATATGATTCAAAACATAATTAAATTAAATTTAATCTACAGAGAGATCTTTTATAAGGTGATTATTACATCTTAGCATAATAATAAAATTGATCTAATTGCATACATATTCTAGAATCCAAATAATAGAACAATAAAACTCACTCAACCCTTGCTAAGGGACTTACCTCAAGATCCTACACAAAATAATGCTGACTACGAAAAATGGGGAGAATTCGCAAGAAATTTTACAAAACATCTCATAGAAGATATTTTTAGAAAGAAACAAGCTATAACCCAGTTAAATTGATCTAGTTCCTAATTAGTTGGGTTGATTACAAATTCCTATACAACTGTCATTGGATTAGGTAAATGCCATAATCATGAGGCTCATTCTTTTGTAGAAGCCTTTACCACAATGAAATTACCTCTAAACCATGCAAAGGATTTTGAAGTGATTCCCAACCTTGAAATAATCTTATAAGAAATGGAAAAGAAAATTCAAATGCAATACATGACAAATCGTAAAACTTGTAGTCCTCCTAATATTTGGACTATAAATTCTCAAAGACACTTGCAAGTGATTCCAATGTCATGGTACCCGCCACAAAACTTTCTTGGATTCTAACTATTGGTTTCCATAATATCCTCTATGTTGTCTAGCTATTGTTTCTGTCATGTAGTATTTTTCTAAAGTTGCTCCTTCTCCTTTTGGTATATTGTCATAGACTCTCTCTCTCATGCCTTAAATTTTGATTGTCAAACTTCTGAATATCTGCCTCTACCATATCTAAAATTAAATTCACATTGTGTTGTAACTTTGGCATAGCTATTTGATGATCGATAGCTTACATTTCAGCATTCAATTTTTCAAGATTGGTCAACACCCTCACTTGTGGACCTCTCATATCAAGCATTTACTATATTGTTTCAACACCATGTCCTTGCTTCTGAGCTAACAATTCTTGAGATGCATTTTCTTGTAAAACATTAATTTTGTAGAAAATTCACCGAGAGGCATAAATGTTGTCATAAATACAATGACTCTAATCTTCTCTAGGAATTTCTCCATTATTGAGCTCAAAGTCATGCCTCCAACACTATGAACCACCAATATTACCTGCACCCAACAAATTAAAACTAGATAAACGTAAAAATAATTATTTATTGAGAGGAAAAAGAAGAAGTGATGTAGAGATCATACTTTTCGGTGGGGAGGAAAAGATTTTAACAACTTAATAAGTGGCTAATTTATGTCAAACCATGTTTAAATTTGATGGGCATCCATTGGGTGAATTCCACAGGAGGTAAGATCTATTGTAGTGGCACCATGGCCTTCCTTTCTTAGGAGAGGGAGAAGTTTGAACCAACACCAAGCTCCATGACATCCTCAATGAACTAACACAAAGTGTGTATTTTCTCATGCCACTACATTTGCCTCCATCACTAATTTTCTTTAATGAATTAACTCTTTCACAAGAGTTGATTATAAGAAAGGGGAGAACAAATACAATAGATATATGACATCATGTCAATAGAATAAAAAGATTAAATGCATCCATTTCATAAGTAATTCAAAGAAAGTATAATGTAAAGGTTATTTTCATCACAACTTGATTGAAAACAATGACCACTTACATGTGTCATCATTTTTGAAAAGAGAGACCATTAAAGGGAAAGGGAATAAATACAATGGATATATTACAACATTTCATATGAATTGAAGAAAAATTATTGAATGATGAGATATATCTAGATCACATGATTAGGTAAATCAATAAATCAAAGATAATTTGCATTAAAAATATTGACTACCAACATGACTTACTATGGATACATCACATCATCTCACATTTCTTCATATTGAAAATAGAAATTACATTCAAAACTAATAACATCAATGTTGTTTGAAATAACCATCTATTGCCAACATGTGCCATCAATAGTTTATTGTAAGAAAAGATGAACACATATAATAGATATATCATATCCTATGACATTAATTAAAGGAAAAAAAAAATTGAATGATGAAACATATCTATATGACATGATAAAGTGAATCAAAGAGGTCAAAGATTACTAGCGTTACAATTTGATTCCAAAATCATCATGACAGCTATATCAATCAAATTGAAAAGGAACTTTTAACTATAATTATCTATTTTCTTTTGAAGATTATGATCAAATTGATAAGTAATTATTCTAATATTAGATTTTCATGAACATAACCTTTCTTCAAAGATTCTGTTATAAACCAATATGTTGATGGCAACTTCAAATTCATCTTCATTGATTTTAAAAATCCTTAAACTCTCTATAAGCCAAAACAATAGCTCTATATTATTAAGAACTTAGAGTACATGAAATTAGCTATTTAATAGCTATGGATACCCTTTCCAAATAACATGTTCATATATTCTTTTAATCTTTTTTCTATTCCTTTTCACATATATTGATATACTTTTTCATGATCTAGTGGTATAAATGTTGTCATTCCAATACATACATACATACATACATACATACATACATACATACATACATACATACATACATATATATATATATATATATATATATATATATATATATATATATATATATATATATATATATATATATATATATATATATATATATATATATATATATATATATATATATATATATATATAATATTTTGTAAAAGATTAAATTAAATTAGTTATGATAAATCATTTTAACTCTTCCCAAATGATTTTATCATCCTTGGCCACAAATAAACTATGGGGACTCTTCCATATCTCTCCAAGCTAAACACAAAGTCTTATTGGATTAGAAATGGATGTTTGTTTCATTTTCACAAATTCTTCACTCTATCTAATAAAATCTTACTAAATCATAAAACCTATTGGAAGTACTGGTCACTAAATCATATATTGAAGAAACTTATCAAGAGACATGGTTATATAGAACAAACAATTCTATCCTCTTGTACATACATGTCTCACCTGCCTGCCTGAACAAAGTCCTTAAATTTAGATGTGTATTTAACCAAGTCAAGGATCAAAAAATTCAGACATAAAAGTGTCTTCTTTGTTTAGATTGATTTATTGCGAGAAGTCTTGAATTCAACACAATCTAACATAAAAATGTCTTTTTGAGTTTGTTTAAAGAGATTTTATCTTGTTACTTAACATGGTTTTGATCGAATATTGTTGTGAGAGGGTGTGTTTCAAGATAACACCTTCATTTTGATTTTCCTTATTGGGCATTTATAATGTAGAGTTACACAACAAAGATTCTTCCCAATCCAAAGTTCAAATGTGGAATAAAGTTTTGATGCATTATCAACTCAAACTTCTACTCTTCCTTCTTCAAGATTCCTAATTCACTTCTTGGTTCCTACTCCCCTCCAAGGCACTATGAGTCTCAATATTCTAACCCAAGACTTAAGGTATTCTATACTAGTTTAAAAGAAGGAGTTTATACTTTTTTCAATCACCCAACTTTACATCTAAAAGTTGATTGCCTACATATCAGACTTGTGGCCTTTAGCCTACTTGTAGACTAATTCTCTCCTAGTGACTTCTCTCCAAACAAGGATGAGATTATGGTTTCAAGGATTCTTAGTATGGACTTGGAAAGTTTAGATACAATCCTTACTTTTTCCCAAACAACAATAATTAGCTTCACTTTGCAATACAAGCAACTACAAATAACACTCTAGCCTAGGTGATCAAATTAGGCTATGGCTTGCTAGAATTTCCTACATTAGGTGCTTAAAACTGATCTATTGATTTTGTGACCTCCTAAAGACCAAGAATGAACTATTTCATCCACAAAATCTGACCCACAATCTTCCATTTCTAATTAATTTCTCAAACAACGCATTCTAAGGCTAAATACATAGTCATATTTAGACTAGGACATCAAGTTTGAAGTGTTTAATGGGTTTTTCCTATCTTGATCCTTTGAATTCTCAAAATCCATCTTAACTAATTTCCTTTCATTGAAGGGCATAAATTTGCAACAGTGAAACTGTAAGTTATGGTCATTTCTTGGCTTCAAACCTTGGAAATGAGGGTTTCAAACTTGCAATCAGAAAAATTGTTATAACTACCTCCAAACTCAATCAAATTCAACCAAATTGATGCAAAGGTAAGGGTTTAATAAGGAAAATCCTAAGTTATGTTGACACCAATCCAACCAACTAGACTGACAACTCACCCAAACTTCTACACCTTTATACAAGAATAACACTGAAGGATCATTACTAATCCACACTTGGTAAACTTAACTCTGTACCCTTGAATAGTGTATTCATACAATTTAGATCCATCAACATGTTAAGGGGTTGAATAAGTGTTCAAAAGAATAAGGAACTAATGGCAATCAACAATCTAATCCCAACTTTCACTATTCTGTCCAAGTAATGTAGTAATAGGCCTAGTAGCCCTTCCACAAGCAATTTGTGCCATAAGCAAAAAATACTCCAAAGGACCCTAGGAAAAAATTAGCATTTCTAACACCCTTTATTGAGTTTTTGATATTCCCAAAAAGGTGGGTTCTGATGTCACCTTTTGACCTTCTAAAACATCAATGCCTAACAAACCTAATTGCCCCAATTAGGTCACTTTAACAAAGGAAGTACCAAACATTCAATGAAATGGACCAAACCAATGCATGGAGCATCTAGCCTAGGACAAGGAAAGAGGGATTCCAAAGTTTTATCCATTGGCTCAAACCCTAAGGCATGCAACTCAGCAAATCTCAGTATGTAGCAGAGTTGTCACATGGGAATGCCAACTCATTCTTGCTTATACTATACAGCCACCATCTGCTCCTACCCTGAAACCTCCAAAATCCTAAAGAAAACTTGACAATCTCCCATTCCATTGAAAATCAGATTTTTCCAACAATGGAAATGGGAGTTATTGTCATTTTCCTCCAAAACCCTAGGTAGTTAGAGTTTGTAATCAAATTTCACAAAAAATCTTATATCTCCAATCTCTAGTCAATTTAAGAGCTTAGAATAGGCTCATTAGAAAGGTATCTCCTTAAGCTTCAATAAAATTTGACTCTCCAACCTCTACTATCTATACAATTCATACAAGGAATAGAAAAATAGAGTTTTTGCAAGAAAAATGAAGGTTTTTATTGATTCAAAAGCAAGATCTTACATTGTGTGTCTTCCACTTGCCTATAGGGCTTATGAAGACCTTCCTCCAACTGGTCCAACCAAATTTTGAAGGTTGTGACCATTGAAGGGAACCATTACAAACAAAAATCATTAATGTAGTGTAAATGTTGCATTATTGTTATTGTTATGCAACTTATTTAGATTTTGTGACTTTACCATGACTTCTAAAAGACTCTACACCTCCTAAGACTCCTAATATGACCTTGGGATACTACTAGATCCCTATAACCTCATGAGACAACCAGTTTACACAAATACCAAAAGTTGTTCAAGGGTTCACACAATAGGATCAGTATGTCAGAAAGAGCCTAATTAGCCAAAATGCTAGAATCAAGGATTAAGAAGGCCTAGAAGACCTTAAGACTACTTATTTTTGATGGGGTGCTCCTACACCACAAATCAATTGAAAATGAAAGGTAACATTGGCATCCAACTTCACATGTGCATCATCTATCTGTACCAATCTATATAGAGCTATACAAAATAAATTTTCTACACAAAATAGGTTTTTCCCTTCATAAAATGTTGATTCTTTTGTACAACTTGATGATTAGTTATGAAATGGACACAATGAGTCTTAAATACCTTCATCCAATTATTTTAAACCATTTTTTTATGGCTATGAATGTTAGGAAGCCAAAAGGACATTTTTGACAACTTTTCTAAAATTGCATTTGTTGCATATTTGAAATTTCTTGTCAGAAATGACTACTTTTTGCATTTTTTGATCCTAATGGACACCAAATTATCCCAAACCTATATGAATGGTAGGAAATGTGTGTCTAAGGTGAAACAAATCTATTTTCCATTATTGAACAACAAAACACTCAAAAACCAAGAAAACTCAACCTAGTGGACTAAGGACTCTCTTGGCTTATAAAGTGACCACAAAGAACCTTGGCCATGCAAAAAGGATGGTGTTAAAACATCACATCCTTATTACATCACAAAAAAAGAAAACCAAAACTCTTCAAGAAGGATAGGCCTAGGTGCCCTACACCAATTTAAGATAGTTGTAGAGATAATTGAATCTATTCTCTTTTAAATACTTATTTACTTACATATCAATAATATTTTTATCATATTTAAACTATTTTTTGGGGTATATTTGTTAAATTTGGTTTGTAATGATTGTAACATTAGAAAATTATGCATTACTTTAGTTTCAAAGAATTGGCATGATGTTTGAAAATAAATGTAGAAATTATATCTATAATTATTAAAATATCATTTCAAAGTAAAGTTTAAGACAATAAACATTTTGTGTGTCATATGATTCCTATATTTGGAGGACACTGAAAGGTAATAAGAAATTAATTTTTGTTTATAATCTTATTAATATATACTACTTTCAGGCATGCAACAAGTTAACAATAGATTTTACGCACTCTAAGGACATTAATAAATTATAGTGCATATCCATTTTATAATTGTACACACACTTTATAATATTTGGTAGGTAAACAATATTCTTCATTAGGTGTTTTAGTGATGAAGTTCAAAAACTAGTGAAATAAAAAATATTTAAGGATTTACATCTTCAAGAAGAATTAAGAATGAAGTGACACAAAGGAGGATATTAACAAAGAGCATTGTATGTAGACAACTTTCCATGATTATAATATGGGTGAATTTGAGTGAGGTGACCAAATTTTTCTTTCATAACCATATGTGTAGATATAAACATTAAGTACAACATGTCCAATATTTTTGTATATATACACATTAATTAGACCAAAATTTTCTTTCAAAACTATATGTGCAAATATAAACATAAAGTATAACATGTCCAATATTTTTGTAGATATACACTTTAATTGCACCAATTTTTTCTTTCAAAATCATATGTGAAGATATAAAAATTAAGTACAACATGTCCAAGATTTTTTCAAATATACACATTAACTACACCATTTTTGTTGGAGTTGATGAAATCCAACTCCGAAGATGCCCAAGATCACCTGCATGCGAAAACCTGTCAAAGAGAAGCTAAGGAGAGAAGAGCGTGGAGCTAGAGAAAAACCCTAAATGGACATGAGAGAGAGAATATGCAAACATAAGAAAAAATGTATTTACAATAGAATGTATTATGAGTAGTGAAAATACAATGAGGGAGTCTGAATATAAAGAGCTCTAGGAATCTCCTAGAACAAGCTAGAAGACGCTAGGAGATAAGTGTGACAACTAAGTATATATCCACATGAAGTGGAAAGTCCTCAAACAATGTGAGAGGATAATTATGACTTAGGAGAGAACAAACTCTTCTATTGTCAACAACTTATAACAAACTCTTAGGATACAACTAATAAATAAAATGCATTTACCTAAGTAAGCTTAAGTAAATAGAATAAATAATTAAGAATTAATTATTTACTCTAACACCCCACCTTAAGTGCAACTTAGGGAAATGTCTTAAGCTCACAAAACTAAGAAATGCAGAATGGGTCCCAAAAATGAGGCCATGTTAGTACCCATGTACAAATGCAAAAGATGCAACCTCTATAAATGGGGAAAGAGAGAAAACCACATGGGAAAAACCCTCCCCCCAAAAGAGGTAAGAACCCAGTGAAGAACTGAAGAAGCCTCCAACTAGGGAAATGTCCCCTAAAATAGGAACAAGGAGTGATCATGAAGAAGCATCATTGAAGCATGAAGAAATTGAAAATCTGCCATCAAGAAGAAAATTACCGATCTGAAGAACCTCCATGGAAGAAGAAGGCATGAACTGAGCATGTCTATATGGTAGATGATCCATCTCACCAAAATGCATAGGCAGCCAGCCACTACAATCACCTTGTATATAAGATCAACCACTAAATACATAGTTCATACTATTGAACCATCAAACCACAAATGCATTAGAAGAATAGCATAACCCCCCCTTAATGCAGACAAGGTGAGATGACAAACAACTAAGAAGGTGGGCCAAAAATCTCCTATAGATGAACCAAGAATGATGAGAGAGGAAGAGGTACAGACACCTATAAAGACATGGTCACACTAATGCTACATGGGGCTAATGTCATGGAAGGGACACTCACTTGACAAAGGGACAATGCCTAAAAAAGAAAAAAACTATCCCCCCCATGGTGCTTTAAAAAGATAGTGCAGGTACAACTAACTCAAAAAAATGTTCATGACCCCTAGAATGCAAAAGTGGTACTTTATCTTAGTGTGATACATAAAAGAGCTTCAAAATGATAGCTACAATGATCAAAATTGAAAAAAAGCTATAACAAAACATAGTACAACCTAAAACAAAGGAAACCATGCCAGGAAAATGATCCTCAGGCCTAAAACACTCAAGATATCCATAATATAGCAAAAATGCCAAAAATATGATAGAAGGAGCATGGGCCAAAAACTAAAGAAAAAGATCACATTTCTGAAAAGGTGACATAATTAGCTTTCAAAAAATATAAAGTTTTCAAAAAACTGACATGGGATGCAAAAGATATGCATGCTGGAGTCAAAAATTGAACTTTGGACTTTAACTAAAAAATGGGCAATAAAAATGCATCGAAACTTTAAAATACCTACACCAATGTCTCTGTCTCGAAACTAGCTTTCTGGTGCTTCTTTTAGATTAAAAAATACCTCTGTATGGTCAAGTTATGGCCAAAAAATTGAAGGTAGGTCAAAAAGGACCTACGAGATGTGCAATCAAGGATGATGATGTAGCACTAACATCATGCTGACATCAGAAAAATACTACATTAAAATTGACAGCTAAATGATCATCATAGCAAAAAAAGATGCCACATGGCACACCACGTGGTAGGTCCACATGGTAGCCATGTGGTAGGATGATGTCAGTAGGGTGACATGGTAGGGTCCACGTGGCAAGGTGCCATGTGGCACCCATGCCATGTGTCACACCCTGGTTGGTGCTGACTGTGCTGCAACTATCGAGCTATCAAAGGTCGATTAGGTAGAAGATCAGTGAGGATTGCTAACATGGGTTTTGACTGTGCATGGGCAGCAAGCAGGTAGATCTGGAGCAGAGATCGTCGATGGAGGTTGTAGGAGAGCGGAGGATAAGCAGCAGTCCAGCTGAGCGGCGATGGCCACGGAGCAACAACTGTGTAGCGCCTACACTATTAGTAGTGTGAGTGACCCCACAATGGTGCCTAGGCACTATGACAGTGGCACTCCAAAAAAAGATTTTTTAAAATTTTTTTCTACTCTATTCATCCTTATGGTAGCCTTGGAATGAAAAAAAATTTGCCTCCCGAAGCTCTTTCTCCAAAAACAAAAAAAATTATATGGATCTTGACTACAAACAACCTTCTAGATCCAATGGTAGTATCCATTTAGATTGAAAGTGTTTCAAAAATTCACTATTCCCCTGATTTGAAGAAAAAATGCACAAACAAACTAGGGTTTTTGAATTCAAATCATGGTTGCAAAAATTCTTCAACCAAGCAGCAGTAGGGAGGCTCTGATACTATGTTGGAGTTGATGAAATCCAACTCTGAAAACACCCAAGATCACCTACATATGAAAACCTATCAAATAGAAACCAAAGAGAGAAGAGCATGGAGCTAGGGAAAAACCCTAAACGAACATGAGAGAGAGAATATTCAAACACAAGAAAAAATCTATTTACAATAGAATGCATTATGAGTTGTGAAAAGACAATGAGAGAGCTCAAATATAAAGAGATCCAAGAATCTCCTAGAACAAGTTAGAAGATGCTAGGAGATAAGTGTGACAACTAAGCATACATCCACATGAAGTGGAAAGTCCTCGAACAATGTGAGAGGATAAGTATGACTTAGGAGAGAACAAACTCCCATATTGTCAACAACTTATAACAAAATCCTAGGCTACAACTAATAAATAAAATGCATTTACCTAAGTAAGCTTAAGTAAATAGAATAAATAATTAAGAATTATTTACTCTAACAATTCTTTTCTTCCAAAATGTGATATAATTTCCTCTAAAGAAAGACCATGCCTAGCAATATGATCCCAAAGCAAAAATGATGCAAGAGCATCCAGAGGTATAAGGGCAATCCTGTGTCATCCAAAAAAATATACCTAGACATAGTTTCTATTTCATGTGTTTTCATTTTTGGATACCCATTTAGGTCAAATAAAGGTTCCAACTCTCACAGTTCCACTATTAGTGTTTTGGTTTAGAGTTTTTAAGCACCTTGGGATACATGTAAATGTCAAAAAAATAGGACTATGTAATTGAGCCATAATTATGGTGATTTATAAGGTTTAAATTGGAGGGATGATTAAAATTGTAATTTAGAACATTCCATAAAAAGAATCAAGTCAAAAGGCTGCATGGTTTGAAAGTTATCGTAATTTTTTAATTTCTGGAGACCTCCTAAAAATGCTTCAAAGTTAGGTTCAACGTACTAAATGACCTCATATGGGCTTGAAAAATGGGGGATGAGTAAAGCTGGTCCATAGGGCTATAGAGCACTTTGAGAGCTTTCCAAAAATGTAAACAGTTTGTCAATTGGAGCTACGGTTCAAAAGTTATGCCTCCCAAAAGTTCGGCTATCGTTTCTGGATTCTTCTAATTTTGCATCGACTTCTAAAGAAAATTCTAGAGCCTTCCATTTTGATGATGGATGCCAACTAGCACTTTCTAGAATGTATTCCTAATCCTTAACCCTTTGAGGTCTATTTAAGAACATTTATGGCATTGTAAAAGGCAGTTCAGAGTGGAGTTTGAGAGAAGGTACTGGAAGAAGAAATTATCTCCAGATTTATACTATTATAAGCCCATAGGGCATTTTTGGAGTCTATTCTCTCTGCACTAAGTGTATTAGCATATTCTCATAGTTAATAAAGTTTTCCCTTTCCTATTATGTCCATTCTATTCTTGGGTTGTGTCTCCATCAAGTGGTATCAGAGCAGGTTTTCTTGAGTGTGTAGACAAAGAGTCGACTATGAGGCAGTTTGCACCAAGATTGTGTGATTTTGAGTTTGAGTTAGGAAGATGACTCCATGAAGAGAGCATGGTGGAATGGTTGGATCTATTAATCTTGAGTAGGTTAGGGCCCTCCAAAGGTAGGTTCAAGCATTGCAGGAGGAGCTTCGTAGATGAACAAATGTTGTCGCAAGTGACAAAAGTGAGGACAACAATGAGGAAGAAGAAATTGGACCAGAAGGGGAAGTTCTGAATCAGGAAAAAGAGAGGCTTTTTAGGGCCATTACTAAGTTTTGAAAAAGACCTACAATTGATGTGGGTGTATTTTAGGAAATCTAAAACTGGGTGAGTTGATCGACTGGATCAATGAACTGGAGGAGTAATTTGAGTATGAGGATATCAGGGATCTAGATAAGGTTAAGTTTGCAAAGGCCAAATTGAAAGGCCATGCCAAAACTTGGTGGCAAGAGGTTCAATTAGAAAGAAATAGAAGAGGAAAGGAGAAGATCACAAGGTGGGATTGCATGGTGGACAAACTAAAGAAGTAGTTCATTGTTGTTGACTACGAGCTTGATTTGTTTAACAAGATGCATGGGTTAAAGCAAGTAGGAAAATTAGTCTATGAATATGCAAAGGAGTTTTACCAACTTCTAATTAGAGTAGGACATACAGAAGAAAATAAGGAGAAGGTTGCTCGTTATATCAATGGGTTGCAACCTAGCATCCAAGAGGAATTAAGTTTGGTAAGAATGACCAGTGTTGAAGAGGCATACCAGTTTGCCCAATGAGTTGAAGAGAACCTAAATAAAAAGTTTGAAGGGAGACAAAGAGGGTGTGGTCAAGGAGGAAGGGGTAGTGGTAGGTCATCTAGAGGTCGAAATGAGACCCAAAAAAAAAATGAAGATGTGGGTACTAGCAGGAACTAGAGGAACGAGGATTTCAACCACTCTCATGATCAAAACTTTGGAGATCAAAGAGAAAGAGGTAGAGGACATGGACAAGGTTTTAGAAGAAGAGGTATCTATGGTACCTATTTTCATTGCAATGAACAAGGTCATCATGCCTTTGAATGCCCTCAATGACAAGGAAGGATAGATAGGAGAGCTGAGGGCCAAGCTAGGATTGCTCATGTGGATGAGGATGCACAGTCATCACATTCAGAGGATGCAAGAAGAGGAGAGACTTTAGTAAATGAAAGGGTTCTACTAAGTGGTGAGATTGAACTAGGACAAAGGAGGAGTCTATTTTGTACTAGGTGCAAGTGTGAGGATAAATGTTGTGATGTGATCATTGATGGTGGTAGCACTAACAACTTGGTGTCAGAAGAGATGGTCTCTAAGCTGAAGCTCAAGGGGGAGAAATGCCCCCAACCCTATTGGATTTCTTGGGTGAAGGATGATCATAAGGCCCTGGTAAGTGAACAATGTTTAGTGAAGTTCAAAATTGGGAGTTACCATGATGAAGTTCTTCGTGATATTATTCCAATGGATGTCTGCCATCTATTATTGGGAAGACCGTGGCAGTTTGATAGGCATGTAGAAGATGAGGGTCATGCAAACACATACTCTCTAACAAAGGATGGAGTTTGCCACAAACTAAAGCCCATGATAAAGGAAGGTGAAAAGCTATGCAGCAGTGCTAGGATCTTTCTTGTTGATGGAAGAAAGTTTTTAGATGGCATGAAACATTAGTGTATGTGTTATGCTTTGATTCCTAGAAAAGATAAGGAAGGTAGTAGTGAAATACCACTTGAAGTTTCAAATTTGTTAAGTGAGTTTGGAGATATCATCTCTGATAATATTCTAGAAGGATTGCCACCAGTAAGGCAAATCAATCATCAGATAGATTTAATCCCTGGAGCTAGTTTGACTAACAAGGCTACTCATAGGATGACTCCTACTGAAATTGAAGAACTAAACAGACAGGTTCAGGAGCTATTAAGGAGGGTTTGATTCGAGATAGCCTAAGTCCATGTGCAGTACCTACACTACTAGCACCAAAGAAGGATGGAGAGTGGAGAATGTGTACAGACTCTCAAGCTATAAATAGGATAACCATCAAGTATCGGTCTCCTTTGCCAAGAATGGATGATCTTATGGACTACTTGAGTGGAGCTTAGTACTTTACAAAGATAGATCTTAAGAGTGGCTATCACTAGATACGGATATGAGAAGGAGATGAATGGAAAATTGCCTTCAAGACCAAGGAGGGTCTTTATGAGTGGCTAGTCATGCCCTTTGGATTGACAAATGCCCCAAGCACCTTCATGTGGCTTATGAATAAGTTACCTAAGAAGTTATTGGGAAAATTTGTTCTTGTCTATTTTGATGATATCTTAATTTTTAGCAAGACTTTGGAAAAAAAATTATTGCATATTCATAGTTTCCTTGAAAGGTTGAGGGAAGAGAAACTATTAATTAATCTGAAGAAGTGTAGCTTTGCAAAAAAAGAGTTAGTCTACTTGGGGTTTGTTGTATCACCTAAAGGTCTCAAAATGGATCCAGAGAAGGTAAAATCCATCTTGGAATGGCCTACTCCAAGGTCTAGTTAGTTTTTATAGGAAGTTCATTAAGAATTTCAATGGCATATGTGCACCCCTATCTAACACAATAAGAGGGGATAGGAAAGAGTTCAAATGGACTACGGTAGCTGCAAGAAGTTTTGAATTTTTGAAGAAGAAGGTGACAAAACAACCTATGTTGGAACTTCCTAATTTTAGTAAGGTGTTCTAGGTGGATTGTGATGCTAGTGGCAGTGCTATTGGGGCTATATGATGCCAAGAAGGTAATCCTGTTGCATATTTTAGTGAAAAATTGAATGATGTGAAGAATAAGTATTCTATTTATGATCAAGAGTTCTATGCAATAGTTCAAGCCTTAAAGAAACAGAGGCATTACGGTCCCTAAACAGCCAAAGTAAATTGAACCAAAGGCATATGAAGTGGGTAGAGTTCTTGCAGAGCTATACATTTGTGTTGAAGCATAGAACTGGAAAGTTTAATAGGGTTGCAGATGCATTGAGTAGGAGGTAGTTGTTGCTTACAATAATGCAAGTTGAAGTAGTTGGGTTTGATGAACTCAAGAATCTGTATCTTAAGGATCCTGATTTTGCTGAAGTGTGGAAAGCTTGTAAAGAACTTGTTGCTGTAGATAGAACCAAGTGGTTAGACTATTTGATTCAGGATGGTATGTTGTTCAAAGACAGTCAATTATGCATTCCAAGGAGTTCCATGAGGGAAAATTTGATGGTAAGACATTTTGGTCGAGATAAGACCATTTCCATCGTTAGAGAACATTATTTTTTGCCTCAAATTTCACAAGATGTGAATAATTTTGTACAGAGTTGTCATGTTTGTCAAGAAACCAAGGGATTTAGTCACAATACTGGACTATATCAGCCATTGCCTATTCTATCAAAGCCATGGGAGGACATAAGTATGGATTTTGTTCTTAGATTGTTGAGGACACAAAGAGGTAATGACTCAGTATTTGTGGTGGTTGATAGGTTCTCCAAAATGGCACATTTCATTCCATGCCACAAAACTCATGATGTCATCCATATTGCAGACTTGTTTTTCAGAGAGGTGGTGAGACTACATGATCTCCCAAGGAGTATAGTTTTCGATAGAGATACTAAATTCATGGGGTATTTCTAGAGGACATTGTGGAAGAAGTTGAGAACAAACTTGAAATTTAGTTCCACACATCACTCGTAGACTAATGGCCAGACAGAAGTGGTAAACAAAAGTCTAAACAATTTGCTGAGATGTTTAGCTGGAGATAAGCCCAAGGGATGGGATTTGATTCTACCACAAGTGAAATTTTCTTATAATACCTCTATAAATAGGAGTACTGGTAGATCACCATTCCAAATTGTATATGGAAGTCGCCCAAGGATTGCACCAAAATTGAGAAAGATGGAGCAAGGGGAGAGGACAAGTGCTGAAGTAGAAGAATTTGTTGAACATATCAAGCACCTACATGAGGAGGTCTAGGCACACATTATCAAGATGAATCAATAGTATAAAGCTAGGGCTGATCAAAGGAGAAAATATAAGGAGTTTCAAGTAGGGGATCTAGTCATGGTACACTTGAGAAAGCAAAGATTTCTAGTAGGTACTTACAACAAGCTAAAGATGAAAAAATTTGGCCCCTACAAAATTTTGAAGAAACATGATTCAGGAAATGCATATGAGGTGGTGTTTCTAGATGGAATTCAAATTTTTGCTATCTTCAACATTGTAGACTTAATAGAGTATCATGATGATGGTGCAGATGAGGGGTTGATGCTAGACCCATGTCCAATTCCTACTTCTAAGAAGGAGGAGATAGAAAAGATTCTGGATAGTCGTGTGGGTAGCAGTACTAGAAATAGGAAGTATGAAGAGTACCTGGTTAAGTGGAAAGGACGATTGATAGAGGACTCAACTTGGATATCAGCAATTGAGGTTTCCCATTGGGATTTCCTCTACAATCCATAAAGTGACAGGGTCACTTTTCAATCTACCCTGGGTGTCTGATGTAGGAGCATCTAGAGGTATAAGGGCAATCCTTTGTCACCCAAAAAAATATAGCTAGACATCATTTCTATTTCATGTGTTTTCATTTCTGGATACCCATTTGGGTCAAATAAAGGTTCCAACTCTCATAGTTCCACTATTAGTGTTTTGGGTTAGAGTTTTTAAGCACCTTGGGATACATGTAAATGCCAAAAAAATAGGACTATGTAATTGAGCCATAATTATGGTGAGCTAGAAGGTGTAAATTGTAGGAATGATTAAAATTGTAATTTAGAACATTCCAGAAAAAGAATTAGGTCAAAAGGCTACACGATTTGAAATTTATTGTAGTTTTTTAGTTTTTCGAGACCTCCTAAGAATGCTTCAAAGTCAGGTTCAAGGTACTAAATGACCTCATACATGCTTGAAAAATGGGGGATGAGAAAAACTAGTTCATAAGGCTATAGAGCACTCTAAGAGCTTTTTGAAAATGTAAACGGTTTGTCAATTGGAGCTACGGCTCAAAAGTTATGCCTCTCAAAAGTTTGGCTACCATTTCTAGATTCTTCTAATTTTGCACCAACTTCTAAAGTGACTTTTGGAGCCTTCCATTTTGGCGGTGGATGCCAACTAGCACTTTCTAGAATGTATTCCTAATCCTTAACCCTTTGGGGTCTATTTAATAACATTTCTAGCATTGTAAAAGGCAGTTCAGAGTGGAGTTTGAGAGAAGGTACTAGAAGAAGAAATTATCTCCAGATTTATACTATTGTAAGTCCATGGGACATGTTTTGGAGTCTATTCTCTCTGCAATGAGTGTATTAGCATATTCTCATAGTTAATAAATTTTTTCCTTTCCTATTGTGTCCATTCTATTCTTGGGTTGTGTCTCCATCACAAAATAATAAGACAATTGCTATATTGTGGTCTCAGTTCTAGAGAAAAGTTAATAAATGTAATTGTCCTTAAAAAAAGTGTAAGGGCTTAAATAATCAAAGAATTCTAATCACAATAACCTAGAGTCATTCTAGGCAACATGGTCACATTAAAGGGGGCCACATTTTTTGTTGATTGGTGAATGTGGATTTCCAGCTGGAGGAATGTGGAGGTGTGAATATCCAATCTGAGGATAATGCTCCCATTGAAGAAGATGATAATTAGCCAAAGGACATGATTGAAGAAGATGGTATTGGTGCAGTTGATCAAGATGATCATGACAATGGTACTAGTGCATCTAATAATGATGATGTTCTTGATATAAGTATACTTGAGAAAGCATATGATCCCCTATACCAAGGCTCCCAAACAACTCTTCTCTCTACTATAGTGTTGTTGGTGAACTTGAAGGTTATGAATGGTTTATCCAATGTAGCAATGTCACATATGCTAAAGTATGCCATTTTTGTAATCTTCAATGTTAGCATACCATTACTATTAATTGTATTAAAAATTCATATTTGTTATTGTAGGTTGATAAGTGAGTTTTTGTTACCATCATCAAACATTCTGTCTTATTTGTACTAACAATTATCTATCATTATGAATCAAATTGGAATGAAGTATCAGACAATACATGCATGTCGCAATTATCACATTCTATATCATAAACAACATGAATTTGCAATAGAATGCCCTAATTTTCATATTAGTAGATATCAGTTAGATCAAATAACAAAAAAGGTGTCTCACAAGGTTCTTTAGTACATTCCCATTATTCCACATCTTGAATGATTATTTAGGTGCACTAGCTTGGCACAATTTATGGATTACCATGCATGCAATAGAAGTCAATATGACATTATGTGAATGCCTATGGATGGCTTTGCATTTAAAGACATAGAAAAAATATGGCAACAGTTTAAAGAAGAACCTGATAATCTCAAGCTTTCATTAGCAATAGACGGTGTCAATCCATTTGGAGATATGAGATCTATTTACTCAGTATGGCCTATTTTTGTTATTAACAGTAACATTCCTCCTTGGATGTCCATAAAGAGGGAGCACATAATGTTTTCAATGATTGTACCAAGTATATTTTCATTTAATAGTTATCTAAATTAATTTACAAATAGTACCTCAAAATGGTCATAATAATTATCTAATGTTTTTGTTCATTCAATTACTAGGTAAGTACCAAGTTAAAGATATGAAAGTTTATATTGAGCCCCATATTGACAAGTAGTTGAATTTATGGAATGGAGTCACTATGTATGACATCTCTAGACCAATAGGACAAAGACATCTCCAAATCCTTAAATTGAGGGCTTTAGACCCATAGTCAAAGAAAATAGTGTCACTATCTCCAAACTTAATCATATTCAACCAAACCAAGTGCAAATTAAAGCTAGCATAGATATCTAACTACACATGTGTGGTATTTGTCCTCACCAATCTGTACAAGGCCATACAAGACAAGATTGATCCAAAAAAAAGGTTTTCCCTTCATAAAAATGTTGATTCTTTCATACAACTTGATGATCTAGTATGAGAGGGATGTAATAAGTCTTAAATACCTTCATCCTATTAGTTAAAACCAAATCTTAATGGTTATGAATTTTGGGAGGTTAAAAAGGACTTTTATGACAACTTTTGAAAAATTGCATTTTGCACTTTTGTAATTTCTTGCTAAACATTATAACTTTTTGCATTTTTTATCCTAATTGATACTAGATGATCCCAAACCTTTACAAATGGTTTGAAATTTATATCCAAGGGAAAAAAAAAACTTGTTTTCAATTATTGAAAACCCAAAACACTCAAAACCCACAAAAATCAACCCACATCTCCCTATCTCAATCCATCCATCTCTCTCCCTCTCTTCCCTCATCTTCTTGACCTCTATAAATTTATCTTTGCCTCTCTATCTATATCTCTCAAAATTTATTCTTCCACAACTCTCTCACGTATATATATATATATATAGGAAATAGACGATATTTCCTCCCTCATGACCTTCCATATCTTTTTGGCTTACCCATTAAACCCCAAGGTGCAATTACTAATCATACAAGATTGAGACTAACACGATCTAAGTGCCAACAATATGGAATTTTCCATTAAAAGTTCCCATCCAACATAAATATGATATCTATAGAAATTTATGTCATTGTAAATGAAATCAAGACTAGATTGTATTCATATAGTACTTTCATATACTTTAGAGGAGATGAACCAATATTTGAACACCTTAATTTACAACTCAATATTTCTTTCACAATCATATTATCAAATACCAAGTTAACATTATTATTAGCAAAGTGTGATCATCATGCAAAAGAAAGATTGATTCTAATTTCTGTCTTTTTAATACTCAAAATTTTTAAAATTAGAAATATTTTTGTTTTTATAGTTAGGCATGGGATACGTATTTGATTATATTCATTAACCCTAAAGATTGTAAGTGGCCATCATGGATATGAAGGCATGAAAGTTTACTTGTAGTTTTTCTAACATGAGTTCTTTAATTAGGTTATATTTACCTCAGGGTTTCAAAATTCAATGGGATTCGAATAACTAACGGGTAAGAAATCTTTGATTTTTTTCATTCAACAATATTTCAACATGGTTCTTAAATCAGCATTTTTTGTTCTGTATTACCATTAGTATGATTTTGTTTTTGGATAAGATGTGGGTACTTTGAATTTTGTAGCTTCGGGTAGCTAAGGTTATAGGAGGGGCACCAAACGAGCTCTCAAAGATGTAATTTCTTTATTTTTAATATTGAGGTTTTTAGGTTTTCCAGACATTGCTGAGATTCAAGTGATTTTTGTCATATCTTTGGCCATTAGTTTAGTGTAGTCATTAGGGGTTTTTGGGATTTTTAAGTTGGGGGATTGATTTGCACAACCATTTTTTTTGAATTGATTTATACCTATTGATTTTATTTGAGGCTTTAGTTCATCTTGGTTTGGTTCATTTAAAAATATATACTAATTTTAAGATAAATTGTTTATTTTATTCAGCAAAGTGGTCAAGAAATTGATAGCACAGGTCTTAAATATTATTTTCCAAACCCATAAAAATTCTTTGAGAGAGGCTTTAAATAAGAATAAGTATATGCCACTTGACCTACCCCAAAAGAAGACTTGTGCCATTAGGTGACATCTCACTAAATACTAGGTATTGTGATCATCCATTGACAATGTATAATGATTCAACATGCATTTTGTGCAACTCCTTTTAAAGTAGCCTCTACATTATTTTCTTCGAGCTTATTGTCTAATTGTTCTAGTCACTTTACATCCCTTGACCTTAGCCTTGACTATTCCTAGCGCGTTTCATAATTTTCATGACCATGACTCTTAGGAACTGTCATAGTTGTCTTTCTTTACTCTATAATCCTTGCTTATTATATGTTTCCACACATCTCTTCTCACTATCCTTGAGCATAATCAATAATAGTCAAATAACTAACAAAAGCTACTTCTATCCTTACAAAACAATGGAACATGAAATTATTAGCTAATCTTTTATGCCCATGTATTTACACCACACTTTCTCATATACTTATGACTAAATGACTTTTCACCTTTTTTGTATGGTGGTAGTCATTCATAACATTGAGTGTCCTCTTATAAAAATTCTTCACATTTGTGAATTTTTCCCATGTCATTTATGCCCATTCATGCCCTCTATCCTTTCTCCTTTTCCTTTAGATTGTGTATTCCTTGTGGACAATCCTTTAATGTGGCATTTTCAAAATTGTTGGAAAACCATCTCTTTTGGTTGCTTTTTCTTTTGTAATGCATACCATGTTGGTGTCTTTGTAGTGCATTGATAGCCTTAATCCACATACTTGAACTATCCTATGTCCTTTATCCATAGCATGCATAGGTATGCATTATCACCAAATTGGATGCAGATTGTGCAATATAAAAAAAGGAATTGATTTAAGAATATAGTGTCTTCATTGTATAGGCACTAGGCACTGACAACCCAACAAAAAAATAGTAACACCTAAAGATAAATATCCAAACTAATCACCAACTAGGCTGTCATTGGTGATTACTTTGGATATTTATCTTCATGTAATTTTTTTAAACAAATCATGTTGGTCAAAAATTCAACCAATTATAATCAGCATTGGTCAAACTTTTGACCAAAATAATGACCAAGATGTCATCATGGGTTTCACATTCTGGTTGATCGAGGGAGCCATTTTGACCATGTTTGGTCAAAAGTTTGAAGGACATTCTTGCATACAAGGGAGGCCATTTTTGACCAACATTTGGTCAAAATTTTGACCAAGGGTGATCAACATTAGGTAAACTTTTGACCAAAACATTGACCAGGATGTCATTATGGGTTTGGCATCCTAGTCGATCGAGGGAGGCATTTTGACCAAGTTGGGTTGAAAGTTTGATAGACCTTCTTGCAAACAAGGGAGGCTATTTTTGACCAAATTTTGCAATAACTATTTCAACATTAACTTGGATTGGTTGAAGTTTCAATGAGTAAAATAGTGACAAACCAATTTGTAGATAATTCAACCAACATGAGTAGAAAATTTGACCAATTTTCATTGAAAAAAGAGGCCAATTCTACTAGTGGGAGTTCATAGCCCCTCCTTCAATTTTTTATATTTATATTTATTTAATATGTTTTATTAAAAACTTAAACACAATCACCCCCATTAAAATGAAATTTCATAATTTTCCAATATATATTATGCAAAAAAAATTATCACAGTAAAATTGTTTACTGCAGTAATTTTTATTAACATATTTTATTTAATAAATTTATGAAATAGATATGATAGAGAAAACATGAACTAATCAAATTTTCCATATCAAATTTTTGATTTCTTTCCCAAATCCCCATTCTAATTTTAATCAATCAAATTACAAACCTCTAAAACTTAACAAACAAGGGTTTCCATAACAATGAAAAATAAATTTATCAACAAGGGTTTCAACCCAAATATATTGTGAGAATAATTCCATTCAAACATGGAGAAGATAGAGATTTCAAAGAAAGAACCTACTGTGCAAAAGCCCATAAGATCTTACCTAGATTTGATGCTAAACAAAGAGATTCACAAAGCTCACAAAGCAAATTCCTTTTCTTTCAAAAACCCTCTTCTCAGAAATTGGCTCCTCCAAATCTGTGTGTGGAGAAATAAGCTCTAATCTCTTAATAAAGAGTTTTTCACAATTAGGGCATTAGTTTTGAAATCATGCAAAACCTTTTTTTTTTTTTATTATTATATTTTAATTTCATGTGCAAGCTTTTGCATTTTAATTAAAATAAACTTTATTAAATTAATTCTTTCTCTCTCTTAATAAATCACAAGACATCTTTTATAAAATATTTATTAATTTAACTAATAATAATATTTAGAGATTATTCTAAAAAATGAAACTCCTAATTAAATTATTATTAAATTAAATAAATATCATTACACCAAAATTAGAAATTTAATTAAATCCTTAAATTATAAAGAACAAAGCACAGATCAAACAATGAATACTTAATTAAATAAAAGAATTAAATAAAATAGTGAATACTTAATCAAATACTCACTATTTGAAATTGAAATTCATTTTTCTACAATCCTAGAGTTGTCATTTCTTGCAACCATCAAATATAAGATACTAATTTGCTTACATCAATAAATTTTTTAAAAATTTGGACCCTTCTCCATTTATATTTTTAAAGATTGTAGACTGATTTTTGAGGTTCCTAACTTAGTCATAGGGACTTCTTTCTAAATCCATTTTTGTATAATTTTGCATAGAATTTCAAAAACTTTTTAATTGTGGTGTTCTTTTGTAGTTTTATTTGATAAAAGTTTTAAAAGTATCAGTCTCTGGTGATTGTGTGGTGTGCCTATCCAATTCTCAACTCTGGAACTTCTAGGACACTATATAGCTCAATAAGGTAGTTGCAAACATGAAAAAATATGTGTACAGTTAACTCATATTTGGCAAGTGGTAGTTTTTATATATATATATATATATTCAAAATCATGTTCTTTTTTTTTGAGGAGAGGGGAGGGTTCTATGATTGAGTGAATTTGGGGGATGTCATGTACATCATTGTGTCTCTTTTCTCTTATGTTCTAATTATTTTCATCTTGGCTTATCCTAAATTTCCTATTTTAACTTGACATAACTATGCATCATAGAAAATTAAAGAATGGTGTAAGATAATGGAAAATGGTTTAATTCAATATGTTGATGGAATAATAGTTGTACGAGCTGATCTCAAAACTAATCCTAATGCTCAAGTGGAATGGATTTTTAACAATTCTATAGCTCTTGGAACTTTGAGAAAGTACATACTAGATGATTTTGTCTTCTATTGACACTTTTAGAGGCATGGAATAGATTTTCTAGTTTAAATGGTCAAGTTGATGAATATAGGGGATAAAATGTTGATGATGATCTCATGAATTTGGATCCTAAGAACTTTGACATAATCAAGGATTTAGAACACTTAACTAAATGAGTTAAGAACAAAGATTAAGGATTTGACAAAAAAGATCTATAGTTAATCTACAATTTTTAGAAAAATCGTCCATCAAAATCTACAACATTTTCTTCTAGCTCCCATATCCATAAATTGACTATGAGGTGTTGTAATTCGCCATTTTACCCCAAGTAAATAAGTTGAGATTAAGATGATGTATCTTTGATAATAAACTCTTATACAAATTAATGTATTTATAAAAGTAAATTATCTAATGTAGTTTAAATTGAATATTCCTTTCAAACAACATTTATGTAATAAACATATTAATCAATGATTACATATAATTATTTATGTACCAGTAATAAAATGAAAGGATATTTTCAATATTAATCTCAAAAAAAAAAAACTTAATAACTACAATAAAAAATGGATTTATATGTATCTCTGAGTTATGGAGAAGTTGTTGTTCTCTAAAGAATATTGATCAAAAGAGGATTAGTTGTAGATCTTGGCATTTTTTATGGGAAAGAAGCTTTCACACGAGGTCAAGATTCTTACTTACAACCCCACATACCTTCATAGGATGAAACACATGTCCCATGACATGAATACAACACAATGACATCACCAAGATACTCTTGTTCCAATGCCTGAATCGCATCCATAAAACTTAACTATGCCCTCTCACATTCCCTTTTTATTATTCATCTTCCTTGTACTATTATTTGAATCTATTTCTCTATTTAAACTTATTTCTCTTTTCTCTCATGAGTGATATCCACTTCCAAATCTAACATACACGAATTATATAACCTTTTAAGGGGTGGTTTTCCAAATCATCACATCCTTTAAAAAAGATTATCCTAGTGTTTAGTGAGATGTTATTTCTAAGGCAATGAGTTTTATGATGTCAATCTTTATTTATAGTCTAAACTTGCATTATTTATATTAGTATTTTAAATCATAAATTTGATAGCTCATTTAACTCTATACATATTATATTAAATATGAATGTCAAAGTTTAGCTAAGCCAATATGCATTTGATATCTTCCTCATGTTATGATCATGGAACATGAGTAAGAAAAATTAATATAAACACTCCACACCACTTCTCTATTCATATGGGCATAGTCAATTTTTCAAGCCCTTGTTTTACATAACAAGATAAAACTTTATTATTTGTGATATTCTTATTTTGAATGATGATAGTAACTGCTTAGCATACACAATAATTGGTTTATAAAATATTTGTTTATAAAAATATACAAAGCATACACTAGCCCAAAAGTGCATATAATTGCATTGACCTAGATATCTTTCCAAGTCTATAAAAGAACTAATAGGTTGCATAAGCATCTATCTCTACATTGATTTTTTTTAAATTATACAAGTTACACTATCCAAGAGAACATTTAAATTCAAGAATGTATATAATGAAAGCATACATAGTGTTCATAAGCATTAATCCAAGAACATTTAATTACAAGATTAAATAAGGCACAAAGAATTTCTAAAAATAATTTCACTGAATAATGTGATGATTCTTTAAAATATCACATGATTCTTTTAAACATAATAATATCTTCTTGATAATTACATTCACATATATACATACAAGGTTTTACTAATACATTTATTTTCCTACATGCACTTGATATGATTACTTGTAAAACCTTGTGATGAGAAGATATACTTCATTCATAAGGCTAAATAGTCCATTTTTTCCTAACCATTTCATTTCAAAGAGGAAACTAAAGTCAAAATCAAATCATATCTCAAGATCAAAAGAGGATTCTATCGTAGCATTTTAAATAAACTACCATATATGATTCTATCATGAATATCAGCTTGAAATGATTAATAATGATTCCTCATTTTCTTAGGTGATTACATTAGTCCAAAAATGTTTTGGAATTACATTATTCAATTATTATTTTTGAATTAAAAGAGGGGTAAAAGTTTATTAAGACAAAAAGAGATACAAAAAAGATAGCTCAACAAGGAGCTCTATCCTGGTAAACATGGTCATCAAAATCACAAGAAAAATATGGGGGTAACTGACCCCTATCCACAATATTTTGATCTTGCTTGTGATTACAGGCCCATTTAGCCAAGCAATCAATAGCTCCATTCTACTCCTAGGAAATATAAGTAAAACTAATAGAATCTAAAGATCTACAATAGATGAGATTATGATTAACAACTGAAGCCAGGTGCCAACTAACATCCTTAAGCACCTCTAAAGTAAGAAAGTTTATATCCACTTGGAAGCCAGATTTAAAAATAAACATGTGTCATCACCTCAAACAACATTGTTCTACAACATGTAAAATGGCCAAAGCCTCCATAAGATTGTTAATATGACAACCCCTATGCACTGAAAAAACAAACAACACTATGTGTGTGTGTGTGTGTGTGTGTGTGTGTGTGTGTGTGTGTGTGTGTGTGTGTGTGTGTGTGTGTGTGTGTGTGTGTGTGTGTGTGTGTGTGTGTGTGTGTGTGTGTGTGTGTGTGTGTGTGTGTGATATAATTCTAAAAATAGCATTTATGAAGATATCTTATTATATTGTGGAATTGATTATGAATTCACCCAACTATCTATATACTAGGTTGAGAAACATATCACCTTAAAATACACATTTAACTAGGTCTAATGCAAGTGATTTATGTTCCAAAGATGTTGATTATTTGTTCTAATTCTTCACTAGACTCCTTTAGAACTCAACCTATTTTAACTAGGTAGAATGCAAGTGATTTCAATTCCAAAAAAAAACATTATTTGTCCTAATTCTTCACT
This sequence comes from Cupressus sempervirens, assembly GCA_028749045.1. Classification (NCBI taxonomy): domain Eukaryota; kingdom Viridiplantae; phylum Streptophyta; class Pinopsida; order Cupressales; family Cupressaceae; genus Cupressus; species Cupressus sempervirens. The sequence goes on along the minus strand of CM053791.1, from coordinate 688,197,992 downwards.
AGACTCCTTTAGAACATAAACTATTTTCAAGTTATCCATTAATATAAACACAAAATGTGAAAGTAGAATTTAATTCTTGTTTTGCAAATGTAATAAATAGAAGGTTGAAATGCATGCATACATTCATTGTAACTAAAAGTGCATACATTGATGATGTGAACTAATTGATATAAGATAGGGTGATACCATTGAAGATATCATTGTTGTGGGTATGAAGACCTTGTTAGACATGTAGTTCAAATCTAAAGGCGTAACTAGGCCATGGAATAATTGTAGAGAATGAATTTGTAGAAAAGGGTATCAAAACTTTCAAACAAATGAAATAGCCATTTTCTTTGTCATTGTCCCTCTCTCTGAGGCAAAATAAGAGTTGGGAAAAAGAGTATTGACATGTATAAAAGCTGGCTGAATTTTTTCCAATGAATTGTGTTTACTATTTACCATTTTAAGCCTATATGCAATCAAGGAGGCATAGAAGATAGTTCACAACTAAATAACTGTCACTCCAAGAAGTTTAGTCTCATGGGATGTAGTAATGGAAAAGTAAGCTAAATATGGATGTGTTCTCCTCTTATCATCAATTTTTAAGGTGCTCTTACCAAGTTGGATTTGGCTACAAAATTGGCAAACAATGGGCCATGCAATGTTTTGTCAAACAATGTGAGTTTGATAAAAAATAAACATGAGAAAAATAATAAAGTGACAAGAGTATCTAGTAAAGAATAGGCAAGTAGAATATATTTTAAGGAATAGAGAAGGAAATATAATAATTTTTTTTTAAAGAATAATCATTAAATATCATTGCAAATAGAAATTAGTTGGATTTTTTAAAAGTAAATTTTTTTTTTAAAAAATCTATACAATTGATTTTTTTAATTAGAAAAGGTTAATATAAATGTTATAAAAATAGTACGATCAAATTAAATTTTATAATTAAAAGATTATAATATTAGATATGTCTAAAGATTATTCAAGAAACTAGATGATATAATGTTTTATAATATTAAAAACGAAAAATTCAAGAAAGGTTTATTTTGCTATGTCAAAATTGGTTCACCATTTTACATCAAGTAAGATAAATTAAGATTAGGATGATTTATTGTATATTATAAATTGTTATTATATTCTTATATAAATTAATGCATTTTTAAAAGTAAGTTATATAATGCAGTTTAAATTTGAATATTACTTTTAAACAACATTTAGTCATAATCATTTTTTTATGGGTAATAGGTCAAAGCCAAGATTAATTATTATTATTTGTTGTAACTAATTATTATTATTAGTTAAGCTTGAATAGACTGGAATCCAAGACCTTCCAAATAAGAGGGTTACAATTTATCATTGTATTGTAGGCTCTTGCCCAAATTTATGTCATAAACATATTAATTAGTGAGTATTTATAATTATTAATGTACCAAAAATAAATGAAATCACCTTTTTGATATTAATCTCAATCATAAACAATTTAATAACTACAATATAAAAATGCATTTATATGTATCTATGAATCATGAACAAGTTGTTGTCCATTGAAGAAGATTGAGAAATAGAGGATTGGTACAAATCCTAACTTTTTACATGTGCAAAAAGCATTCAAAGGAGGACATAGTTCTTACTCATAACCTCGCATATTTTTATGGTATGAAACACATGCCTCACAACATGAAAATAACACAACCCTAGCAAGACACTCCTAGGTGTATGATTTAAGCCAATATGGGCACACTTGTGTGCCCCTTCTCTTATGCCTAAAGCCTAGCCAAAGAAATTAACTACGCCCTCTCATGTGACCTTTTTAATTATTCCTCTTCCTTTTACTATTCTTCAAATTTCTTTCTCTTTTTCTCTCATGACTTAGCATGCCCTCCAAATCTCAAATACATGAATCATAGTAGTTTCCCACACAACCACATCCTTTCAGAAATGTATCTTTATTACCTTTTTTAATTTAAACTCTTCTTTACATGAGTTTTAATTAACATTACTTCCTAATCTTTCTTTTAAATTGAAAGATTATAATATCATTGACTTTTATATCAGTTTTTATAACTTAAGGGTTATAACTTTCTCTTCTTTTGGAGAAAAAGGCACATAGTAGATTTTTTATATATTGTGCCTTCAATTGATACTTTCAAGATGATGTTAATGGTAGATGAATCAATGTTGATAATCATAGGGATTCTCATATCTTCAAAGTCAAGATTATTGTAGATAATAAGGGACCCAAGGCAAGGGCTCATACAAGAAGCAACAACAATGGAAGCTACAAATACAAAAAGAGAAAGCACAATAAACCTCCTCACAAAAAGTAAATTCCTCACATTCCAACAAGAAGAGAAATAATCATAGGAAGGATATACCACCTTGTGCATATTACAAAATACTTGTTCTTGATGAGCATCATTTCCTCAATAAGAAAATTGATGAATAGAATAATATTACGAATAGGAACAAAATTTATTTTCTGAATTCTTATAAAGAGAAGGATGCATCATCTTCCATTGAAAAAGGAAAATGTTAAGCATTTATGGAAACAAGATATTTTTTAGAGGAATGGATACTTGACTTGAGTATCATGCATCATATGGGTTCTTTAAAGGATAAGTGTTTCTTCATTAGATTCATCTAAGGTATATCACCTATTTGTAGGAGATGATACTCAAGTTAAAGAGAAAGATTGAGTTGAGATAGATAATGGAATATTTCAAGATTCCCTCTATGTTCCAAAGTTAAGCCCCAATACCCTTTCAATTTATCAAACACTCACTATGGAGGTGGAAATTATTGACATATCAGTCAATTTTGTTATTAGTGACAACACTTATTCAAATTTTGTATGGCTATCAAGCTCATTGAACAGTCTACAATATTTGCCATGTAATTCAATAGCCATTGAGTTCTACATTTGCTACCAAGTCTTCTGGACTAATTCTAAGTGTCTACCGAGTATTCCAGTGTTACCAAGGGAATTCAGTTAGTGTGAAGTCTAGTAGTTTAACCAAAGCACTCTAGTGGCTACTAAGCTTTGCAATTTCTACCAAGCCAGTAGTTCATGGAATACGAAGCTAGTGTTAACCAAGCTATATGATGACTAGTGTTTATCAAGTGATTCAATTTATGAAAAGTAACACAATATCTACCAAGTCACTAGTGTAGACCAAGTTCGAGACTACTTTGAGGTGATTAGTATGGACTGAGCTTCTACATCTATCAAATTCATTATGTTACCAAGTAATGACAATGGACGTTGAGTATCAGAACTTCACCAAGTCGGTCTTCAAAACTTGAGTGTCTTCATATGGGCCAACTTTGTAATATTGGTGTTAACTTGTATATTGGTTGACTTTGTAATTTTGTAAAATGGATTGGTATATATATGTAATTTATTATATCATATCCAATGTAGTATGCAAGATAGTGAACATGTAAGAATGTGAATGTGATCAAGCAAAAGATAAAGTATATATTGAAGGCCATATCAAAAAAGGAGTAGCAAAGACATATCCATCACAAAAGGTGATTAGTACTTCAAAGAATCTCTATCAACAATTCAGTTGTAAGTTAGAGATCAACTATTTTATTCTAACAAGTGAATCAATCTAAATCCTTTAATCAAGGTAGACTTAAACAATTTTTCTCAAAATCTCTTTATTGAGTGCACACTTTATTGTGTGTTTGTAAACCCTCTAACAAGGTGGACCTAGCAGTCCTAATTATTCCTAATAGAGCAGATGATCAGAAGTGATCATTGTAAGCCTTAATAGGCCAAATTTATGCTATAGTGTTGAAGTTTTGAGAGTGTCACCCCCAACCTAGTTTTACTTTCTATTTGGAAGGTTTTTGGGTCACCAAATTATTGTGTTCAAGTATTGTGGATACTTTTATGTGTTTAGTTTCTCATGCATGCAATTAGATCAATAAATGATAATTGGTATATTGCTATAAAGTGTTGAATTTGATAAAAATTTAAAGGTTACTCATTCAACCCTCCCCTCTCAATAACCTTGCTTAGTCTTGAATATTTTCAATAATTGATATCAAAGCTTTGTGGTTCTCAGGAGAAATTTTAACAGCTTGAGCAAAGATCAAGAATATAGAGATATTCAGACTTGATAAGACAATTGACAATGAAAAGTTGGATCTAGAAACGACTATTGTACAACTCAAGAAAGCTAAGGAGAAACTTTCCCAATCCCTAAAAAGAAGGAAGGAACTTGCAAATCAGATGAATGATCATCATTGCATTGAAGAAAGAATTGAATACTTTTTTCCATCAAGCAGTTCAGATGAAGCAAATGATGCAATCAAAGAATTCCTAGAGAAGAATGGTTCCCTACAAGAAGAAGTAAGAAAGCTGAAAAGAGAACAAGAAATTCAATCAATAAGGCTATGTGAAATCTTAGAACAAAGGAACAAGATGAAAGAAGAAATGGATGGAAGAAATAATAAAATCCAGAACCAATCCCTTTAGCATGAAGATCTTATGGATCAAATCTCTAGTGTAAATAAGGAAATCATGAGCCAAAGATAGATCAATGAAAGATTAAGAAATTATCTAAATTTAGAAAGATAAATCAATGAAAGAATAAGAAATGAGCTGAGACCTGAAAAGAAAATCAGTGAAAGATTGAAAAATGACCTAAACACTGAAAAATAAATCAATGAAAGAATGATGAAATCCCAAGTAGGCATGAATCAATTAAATCAATTGAATGATAAAAATATCTATAGGAAAAGGGTAAAACAAGAATTGGATACAAAGAAGAAGGTGAATCCTCTAAACAAGGTGCTTAAAGGAATCAAAGACCTACTTGCAATCACTGTTGTAAGATAGATCGTACATCAAACAAATGTTGGAGTAATGGTAAAGAAAAATTTAATGGAAAATGCTACAATTGCAATCAACATGGTCACATGGCTAATGAATTCAAAGAGAAACCAAAATTTGAGGGTAAGTGTCACAAATGCAAGAAACAAGGTCAGAAGGCATCATATTGTAGAACTAAGTCATTCAATCTAGCAAAAAAAATTATGAAAGTAATACTCAGTTGGGACTACAACACTTGGTGTAGATGTCATTATTGTGGAGAACATGAACACATTGGCATGAACTATGTTAAACATCACACAAGGAAGAGAGATACCACCATAAGATGTTTCACTTGTACTGAACTTGGTCATCTAGCCAAGAATTACATGAATATAGGGAGTGTTCAAGATGAAAAGAAAGCAAAAGTAGATAGCATTTGAAAGCAGAGGAAGCAACAAAGGATTCCTAAATCTACTAAGGATGCTAGTTTAAGTAATGATGGTCATGTCACTCAAGAAGTGGGTGACTCCACCATTCTCAACTAGGTTACCAAAGGAGAACTAGAACTGCGCTATCATGATCACATTTAAACAACTCGAAATTAAAAGGTGACAAAGATCCAAATTAGTATTCAAGATACAAAAGGATCACTAAGGAAGAACGATATTAGTTATTACCGAGTTACCTTCTCTACCAAGTAAGGTTAGGTCATAGACTTTACCAAGCAAGGTCGAGAGTAACAAGACATACATGATTATCGAGTCAAGGAACCGTCATGAAGTAACCAATAGAATAGTGGATGGTAGGCTATCGTGCATACTGTCAAGCATAATGTCAAACATGATGTCAACCCAACTACCTTTGTACCAAGCATTAATGGTGAAGTTTTATCAAAAAGCATGAAATTGAACTCATTTTTCACTGTGAAATCTAAATTCTATTGTGAAGAAGAAAATTCTAGTGTGATCAAGCAACCTCAAGTGAATTTGCAGCAAGGTTTCCATGGGTTTGATAATTTACTGAGTAATCATGGCATCCAATAGTAGCAGCAAAAAAGTGAAGAAGGGGTCTAAAATGTTGGTTCAAGGAGTCAAGTGGAAAGCACCAGACTTCAAACTTGTGCTCGCGATCATAGAAACTCTCAAAATAGCGACATTAGTAGTTCTAGTAGGTTGACCCATAAAGCATTTTGGTCAAATGTGGGGATCAAATTTAGGTGATGCATGACTGCCCCTTCTCCAAGGGATGCGCCTACCCATAGAATAGTAGGATTGGTTGAATCTAAGTGGAGCTCAATCACAAATTCCTCAAAAGGTACTCCTTATTAATGATATTTGAACTCATTTCAAGTATTCTATTTAGGAAATTAGAACCCTAGAAATGGATGATGCCCTAGGTAAATTATGTGTTAATGGAGTTCTCAAACTTGAGCATAAACATTTGGAAGACAAAGGTTTGACCCACATTCCTCACATGCCCCAAGGTTTTCAAATAAAATGGATCATATACATTCTAAGCTAGCTGCATAACAGTCGGCTATGGCTTGAGCAACTAATTTTAATTAAAAATAAAATGATTCATCACATCACTGACCTTCCCATGCTCACTAAAGCCAAAACCACCAAAACCCTAGCTAAGTGGGATGGCAAAGGCATGAAAAAAAGCAATGTAGTTGATGAAAAATTGAAATTCAAGATACATGTGATAACTTACAAGATTTATAGTTCAAGCCACATCAATAGTACATCATGTGAAGCTATGGATTTAGCTTACAAAGATGTGAAGAACAATTTGTCTTATGACTTGGCATATCTATTGTTGAAACAATTCAACAAGAACATGGAAAGTATTTAGACTTCCAAAAACAACCTCTGCAAATTTGGCTCTCTATTAACTTGTTTTTTTTTCTATGTTCATAAATTCTCTCTTTCCAAAGGCATGGTAGTATGGAGGAAAGATGTGTCTGTACTATATCAAATTAATGAATACATTGTAGAAATCGGAGAAATTTTTGTTAGCAATATGGATAACTACTTTGAAGCTTTCAAAGAGAAAATGAATAACATATTTAGAATACCCAAGAAGGTGGTAGAAGATTGCAAAGATGATGTTTGCTTCATGCTAGACTATGACAAAGTCTACATTTAGGCAGTAAAACCCAGAATTGTATGGGTAAAACCTCTTCCCTATGAGGTGAATATAGATGAAGCAAAGGACATAATTGAAGCTTTGATTAATGAGCCTATTGATCCAAAGGCATCACATTTTGGAACATATGATGAGGCAAAGACAAGGATAGAGCTGGAGATAAAGCTCCCACAAGTAGTTAACAAAGGTAACAGGAGGATAGAAAAACTAAAATCAAGCACACCTCTAATGTTAACAGAGGGCAAAGGAGAAGATATAGATAAATAGGTAGAGGATGAGTCTAAAAAGGAAGAAGAAAGGCAAGGTGGTCATTACCAAGCCACCTAAGCCATCAACTATAGTTTTTACAAGGAGGTCCAGGAAGAAAGGCAGTAAAATTGTCTTTAGAAAACCTCCTCCCACCTCAAAAGAAAAATTGAAACAATTGGATGAAGATGCAGGTATAACAAACTTCAAATCCTCCAAGTATGAAACAAGATCAAGGTAGAAAAGAAATAGGTTGAAGAACTAGTGTTAACCAAAATGGGAAAATAGAAGTATTCAATAGATCAGATAGCCTCCCAAATCTCTAATGAATTATTAGAGAAAATTAAACCAAGATGGGATTTTGCAATGTAAACAACAAAATATATTTATGCACAAACCCTGAGGTAGTTGCGACCTAGCATGACAGATGCTAAGGTAAAAGAGTCCTTAAAGAAAAATGAAGATAAGATGACTCTTAGATTTAATACTTCTTTAAATTTTTATCAAGGATATAGAGCATGTGGTTAAGAATACCACAGGCATGTGGAAGAATATTTGTCATTTGCATAAACAAAGTGACTTCCTAGTAGAAGTTAAGGATGATGATAGTGATGATGAGGAAGAAGAAACTTACACTAAGCCCACACATTTTGACAATGAGGAAGTTGAAGAAGATAAAGAGGAAGAAGCTATAGAGGAAGAAAATGAAGATGATGAGGAGATTGACCCTATGAAGATAGTAGCAGTAGTTGTTGCTTCACTTCCTCCCTCTCCAAGTAAACCAAGTGCTACATCAAGCTTAGAGACTACTTTAGCAAGTTTGATTGTGACAACTACAAGTACTTCAAACATCCAATCACTCTTTCCCCCACACGGCTTAGCACATCAATGATATAAGTGATTACCACTTCATCTACCAAGCTACAACATCCCTCTTCTTCAGCTCCTAAGTTGTAGTCACTAGCAATGAGTATAGTGGCTTCTACAATTTTGAGCTCTTCAATAGTAAGTACTTTGGTTTTGAATACTACAATTTTGTCTACTTAAATTTTGACTTCTTTAATTTTGGATTCAGCAAGCATTCCTATTAGTATTCCATCAATAAGTACTATATCAATTTTCAAAGCAAGTCCTAGTATATCTACAATTGTTTCCATTTTAGGTACAAAGGCATTAAGTACAAGGATAGTTGAACCCAAGGTTCAACTAATTATAAGATTTTTGAGTAGATGTAAGGAGATAGAAGAGGATATAGGCCTAGGTGAGATAATAGAAATTCCCAAATGGGACTTTGATAATCTCACTGTGGATCAAATTCATATAGTTGGTCAACTCCTCCAAAAGAAGGCAAAGCAAAAGAAATTGAGAGAGCAAACAGATAGAGAATATAAAATTATTGATGATGCTAAGAATATTTTTTTTGAGGCTATAGGTATTGAGGTTGATACTTCTCAACCTATTTTATTGCAATTAGGAGAGGTAGTCCAAAATTTTAATGAGGACTCTAGTGGTCAAAATAAATTAATTAAGAAGGCAGAAAATAAATTTGATAATAAAATGCTTGAGCACATTGCTCAGCAAATTGCCATTCAACAAGTTGAGCTTTCCTCAGTTTTGACCAATCTTGAAACCTCTTGCACCAATGTAACATCATTTTTTGTGAAGTTATGTGATGTTACTAAGTTCACAAAGGAGATAAAGAGCAAGCTAACAAAGATTGATGAGGATCTAAAAGCCAGTGCACAAAAAATGTAATTTGACCCTAGTTCAAGCTCTGCACATCACATGAAGATTAGATTTCTATCAAATATGTAGGCAGAGTTGTTGAGAGAAGAAGCATGGATTCATTCATCATTAATAGATATTTAGAATATGATCCTTCCTATCATGGATATAATGCAAAAACACATTGTTTATTAAAAAACATTGATCCATGACAATAACTTCTCTATTGTAGATCACATGATAGAACTCTTTCCAAAAGTACAAATTGCTCTCCATAGATGCAAGATTTTGCAAGAAAACTGAGATAAAACTCGAGCACTTATTCTTAAGGTACATTCTAATTTTTTATCTCATATTGGTGTCTCCATGTAAATAAGTCTTGAATATTTCCAAAAATATGTAGTTTTGAATAAATCTTTGGCATTATTGTCAAAAAGGAGAAGAGACTATGTATATTGTATGTGGGAGAATCATGCAAAGGAGAAAATGTATATAGCAGAGGAGAATTTTGTAGATATGTTGTATAGTATAATGTATATACTTACAAAGGTAAATTTTGAAAAATCTCAAAACAATATATTCTATCGAGCCAGTATCACATGGTGATGTATATAAGTTTTGGCTACTAATTATTTTTGTCACTAATGCCAAAGTGGGAGTTTGTTGACATATTAGTCAAGTTTTTTATTAGTGACAACACTTATTCAAATTTTGTATGGCTATCAAGCTCATTGAAGAGTCTATAGTATTTAGCATGTAATTCAGTAGCCACCAAGCTCTATAGTTGCCACCAAGTCTTTTGGACTAATTCTAAGTGGACACTAAGAATTCCAATGGTTACTAAGGGAATTCAGTTAGTGTATAGTCTAGCAGTTCAACCCGAGCACTCCAGTGGTTACTGAGCTTTGCAGTTTCTACTGAGCCAATAGTTCATGGAATATGAAGCTAGTGTTAACCAAGATGTATGATGACTAGTGTTTACTAAGTGATTTAGTTTATGAAAAGTAACACAGTATCTATCGAGTCACCAATGCACACCAAGTTTAAGACTACTTTGAGGTGATTAGTATGGACCAAGCTTCTACTTCTACTAAATGCATGATGATGTCGAGTAATGACAGTGGACACTAACTATCAAAACTTCACCAAGTTAGTCTTCAGAACCCAAGTGTCTTCATATGGGCCAACTTTGTAATATTGGTGTTATCTTGTATATTGGATGACTTTTTAATTTTGTAAATTGGATTGGTATATATATGTAATGTATTGTATCATATCCAATGTAGTATGCAAGATAATGAACATGTAAGAATATGAATGTGATCAAGCAGTAAATAAAGTGTGTATTGAAGGCCATATTAGAAAAGGAGTAGCATAGACATATCCATCACAAAAGTTGATTAGTACTTCAAAGAATCTCTATTAGCAATTCACTTGAAAGTTAGAGATCAAATATTTCATTCTAACAAGTGAATCAGTCTAAATCCTTTAAACAAGGTAGACTTAATAGTTTTTCTCAAAATCTCTTTACTAAGTGCACACTTTATTTTTGTAAAACCTCTAACAATGTGGACCTAGCAGTCATGATTGCTCCTAACAAGGAAGATCATTAGAAGTGATCATTGCAAGCCTTAATAGGCCAACTTTATGCTATAGTATTGAATTTTTGTGGGTATCATCTCCACCCTAGTTTTACTTTCTATTTGGAAGGTTTTTGGATCACCAAATTATTGTGTTCAAGTGTTGTGGATGGTTTTATGTTTTCAGTTTCTCATGCATGCAATTAGATAAATAAATGATAATTGGTATATTGATATAAAGTGTTGAATTTGATAAAAAAAATTAAAGGTTACTGATTCACCCCTCCCCTCTCAGTAGCCTAGCTTAGTCTTGAATATTTTCAATAGAAATAAAGTTAAATTCCTTTGTAATACAATTGTGGTGAAAAATATTAATGATGACACTATGGTAGTAGTGGAAAAAGAAAACCATAAATCAAGGATTTATTGATTCTCCCACTTTGTTCTGATGTCTTGTTCTATATCCTTGTTAATATAATTAATGAAGTAATTTATAACGTTCTCAACTATGAATTTCTTCAACAAATCAGAACAAAGAATATGGTCAAAGATATACCTTTAATACAAGAAATTCTAAGGGTGTCTATGCATATTCTTTAATGAGAAAGTATCTAGAAGAGAAGTTTGAAAAAGATAAGTTTGTTGCAAAGTAGGCTAAGGTGAACAAGTTAAAGATGTTGTCATTAGTAGAAATACTATCATCAGTTAAGGTCACTCATGATAAAGTTATAGCTTTGGTATTATGTTGTGAATAAATTGCCTAAGTATATTTAGGAATAATACTTAATAGTCACATAGTTTTCCTTAGTGAGCTTCAATGGAAGTAGATAAAGGACCACAATTTTAGAATATGAAAGAATAGTGAATGTAAAAGGGTAAAAGCATAAAGCTGTGTCACCCTTTTGTAAAGGAAAAGGCTAACAAAAGTATAACTATTGACCTTCAATGACATAAAATTTGTATTATTATTTTGAATTAGAGAATGAAGTAAACTAATGAGATGTGTAGAAATGGATGAATTTTATGATTATAAGTTTTACTAATTATTTGTAATTAGAATTGATATATTTTCTTAATTTTATAGATAATCTTTTAGTTCCTTATAAACACTGAAAAATAGGGGTCTAGTTCCCACCACAAAATGATATAGAAATAAAGTTATTTCCCTTTGATCTCACACTATGTTATAGATAATATATATAGCTAGAACAATTAGAAATAAAATTTGTCTTTAGACCTATATTTTCTCTTTTATAATGATTCAAATTTCAACTCACCTAAAATGAATAGTTTTCATCTCCCACCACATTTTTCAAAATAAATCTATTCTAACTATTGGTGTTTTAAAATGTTGTAGGTTTCCAATTACCTCGATGAGAATATGACACATCTAGGGGCAACTAACCCCCATCTTCAACACATCATTTTAGACACTAGGCCAACTATAAGACTTGACCCTTCTTCACTTTAGGATCTGCAAGACCTAGGCAAGTTAACCTTGAGGTTCTAATGAATGGTACCAGTGCAATTTAAACATAGATTTGAACCTATTTACTATCGATGAAAACCCCTTATATCTCCTAATAACTCATGTAATAGCATAGATCTACAATATCTAAATGTGAATCTATGAAATTCATAAGCTGAGTGAGGGTTAATTCCTTTCAGCCCACTACAAGACATGAAAAACTGAATATAGTTGATTAAAAGATTTGTGCAAATGACATTCATATCAACTTGCATCTGATTTAGTGATCAGTGCCTTATCCATTGAAACATAGAGTCATTACCAGTAGGATGATCTAACTTATTTGCTTCACAATTAAGTTTGTCAACTGAAATCTTCAAATCCTATCCTTACAAAATATCCCCTTCATACACCTAGAAACCCTATCAGAACACTGAAGCATTTTACTTAACTCCTTGAGCCAAAAGAAACAATAGATTTGACATACAACTCATCCAAGCTTCCTTAAATCAAATGAACTTTATCCATTTAATCTCAAAGCTAATAGCACATGAAGAACTAGGAGACAAAATAAGAAAACCCAAAAAAATTGTGTAAATTCCTTTTATACTCATCCATGGAAAGACTGAATACATAAACTAGTAAAACTTAATGAAACTCTAGATATGTCACATAATCTATCATTAATCTCCATTATCTCAGAATAAGAACACATGAAATGAATAGAAAGATACACAAGAGTAGATATGTGGCCTTCACTGCTAGAGCACGACTCAATAGATAGGAAGCAAAACCATCCACAATCCTAGTTTCATAGTAGAACACTAGAACCTTGCTGGTTTCCCTAGAAAAAACTACCAACCCTTACAATGAAAGAGAGAAAGAATGATATAGGAGAGCAAGAATTCTTGGATATGTTTTATGTCTGACATCCATCCACTTCAATTTCTATCCCTTGCAACTAAATAACCTCTCTCTACCTTCTCCCATCAACTACTAATCATATCCTTTATGTCTTTCTTTTCTAGATGCAAAATATCTCACAAAAGACAAAATCTAATAACTGAACCCAAATATGTGCCATTTGATCAATTTTTAGCCAAAACACCATGCATACTCAAAATAACTTGATAAAAGAGTCACTAAATATGTTTAGGTGTTTTTTCACTAAATTCTACAACTGGTCACTCAAAACACCTAATAAAAAATGTCATTCAATCTCTTAGAGAAAACCTCCTATAGCATGAACCAGTGGCGTTCTGTGCAAAAACTAACTCCATATTCAAAAAAATTAATTTCTCCTAGTTCTAGCGATATATAACATCACTATATTAGCCTCTCAGAAACCCCCTGAATCTTAATTTGAAAATCATCCCTCTGCCAAGGTTCTGTGACTGTACATCTTTTAAATTTTAAATTTTCAAAAAAATTATAAAGTTCTAAAGTTCAAACATTCGGATCAACCAAGCTTTGACTAGTTGCCACGTGTCATGATTTGATTGGCCCACCTTTTCCCAGTCACCTGCATGTCATCACTTGTCAGGCCCACTATAACATGTCAATCATCTGCATACCCACTTTTCTTAACCACCTTGCAACTCTAGGAAGCGGGCATATTCTCTATCTCTTTGCTCTCTCAATAATTGATCCATGGCTTTGGCTATGAACTTGTGAATTGCTTCAATCTGATGCGAGCTTTTCTTCATGTACATGAGTGGATCTCTATTCAACATGCCTACCTGTGGGTGCTCTAGGTGTGTTCTTTAGCCACTTTGCATCTTGGCATAAGTTTTAATGGAATCTTGATTTGTTGATGCCTCTTCTTGGCTTACTTTATTGAAATCAAATTTCTTGGGATCAAAAGGCTACAACACCTTGTCCATTTGGAATTTAGTAGGATGTTTTTTTAAGATGGCACTCTTCATTCAATTGAGCAATGAAGAGACTCTTCCCAAGAATAACATTAGTTTCACAAGTGGTAACATCATAGCAGAACAACCCTTTGCTCATCCTATCTTCCCACTGTTCAAGAAGTAGAGAATCAAGGAAGGAAACTTCTTCTCTTGGAGTATTGTCCTATGCATTCTTTTCACAAGTAGGAAGGGTGTCCCTCCTTTTGAAAGTATACAAGGGAAACTTTTACCTTTTTTATTTGTCACCAAAGATAAATAATAGCTATAGATGTTGATGCAGGGAGGACACAACAAACATATCGAGCATGAAAATTCCTCACTTACACATCTTATTTGGTGGCTGCCTCTAATTTTAGTTTGACACTTTAGGCTTGAGTTCTATGAGATGAGATACTATAAATTCATTACCATATGACCCATCTATAGAGAGTTTTTTTTATGATAAGATATCCACAACTAATTTTAAACATTAGATTGATTTCATTGGATAGGGAGTACTTAGCTATCACCAGAGCAACATGTATGGGTTTTGCATTGCATATATAAAGTTGGAACTCCCTAACCATATTACTACATCATCTAGGGGACTCATGTTTCCACTCCTTTTTCTTTGATGAAACATCTTTACTATAGATGTAACAGGTTCAAGTAGCTCATCAACATGATTTTGATGGTTGAACACTTTAAACAACTCACTAAAAGGTAACTACCCTAGCCTCAAAATAAGCAGGTAACATCACATGGGTGCAAGTCTATTATTGCCTCATCATAACCTTTATCATTAAATGACTCCAAAGGCAATGTAACTACGAGTTCCAAAAATGGTGTGAAGTAGACAATCATCCCTACTTGCTAAGACAATGCACTAAGGCTAAAGTCAAATATTCTCAAATTCCCATGTGTCCAAAAGAAGACTATCTGGCTTTAGACCTCTATGGTAAACACCTTTACTATGGCAATGATCAACATCATTAATAATTTACTGGAAGCATTTACTTGCTTCATCTTCACCCTTTCCAACTTTGAAAGATATATGCCCACACTTACACTGATTACAATCATTGTAGCCCTTCAATTTTAGGAAATTTTAATCCCCGATACACATTATCAGTTTGACATGATTTAGTTAGGCCCCAAAGTGGGTCTGACTAAAAAAATTTTCATTTTCGGACAACTGATTATACCAAACTAATCCAATAACCATTTGATACCGATTGGAATCAAATTCAACTACTGAAAAATCGATTTGAAGCTCATTTTACATAATCTGCAAACTATAAATTTATTGCTAGAGGGTCCTTTGACTGGCTTTAAAAACTAACTAGAACACCTGACCAGGCTCCAAAAACTGGCACACTAATTCTCTGTCATGCACACTTGTACCACATTGAATCTCATCTCATGAAGAATTCAGGGTCAAAAGATATTGACCATCAAAGTTACACTTTTAGAATTGCCTACAAAAAAAAAATGTTAGAAAACAACAAATCATGTTTGGAGTCAACTTCGAAAACTAGGTAAACTAACACTTGGGGAGACAAAAACTTGGATGTTGGTTCATTGTCACGAGGAGAGTACAAATCTGCGATTTGGGCTCATAATGAATAATAGGATGCAAATGGAAAGTGGTCAAAGTGGGCTACTCAAAATTGTAGATTGGGAACACTGACAAAAAAATAATTTTTACAAATGGAATTAACCTAGAAAAGTGTGTAGATGGATTCCTCATGACCTAAAAATTGCCATACTTGAAGTATTTTTAGAGTAAAACATAGTGGTAGAATCCATTTGACCTTAGCTATCATGGATTTTGAGTTATGACATCACGAACAGAGGTTCTAAAAAATTTGCAAATGTTGACACGAGTAAAAGATAGAAATTGCATTCGGAATCGCATTTGAAAACTAATCAAATGGATTCATTATAAGCTCAAACTTGAAACATAACATATCTCTAACCTTTATAATGCAATGAAAAAGGAATTTTAGCATTTTATTCAACTGGTCAAAAGTTATAACTCATCAAATAGGGCTTTCCATAATTCAGAATAAATTGCATCAACATGACATTGATAAACAACCAACTTCGAGGGATTCAAAACCTAGTCAAACAAACTCAAAATGACTCAAAATCTGAAACATAGGCTCTTTTTTATGGGCACTAAATACTTCCAAAGTGGTGAGTCAATAAATATTTTTGGGTGCAAGATATTTACATGCAAACACAGCCTCCTATCGTTGTTTGACACTTTGGTGAAAATGCAAATTTGACAATTACTCAAAATGGGACTTCACAAAATGACTCAAAATCTCAATTAAAATTTATGGAATGCATAGACACACTAAATGAAATGTTCTAGAGCATTAAACACCTCATAGAGCTCAACGGTATAGCCGGGTACATAGGCATCTAAAAGCATTTATAGGGCTTGATTCTCCAATGGTGCTCAAAATCAAGGCTACGAATTTGAGTGCCAACACTAACCAGGGGAAAAATTATATATTCTAGAAGAGGAGTCTCTCCTCTAGAATATCATATAATTTTTAAATTTTTGATACAATTTAATATTTTTTCCTTTCTCAAAACTAGCATCTTTTCGAGTGTTAAAATATGTGCTTGTAGAGTTTTTTAATTACAATATACTATATCTGACTAAAATACTATAAAATCTATATGAGAATATTCTTGGATCTGAGCTCTATAAAATGGTGTTTATATGTTATTAAAAAAATCTCATAAAAAATAATAAGAGTTATTGAAATGTCACTTTTTTAAAATAATTGTATTTCTTTAGTAATTAGATACAAACTAGTATAAAACATGCATTTAATAGACATTTCCAATTGGAAAAGTGTCAGACCATATATAATTTAGCTTGAATTAATTTATCTAGATCATATGATTGAACAAAATTGATATCACACAAGCAAAGTATACATAAAAGATTGGATAATTTGGTTAAGGTATTGAATTTTCTTGAGTATCCAAGAACATAGAAATACATAGGAATAACATCCTAGATGTTTACCCTCACTTAGAAGATTTTGATCAAAGGTTTTGGAAATGTGTTACCTATTTGTTATTTGGGATGACTAAACATAGTTAAAGAAAAAAGATATAAAGGGAGAATTTTTTGATATGTGAAGAGATACATGATTATGCTAAGATATTATGTTATGCAAGGTATATTTATAATGGTATGCAAAAAAAAAAATTTATCTGAGTAGAGTAGAGGCTATATGGGAATTACTAGATGAAAGAAACACATAAGGATTAATCAGATATTGAGGATATTAGTATAGTCGATTATGGTAAACTCTAAATTACACCACTTGTATAAGTTGTGTATTGTTGTAAGAGCAATGAGCTTGTTTTTTATTACAACTCCTAATATAGTTGAGGCCTCTAAGAAGATCAAATTCCTCTAATAAGGACATATGTATTAAATGTGATGTAATAGACTCCTAATAGGGTCAAAACCTCTTACCATATAATTTTTACTAGTGCATCATTTTGTGGGTACCATCCCCACTGGTCTTTTTCCTTGGCCAGGGTTTTCTAGATAACATGAGTTTATTTTTGGAATGTTTCATATTCGTATTCAATTTACTAGTTTATGCATGTCTATAGTTCATAGATGAAATACATATTTGGGAAAAATTTGTTGGTTCTTATTCAACCCTCCCCCCACCTCAGTTTCCCTATTTTTAACAATTGGTATCAGATCCCAGTTACTTAGAAGAAGTCCAATAGCTTGAGGGATATCAAAATGGATTTAATAGACTTGCAAAGAAACTATAAAGTTACACTTGAGGAATTAGATTAGGATAATGATGAAACATATAGATTGAAAAATAAGTTTAGGGGTGCACAAGATTACATCAAGAAGCAAAAAGATCAGATTGAAGCTTCAAGAGATAAAAGGAATGAGTTATTTGGTTAGGCTAAGGATTTAGATCTCGTTCCTAAATTGAATAAGGAAAATGAGATTATTAAATATAAACTTGAAGTTACATCACTAAATATGGCCAAGATGTCATATGAGAGGAAACCAAAAGAGGATTTGAAAGATAATCTTACTCAATTGAGAAATCAACTTACCAATGTGAAGTCAGAACTTGTTGATTCAAAGCTTAAGTACAAGGAAGTTGAGAAAAAAAACAACATTGCGAAAGGAGAACTTGTTCAAACGAAGCTAAATCATGATAATTTATATTCAAGTACAACTAAACTTGATGAGAATTTAATGGAATGAAAACCTAAGGGAGATATGGCATGTATTGGGCATATTAAAGGTGAATCTTCTAGAGAGTTAGAGATAATAGTTGAGTATGAACCTAAATAGAATCCAAATCAATCATCATATCAGATTGGCCAACCCAGATTGAACATTCTAGAGAATAGAGTAAATCACTCAAAGGTGTATGTTATGCATGCAATAAATTGTTAAAAATGTTAAGAATTACTTGGGGGGATGAATCAGTTACCCAAGGTTCTTAATCTTCTAGAGAGTTAGAGATAATAGTTGAGTATGAACCTAAACAGAATCCAAATCAATCATCATATCAGATTAGCCAACCTAGATTGGACATTCTAGAGAACAGAGTAAATCACTCAAAGGTATATGTTATGCATGCAATAAATTGTTAGAAATATTTAGAATAACTAGGGGGGGATGAATTAGTTACCCAAGGTTCTTATGTACCATTTGAACAATTAAAAAAAAACACTTATTGTTCTGCTAATCCTATTGTTGCTCAGTCTCTACTGAAAAATATTTCCTTAAATATAACTTGCTTTGCATAATGAAAAAATTATCAAATTTAAAAGACATAAAGAATTTATCATATATTTGACACTAGGATTTTTACGTGGAAACTTAATTTCAGAAAAAACCCCAACAACATGTCACTCTTTTTCACTCTTTTGAAGTGAGCTTTGTTAGGAGCCAACTCTGTTAAAGGTTACAAAACACATTGTTAAAATTTGACCTTGTTACAAGATTTAATCACCTCGTTAGGAGTGTCCTTGTCAAAGGAATTTGATCATTCCATTTAGAATGTCATCTAGTTAAAGGACTTACACAAATTGTTAAGTCTTCCAAATGACTATTAGGTCAACCTCTATTAAAAGGATTTCAATACAAACTATTTATAATGACTAGAAAGAAAATAATAGGTTTTGATCTATGTGATTACAACTCACTTTTGATGGTTTAAATCTTTTTTTGGTTCTTGTGCTAAGTCACTAATAAGCCTTCCATTGTCATCTCTAATCTTGATTTTCTTTGAAATTCTTCAAGCAATTAGGTCACTCTTCTCAACAACACTTAAGCCTTCTTCTCAGATTCACTTGTCAACATTAGCATCATCTCTAAAATATTTTCTCCTTTAGCTTCACATTCACTCACACTTTTGTGTTTCTAATCAACCTTTCTCTGTATGCCTCTCTTCACATACATATTTACACAAAAAAACACACAATACTATTTGTTTAGCTCTATATCTCTTTAAATAGGCAATTCATGCTTTATCATTTTTTACATCCACCTTAGATTTTAGGGTTTACTGTCAAGTTCAACTCGATTCATTATATCTCCATCTTCTTGATCTTCTTCTAGAAAATTATCTAGAATCCATCTATTAGGTCTTTACCTAATACTTTCCTTGAATTTAATGATCCAATTCATCAATCTTATCTTCAACGTGGTTTACATCCCCCAATAAATCAATTGTGTTAGCTTGAGCTCACAATTTCTTTGAATTCATTCTCATACTATCACTTAGAAATCTCTAAATTCTGACACTTAGTCATCACTAAATTACTCTATTGCTATCAATCTTTATGGCTTGACATCAACTATCTTACTTGGTCGATGCTAATGCTAGGTCAACACTAGATTTTCTTGCCACTAACTGTATCTCAATTGACACTAGCATTCCTTAGCATTTTACTCTATTTCTCAACTTGGATTAGCTTTCTTGACATAAAAAAAACACTTTTCTCTATCAAAGTCTATCTAATCCAATGTCCATTATAACTTCTTTTCATAACCCAACTTTTCCTCCAGGAGCTATTGTTATGAGCAACTTCTCAAATCCTCTTCATCAATATCTAGCAATACCACTTGTACTTCTTACCATACAATCCAATAGATTTCACTCTAATTCTCT
Organism: Cupressus sempervirens; assembly: GCA_028749045.1. NCBI lineage: Eukaryota > Viridiplantae > Streptophyta > Pinopsida > Cupressales > Cupressaceae > Cupressus > Cupressus sempervirens. The sequence continues at coordinate 688,177,926 of CM053791.1, read as the reverse complement.
TCTCTCAATTTCTCTCTCTAGAAAAATTCTCTCTTTTTGATGTAATTCTCTCTCTATAGTAATCTCTCCCTTTTGACAACAATGCCAAGATATTTACCTATCTAAGCTTCAAACTCTTCATACATCTAAATTATGTAGATTTTGCATGTTTGATTGATTCTTATTATCTGTCTATGACTAATCTATTTTGTTATACTAAATCATCTACCTCAAGCATGTCCCAAAGTAGAGTTGGATTCCATCACTATGTAGGATATTCTTATTAGCACATGTGATGCAATGCACCTTGTCTACTTAAGTAGCTTTAATGAGGGGAATCACCCCTAGTTTACCTCTAACATATTCACGAGCATCTTTGGGTAAGGTTTTTGCAAATATAATAGCAATCTATTCTTTAGTATTCACATATTCTAGCTTCACTTCTTTGTCTTGAACTAATTCCCTCAAGTAGTGATACTTGATAGCAATTTTCTTTGTCTTACTGTGCATCACTAGATTCTTTGAAATATTGCTAGCACTTGTGTCATCACAATAGATAACCACTGGATTTGTATCTTCTTATTTCATACCTTTCAGTAATTGTTTTATCCACATAATATATGAATATTTGATTGCATCTACCACATGCGCAGTTTTAGTTGTTGATTGGGAAATATAGTTTTGCTTCTTGCTTGTCCATGACACCATTCTCTTTCCTTGAAAGAATGTACCTCGACTAGCTCTTTTTCTATCATCAATATTTCCTACCCAATCTGAGTTAGTAAACACTTTCAGTTCAAACTTATCATTTCCCATGAAATAAAACCCATAGTCTTTTATAGCTTTTAGATATCTTATGACCCTTTTCACTTCCATCATGTGATTCTCTTTAGGATTTTCTAAAAAATCTAGCAACTATCCCAACTACTAAAGCAATATTTGGTCTGTTGTGAACAACATACTATAGTTTTCCAATCATGGATTTGTATAGGGTCTGCTCCACATAAGTTAATCATCAATCTTAGATATCTTATGTCATGTAGACATAGGTGTACTCACTAGCCTACAATCTTTCATAGAAAAAGTCTTTAGTATCTCTTTGATGTATTTGGATGGTGTAATGAAAATAGAAAACTTCATTTGACACACTTGTAATCCAAAAAAGAATTTGATTTCACCAAACATAGATATTTCAAATTCCTTCTTCATTTCATCAATAAATTATTTTCATAATGCTTCTCTTCCTCCAAATATGATATCATAACAAATATTTTAGATAACAATACTTCATTGTTCTTACCATTCTTCAAATATAGGATATTGTTATCATTTGTCCTTTCAAAACCAATTTTCACCAAATAGTTATGTAGTCTTTCATACCATACTCTTGGGGCTTACTTCAATCCATAAAGGGCTTTTTTTAGTTTACATATGTTGTTCTTCTTGTTTGGATCTACAAATCCTTCAGGCTATTCAACATATACTTCTTCCTTTAGTATACAATTTAAAAATGTAGATTTGACATCCATCTAATATACCTTTAAATTCTTGTAGGCTGAATATACAAGTAGAGTTCTAACTCCTTTAATTCTTGTCATAGGAGAAAAATTTTCTCCATAATCAAATCCTTGTGCATAACCCTTTCATACCATTCTTGCCTTGTTTCTCGTTACTTATCCATTCTCATTGAGTTTGTTCCTAAAACCCACTTTTTCCTAATTAAATTTTTGTCTTTAAGTCTTGGCATTAAGGTCCAAGTATTGTTCTTTTCAATATGGTCAATTTCTTTTTTCATTGTTTGAATGCAATCATCATAAAGCATCCTTTATTATTTTGGGATCAAATTCACAAAGAAAGCATGTATCCTCTTTGAGTATTTTTATGGTCATGATTTGTTTAGGCTTATGATGTCTTCTCACATATTTTTCTAGCATGGGTAGTTTTCTTCTTTGTTCTTCTATAGGTTCATCTTGAAAATTAATCTCAAGTTCATTTTATCTTTCTTGTTTAGGTTCTGGTTCATGTTCTACATACTCAAAATTTTCTATCTGATGATCAACATTTCCTGTCTATGACTTGGCATCTTTAGTCTGTTGCTCAGCACCCACTCACTATTTCTCAGTAATTTGAATTTTTGTTTCATTATTTCCTTTTTTCTGAGAGATTGTATCTTGATTATTATTAGGAGTTCTTAGAGCATCATCATCCACATAGATAAGTTTACTATAGTCTTCAAGTTCTTCTTTACATGCAATGTCACTTCTTTTTGCAAACTCATCAACTTTCACATTTACACTTTCCACAATTTTGTTAGTGTTAGAATTTAAACACTGATGGAATAACCTAGGAATATACCATCATCAATTTTTGCATCAAGTTTTCCATTCCTATTATCTTTAATTATATAGCATCTACGTCCAAATATTTTGAAGTACTTCACATTATGAGCATAACCATACCATAGTTCAAAAGGTGTAGTATTTGTACCTTTCTTGACTTGTACTCTATTCAAGGTATAAATAAAAGTACTTATTGCTTCTCTCCAATACTTCTTTCATACACTCTTCACCATGATTAATTTTCTTACACAATCCATTATTGATATGATTCTCCTTTCACCTATCCTATTCTAAGGAGGGGTCCTTGGTGCTGACATCTATCTTTTAATTCCTCTATCATTGCAAAATATATTGAACTCATGTGAAATGAAGTTACTACCTCTATCAGATCTCAAGCACTTTAGTCTCTTCCCTATTTCTTTCTCAACTTTGGCTAAATGACACTTGAATAATTGAAAACGTCTCAATATCTTAATATGTTTTCCAAATGTAATAAATAGAAGGTTGAAATGCATACATACATTAATTGTAACTAAAAGTGCATACATTGATGATGTGAACTAATTGATATAAGATAGGGTGATACAATTGAAGATATCATTGTTGTTGGTATGAAGAACTTGTTAGACATATAGTTCAAATATAAATTTTTAAGTAGGGCAAGGACTAATTGTAGAGAATGAATTTCTAGAAAATGATATCAAAACTTTCAAACAAATGAAATAGTCATTTTCTTTGTCATTGTCCCTCTCTCTAAGGAAAAATAAGAGTTGGGAAAAAGAGTATTGACATGTATAAAGGTTGGTTGAAGTTTTTCCAATGAATTATGTTTACTATTTACCATTTTAAGCCTATATGCAATCAAGGAAGCATAGAAGATAGTTCACAACTAAATAATTATCTCTCTAAGAAGTTCAGTCTTATTGGATGTAATAATGGTAGAGTAAGAAGAATATGGATTTTTTCTCCTCTTATCATCAATTTTTTTAGGTGCTCCTACCAAGTTGGAATTGGCTACAAAATTGGAAAACAATAGGTTGTGCAATGTTTTATCAAACAATGTGAGTTTAATCAAAGATAAACATGAGAAACGTAATAAAGAGACAAGAGTATTTAGTAAAGAATAGAGTGGCACGTAGAGCATATTTTAAGAAATAGAGAATGATATATAATATATTTTTTTAAGAGTAATCATTATATATCATTGCAACTAGAAATTAGTTAGATTTTTTAAAGTAATTTAAAAAAAAAATCTATACAATTGATTCTTTTTTAAATGGAAAAGGTTAATATAAATGTTATAAAAATAGTACTATCAAATTTAAATTTATAATTATAATATTATAATATTAGATATGTCTAAAGATTATTCAAGAGACTAGATGATATAATATTTTATTCTATTAAAAAAAATCAAGAAAAGAAGGTTTCTTTTGATATGTCAAAAACGGTTCACAATTTTACATCAAGTAAAGATAAATTAAGATTAGGATGATTTTTTATATATTATAAATTGTTATTATATTCTTATATAAGTTAATGTATTTTTAAAAGCAAGCTATATAATGCAGTTTAAATTGAATATTACTTTTAAACAACATTTATGTCATCACCATTTTTTTATGAGTAATAGCACAAAGTCAAGATTAACTATTATTATTTGTTGTAACTAATTATTATTATTAGTTAATCTTGAGTAGACTTGAATCCAAGACCTTCCAAATAAGAGGCTTATAATTTATCATTGTATTGTATGCTCTTGCCCAAATTTATGTCATAGATATGCTAATTAGTGTGTATTTATAATTAGTAATGTGCCAAAAATAAAATGAAATGACCTTTTTAATATTAATCTCAATCAAAATAATTTAATAACTACAATATAAAAACGGATTTATATGTATCTATGAATCATGAAGAAGTTTTTGTCCATCGAAGAAGATTGAGAAGTAGAGGATTGGTTACAAATCCTAACTTTTTCTATGTGCAAGAAGCATTCAAAGAAGGAATTGGTTCTTACTCATAACCTTTCATACCTTCATAGTGTGAAACACATGCCTCACAACATGAAAGTAACACAACCCTAGCCAAGACACTCTAGGTGTATGATTTACCCCAAGATGAGTACACATTGTGTGCCCCTTCTCTAATGCCTAAAGCCTAGCCACAGAACTTGACTATGCCCTCTCATGTCACCTTTTTAGTTGTTCCTCTTCCTTTTACTATTCTTCAAATGTATTTCTCTTTTTTCTCTCATGACTTATATCACCTTCCAAATCTCAAATACATGAATTATGGTGGTTTCCCAAACTACCACATACTTTCAAAAATGAATCTTTATTACCTTTTGTAATTAAAGTTCTTCTTTAAGTGAGTTTTCATTAACATTAGTACCTAATCTTTCTTTTAAACCAAAGGATTATAATATCATTGAATTTTATATCCCTTTTTATAACTAAAATGTTATAACTTTCTCTTCCTTTGGAGAAAAAGGCACAAAATAGGTGTTTTATACATTGTGCCTTCATTTGATGCTTTCAAGATGATGTTAATGGTAGATGAATCAATGTTGATAATCATAGGGATTCAAAACTCTTCAAAGTCAAGGTTATTGTAGCAAATCAAGGGACCTAAGGAAAGGGCTCATACAAGAAGCAACAACAATGGAACCTACAGATACAAAAAGAGAAAGCACAATAAACCTCCTCACAACAAGGAAATTCTTCATATTCCACCAAGAAGAGAAATAAGCATAAGAAGTATATACCACCTTGTGCATATTACAAGACACTTCTTATTGATGACCATCATTGGATCAATAAGAAAATTTATGAGTAGAATAATATTATGAATAGGAACAACATTTATTTTCCAAATTCTTTTAAAGAGAAGGATTCATCACCTTCCATTGAAAAAGGAAAAATTTAAGCATTTATGGAAACTATATTTTTTTAGAGGAATGGATACTTGACTTCAATGTCACTCATCATATGGGTTCTTCAAAGGATAAGTTTTTCTTCATTGGATTCATCTAAGGTATATCACATATTTTTAGGAGATAATACTCAAGTAAAAGGGAAAGATTAAGTTGAGATGGATAATGGAATATTTCAAGATTCCCTCTATGTCCCTAAGTTAAGCACCAATATCCTTTCAATTTACCAAACACTAATGATGGAGGTGGAAATAAAGTTGAGTTCCTTTATAATACAATTGTGGCAAAAAATATTAACAATGATACTTTGGTAGTAGTGGAAAAGGGAAATCATAACTCAAGGATTTATTCATTGTCCCACTTTGTGCCTATGTCTTTTTCTATAGCCTTCTAAACATTATTCACAAAGTAAGTTATACCATTCTCATATATGGATTTCTTGAACAAATCAAAACTAAGAACATAGTCAAAGGTATACCTTTAGTACAAAATATTCTAAGAGTCTCTATTCATATTGTTTAATGAGAAAGCACCCATAAGAGAAGTTTGAAAAAGATACATCTATTGGAAAGTAGGATAAAGTGAATAGTTAGATGTTGTCATTAATAGAAACACTATTATCAGTTAAGGTCACTCTCGATAAAGTTATAGTTTTGTATTATTTTGTGAATAAATTGCCTATGTATATTTAGGAATAATAGTTAACAGTCGCATGATTTTCCTCGACAAGCTTCAATGGAAGCAGATAAAGGACCACAATTTTAGAATATGAAATAATAGTGAATGTATAAGAAGTACTTATTTGTTCTAATGATACTATAATAGTTCTTATAATTTATAGATGAATAATAGGAAGATAGTTTGTATCGCAAAAGTGGAGTATATAGGAAAGATTGGATAATTTGGCTAAGTATTGAATTGTCTTAACAAGTCAAGAACATAGAAATACATAGGAACAACATCCTAGATGTTTATCCTCACTTAAAAGATTTTGATAAAAGGTTTTGGAAATGTCTTGTTTGTATTCAAGATGACTAAATAGAGTTAAAGAAAAATTATATAAAGGGAGAAATTTTTGACACGCAAAGAGATACATGATTATACTAAGATATGATTATTTTATGCAAGCGCTATTTATGATGATATGAATTTTTTTATTATTATCAAACTAGAGTAGATGTTATATGGGAATTATCAGATGCAAGGAACACATAAGGACTAATTAGATATTGTAGATATTGGTATAGTCAATTCTAGTAAACTCTAAATTACAACACTTGTATAAGTTGTATATTATTGTAAGAGCAATGGGCTCATTTTGTATTACAACTCATAATAGGGTTGAGGACTCTAATAAGGACATATGTATTAAATGTAGACTCCTAATAGGATCAAAACCTCTTACCATGTATATTTTATTAGTGAATCATTTTGTGAGTACCATCCCCACTAATATTTTCCCTTGGTTGGGGTTTTCTAGCTAACATGTGTTTATTTTTGGGATGTTCCTTATTATTATTCAATTTACTATTTTATGCATGTTTATATTTTATAGCTGAAATCCATATTTGGGAAAAATATGTTGAAATTCTTATTCAACCCTTCCCCACTACCTCAATTTCCCTATTTTTAACAAATGGTATCAGATCACTATCACTCGGAAGAAGTCTAATAGCTCAATGGATATCACAATGGATTTAATAAACTTACAAAGAAACTATGAAGTTGCACTTGAGGAATTATATTAGGCTACCGATTAAAAAATATAGATTGAAAAATAAGCTTAGGATGTAAAAGATTACATTAAGAACCAAAAAGATCATATTGAAGCTTTAAGGGATAAAAGGAACAAGTTATTTGGTTATATTAAGGACTCTGATTTGGTTCCTAAATTGAATAAGGAAAATGAGATCTTAAATATAAACTTGAAGTCGCATCACTAAATATGGCCAAGATGTCATATAGGAGGAAATCAAAAGAAGATTTTAAAGATAATCTTACTTGATCAAGCAATCAAATTACCAAGGTGAAGTCAGAACTTGTTGATTCAAAGCTTAAATACAAGGAACTTGAGGAAAAAAATATTGTGAATGGAGAACTTGTTCAAACCAAGCTAAATCTTGACAAGTTATACTCAAGTACAACTAAACTTGATGATAAGTTAATGGAACAAAAACCTAAGAGAGATATGACACATAATGGGTATGTTAAATGTGAATCTTCTAGGGAGTTATAGATAATAGTTTAGCATGAACCTAATAGAAGCCTAATCAATCATCACATCAAATTAGCCAACCTGGAGATTAGATTGAACATTCTAGAGAAAAGAGTAAATCATTCAAAGGTATATGTTATGCATGCAATAAATATGGACACATGAAGAATGATTACAATGGTAACATGGATACTAATCTCTTTACAAGATATTGTTTCAATTACTTTATTTATGGACATAAATAACATAAATAAAAGAAGCTTGATCATATATCTAGTGTGAGAACAAGTTGAGGACCTAATATGTTAGCAACAAGACCTTTGGGAGTGAAAAAATTTATAAATAATGATGTTACATGCTACAAATACATGCCAGAGACTACAGATTTCAAGTTAATCAATTTTGACCAAGGTATGGAAATTTAATTAGTACAAGTCATATTTGGAACAATTTGGTACATATAGCTAGATTATGTAGATTTGACATATTTGCAAACACAATGAGAATACTTAATGTTAGAAGAAATTACTATGATGGAGGAAGAAATGGACATACTAATAGATTGTAGTGCCTCTCCATTTGACTTATGTAAGTCATCCTGATGGATGCAACATTGTTGATATTTTGTTGTGATGGATCATGATTGTGACCATGAGTGGTGTACACCATTGAGGTGATTTGGTTTATGTTTCTGTATCAGTTGCTTTGATTATGGTTTGACTAATTTTTGAGATTATGATGTGATTTATGGTTCATTGAGGTTTGTGCCAATGGTTACTAGGATTGATGTGGTATCATGATGTTGTTTCATGATTACCCTAAGAGGTGTGCAGAGATTGCACTGTGTACTATTACCATGCTACACTAGACTAGGTTCCTGTAGTAGTGGTTAGTCATGTTTCTGACTGTGTTCACTTATGTTTTATAAGTGCCTTTATATGTTGTTTAAAAAACCATTATTAAATGCTTAAATAGCTAGAAATGGATTGTCCATGTTGGATTCATTGGTTATGTGTTGCAGATATCTACACATGTTATGTTTTACATGTGAGATAACCTGAGGGTCAATTGTTATACATGGATTTTAGTATAATAGATTTTAGACTACTATGTTGTTCATTTGATCATTTTTGCATGATGATGCCATTGTGAGATGACAATGTATTTTATGATGATATCTAGTTACCCAGTATTTGGACATATCTCTGAGTATGTTATGTGATGGATTTAATGCTACAATTATTTACGTCATTCTTGCATTGTTATGCCTTATGCGAATATGAGTGATGTAAATAGATTATTTTGATATAATTAAATAAATGGTTAAATTAGGAGATTTTATGAATTTATTGCTTTGGCTATGTTATTATATGTAATTGCACTTGATTGTGTTGTTTAATGTGTAGGATTTATATCCCTAGTAGTGGCACATGGAGTTAATGATTCAACTATTCTCATTTCACCGATGCCATCCTTGTATGGTCAAAATATCCTTATTTTAATTGTTTAATTAAACCTTTCAGTGATTATTAAATCTGAACTCATCTGTATTATGTGATTAGGCCAGCGAGCGTGTCTGTGCATTTAGAGGTTCACATTATTGCAAAAGTTGTTAAGGAAATTTCTCTATTTTTGGGTTTTCATGCTTTTTAATTGATTTATTTTTATTTTTGGTAGTTTTACCATAGGTGAATTCCTATTTCTAGGAATAGCCTATTTTCATTTGGGTTGATTCGAGGTTTAACTAGGTTGGTTGGTTATTTGCCCTAATCGATTATTTACTTGAAATGTGAATAAGTATCCAAAAAGGAATTTAATTCCTCACTTCTCACTTCCAAATTGGAAAGTTTGAGAGTAAAACCCAAAATCATCTTCATGAGGAATTACTATTTTGTTCGTTATGGAAGCTATGAGCATGGGATTGTCGTGAGGTTGAGCTTGTCAGATCCAGCTCAAAGAGACCTTGGATTGTCACACTTTTTGGCCACTTCTATAGGTTTTTTATTTTATGGCTCATATTCACATTTTTCCCTTTTGGCTGCAAGGTAGGGCTCTCCCATTTTATTATTTCTGCTCTATTTTTGCTTCTACTTTTGGTATTCATTTGGTTGGAGGCTGAGAACTAGTGTTCCTCTATTTTTGTTTGTTGGTTCTACACAATTGGTTAGCTATGAGCATTTCTCTATTTTTTGGGATGAGGGTTTGGGGTTTTGCACCATTATGTTGGCCATTTTTTCATATAGTGTTCAAACTAATTTATTTTTGGATTTTTGAGGTTTGCATACCCAAAGGCCAAATGGGTTTTAATTTTGAAGTTTTCCAAAATTTGGGGTTTTTTACCTTGTTTTACATGCTACCCTATTTTCTTGGGTTTTCTTAGCATGAGTTGGGTCATGGACCTAGATTATCTATTTGGATATCAATCAAACCTTTTTTGCATTTTTGTGTTTGCATTGGGATGTGTCTCAAATCTATACTCCCAAGTTTTTGTATGGTTGAGTGATTTTATATGTGTTGTTATGGTTTCTTTTAGACCTTTGTTATTGTTTTGTGGACACTATGATTCATGTAGAATACATGCTCACATATTGAGGCCAGTTGAGAGAGTTCATGATATTTGGTCTTGTTGCATCATTGGGATTTGTGTAGAATCCATACTCCTAGATTAGCCAGTTGAGTGATTTCATGATGTATGGCTTTATTGGCTTTGGATTCATGTAGAACCCATCCTCCTAAGTTATCTACGTTGGATTATCTATTTGGATATCAATCGGACCTTTGTTGCATTTTTTTTTTTGCATTGGGATGTGTCTTGCATCTGTGCTCCCAAGTTTTTGTATGGTTGAGTGATTTTATATGTTTTGTTATGGTTTCTTTTAGACCTTTGTTATTGTCTTGTGGATGCTAGGATTCATGTAGAATCCATGCTCGCAGATTGAGGCTAGTTGAGAGAGTTCATGATGTTTGGTCTTGTTGCATCATTGGGATTTGTGTAGAATCCATACTCCTAGATTAAGGTCAGTTGAGTGATTTCATGATGTATGGCTTTATTTGCTTTGGATTCATGTAGAACCCATCATCCTATGTTGCTTTTGGTTGAGTGATATTTTTCATTGTGTTCTCATCTAGTCCTTGTGTTATGATCTTTGTGATGGTGGTGTGCTACACACAAGTACTTGCACGTACATTTTTTGAGTAACTTGTGAGGCCTAATCTTCCATGGTGCTTTCAAAAGTTATGATCAATGGGGTTGGGTTGGGAATATACATGCCCATAGGCACTTGTCATAGGATGAGCATGGGTAGGATACGGTAGCATATGGAGGGGGCTTCAATCTCATAGCCCAACAATCATGGTGCCATGGGTTGGTAGAGGAAGCTTTATGTAAGTGATAACTAAATAAAATGTGTAAATGGTAATAAAACTTAAGATAATAAAATATGTGAGCACCCATTTAAGTTTGAGGACACACAATTTGAGCTTCGACTTGTCAATGCCAAGTGACTCTTGATAATGTCAGCCCCTACTTAGTAGCCTATTGAGTGTGACCAGGACCTATACTACTTGCATTGTCTTAGGTTCTTGGTTACAGACATCATATTGTCTGGCATGAGTGTTAGCCATGGATGTTGATTTTGTGTGTTTGTGGTTGGATCCTTATCTCCATTAGCATGGTGACTATGGACTTGTAGGTACCACATGGTTAGGAGGCATAGCTACCTATACCACTGCTAGGGACCAGTGTATAGATACATTCTTTTGTCCTAGTGTGTCCATTGTTGGATGTTTTCACTTGATGCTTCAGGTTCCAGAGTATGCTTTTTTATGATTTATGCTTTCATTGGAATGCTTGGATATCCTATTTAGATGATGTTAGTTTATTTGATGCATTTACTTATTATGATGATTAGCATGTGATAGGTGATATCATCTACTTGAAGGATTATCTTATGCTTTACTACTAGCATGTTAGATTTCCTTATGCTTATATTGTAGTATGTTTTAGTAGTGACGTCCCTATTACTATAGTATTGATGATCTAATTGGTGGCTTGGGATGTTACATGTGATGGATGGCTAGGATCCATGATGGTCTTATGATGCTAATGATGGTTGGGAGGAACTGTGTATTTAGTTAGTTGTTTTGTTCATTGCGATGTTATTTATGTACATTATGATGTTACTTCTATTCACTGTGATCTTGCTTTTAGTATGTTCTTTATTAATATGGTTTAGATGGATTGATGTTCCTCTTTCTTCTTGTTTATGTTCTCAAGTGTTCATTCCTTGATTTATGTAGATATGGTACTCACTGGTGTTGAGGTTTTCATGTTTTTATGCTTTTTATTTTTGATTTGTTGTCATGTTGATGTGTTTTTTCATGTGGAAAGGTAGTTCCTCACATGAGAATGTACTTCCTCATGCAAGAATTTACTTCCTCATGCAGGGAAGTAAAATTTCACATGGTTTGATGTGAGTCCTCACACAAAGCCATGCAAATCCTCATGTGGTGTATTGTGAATCCTCGTGCGAAGTGATGTGTATCCTCATGCAAAGAAATGCACTTTCTCATGTACAACAATGCAAAGTCTCGTGTGAAACTTGAGACCAATGCACTTCCTTGTGTGAGAAATAGGGAGCAGTTAGAGTTGGCTGAGGAAATTTTGAAAGTTCATTTTGGACACCTTATTGGATTTCACACCTTTTCAGTTCAAAATAATCTCTATAAACAGTTTAAAATATATCGTTTAAGTTGATGTATATTTAATTCCTTATACTTAAGATATATTTAAATATATGTGACGAATCTTTTGAGATAGGTTTCAGACCTCTCTGAGACAAGATAAAGATTCTAGAAAATTTTAGGGCTTTAGAAATTTAAACTTAGCCAAATTTTAGGGCTTCAAGATTTTAGACTTAGCTAAATTTTAGGGTTTTTGCATTAATACCTCAACATGGTGTTTTAATGATGATTGGTTATTTCTTTAAGCCCTTATCATGTGTGTGGTTGTTGTTGGCCTCGGTGTGTGTGTGTGTGTGTATCTATTTGGTAGTAGCATTTGGAAATTCATTAGTTTTTGGGATTGTGGCAAAGTCTTCCATTGTGATCTTTGTGATCCCTATTTGATGTTGTCATGTGCATTCATACTTGTAAAAAAAAGATATCTTGGCTTGTATTGAATCCTTGTTCCAAGGATCTCTAAGCGGGGCATTACATCTAGTATTAGAGCCCATGTTCAAACATTGAGATCTCTACGTTTATGTTGCCCTTGTGGTTGGTGCTTCATGTGTGAGTGCAAGTGTCTTGGTGAGAGCTCATGATTTTTTTGCTTTGGTATCTACTTGTGATGGACTTGCTTGTCCAGTAGATGTGATTAGATCTATGTGAGGAGAAGGAAGTGAGTCTTCCTAGTTTTGTTGATGTAATCAATGTGCCTTTTTTTGGGTTGTTGCCAGTGTGATCATATTGGATGGAACCACTGATTAGTCCCCATGTAATGGCTTTGAGTGCTTCTTTTGTTCTCCTTGTGGAGTAAGGTACATTGTTTCCCTATTTTCTCATAATTGTAAGTAAATAAAGGAATCTTATTTGTGATTCTATGCTTTAGCATTATAGTAATGAAATGGTTCCTTTCATTGAGAAATGAGTGTTTATTGTGAATCATTGCAAAGGAGTAGGTCTTGCATTAGATCTTTTGGGTTAATGACTCAAGTCCCCAATCTGATTACTTCTTAAGCTTATGGAAATTTGCATTAAATTGATGAATATTTAAATATTACATTGCATGGAAAAATAATTAAGGAAATTATTGTTGTCTACATATGCATGAGATTACTGATGGTATATTGCCCGATGTGTGTGAGTGTGTTCTCTAATGTTGCTAGGATGATGTATTTCTTAGCATTATGCAGTGATTTATCCCTCTTGTGTGACTATTCTCAGTCATCATATGTAATGTGATTTTATTGATGCCTTGGTTTATTTAATTGGAGGTCCTTTCTTCATGTTGTTGGGCTAGCATTGGTTTTCAATATTTTCCTCTCTTGGAATAGTCATCAAATTTTATCCATCGCTCTCTTTGTGACAATAGTCATGTTTGACTTATTGTTTTAGTTGCTACCCAATTGCCAATTGTGTGTTGTGACTCTACCATGTTCATCTCAAACCTCTAGTAGTACGTATAAGGGATAATATCATGGAGAGCATGCTAGTGTGTCCTTGATAGATTTAAAGTTGGTAATGTAGCTTAATGATTTACAAGATGAGTAAATGTAATGTTATTCTTGAAAGAAATTGAAAGATAAGTAATGATGGTTTTTAGTGTGTGAATTACCTTTCATTTCATGTCTTATGTTGTTCTTGGCATGTGTGTTCTTGAATGGTTTTGGATGTTTTGTTCATTGCTTGTCTTGGTAACTGAGGTTGTTAATTTTTCCTATGTTTTATTGTCTTATGTGGTGTTTTAAACTCTTATATCTTAGGACTCTCTAAGATCTATCATGTTTTAGTCCTTGTCGATATCTTTCTGACACTTTTTGAATGGAGTCAATCCAAGTCTAGATGTGAAAGTTATGGCCTCTAGCATGGAGGAAAATTTTGTGCTAATTTGAAATTTTGTGTGAGAAACTAGTTCATTGCACTTTCTCACTTGCTTTGCTGAGAAACTTCGCACGAGACTGTGTTAATGCAAAATTTCACATAGGGAACAACAAGCATCTCATTCACACTTTTAGAATTTCTAGTCGATGTTCCAAGTACCCTTTATTGAGTAGAGGCCAATTCAATCATGACATATCATATTTATGGCCATTGGAGAAGTTTAAATCTTCATGTTATTTGTAATGGAAGAGTTATCTAGTCTTCATTATCTACTAGGTACTTATTGGAGTTTGTGCTTGGGTTTGTGTATTTCCTATTGCACTGATCCACCTTTGTGAGGTGAAGTGTAGCCTGTAAGTGTACCTTGCTCAAGGTTGATGTTTCCTTTTTGTTTAGGAGTGACTCGATTCTTTGATGAGTCTAGATTCTCCTTTTTGGATGTTGACTTTGGTGCATCTCTGTATCCTTTTCTCTCTTCTGGTAGTAGGCTAGTGTGGTTAATCCACTAGCTTGGTTAATATTTTCCAATGAGTATGTTTATGGTTGGTGGAATTATGACTTCCCTAATGTGTCTTGGGCTGATTTATTGCAAAGTTTGAGAGAGACTCCCTCTTAGTCCTATACTTTGTAGTTTCTTTCTCCCTAATCTTGTTTCTTTAAGAGGATTGTCTTAGTCAAGTTTTCTCATTGACCATTGACTTGAGGCTGGGGATTGAGTTTAGAAAAATGTTGGGTGTAGTATTCCTAGCATGTTGCTAGAGTGAAATGGTATCATTGGACACATGTTACCATCATATGAGTTGGTATGAAGATTTTACATGATGGTGTCTCCTAACAAAAGTCTTTGTAGCCTTGTAGAAAGGTGATATCTTATCTAGTTGGCCCTAGTTCCCAATGGTAGTTGAGCTTTTGTACCTTGGAGAGGCATTGTGCTCCTACAATTTGTGGTGAGTAGTCTTTATGAGTGTATAATTTTTTTGGTAAACTATCATCCACTTTGTTTAAAGGGTGAGTTTATATGGATTCAAGGATGCTCATGTGTGACATGATAGTATTCTTAGGAATTTGGGATGGTTATTCCCCATGATTCCAACTCTTTTGGGAGTGTATGGTGTTTTGACCTTATTTTGTGGTCATGTGGTAGGTGCATGGTGTAGTTGGGCACCCGTAGTGCCTACCCTCGTTCACATCTTTTCTGGACATTGTTAATATTATTAGACTATGATAGACTAGTTTTATGTTGATGGATTAGTGGTATTGTTTTGACATTATCAGACATTATGTTATGGATTCAGTGGTTATAAGATGAGATCATTTAGATTTTACATTTCATGCATACATGATGATCATTATATTGTTTCAGTTATTATTGATGATTAGATGGATGGTTTATTATCTTATGTGTTTTATTATGGATACTTACCCCATACTTGCTTGTGTATGGTGTGCATGTTTTCTTATCGTATGGCATTTCTGATGTGGTTAAGGAAGGGAGTTGTAGTCACCTGCTTAGTCGGGATCTACACAATGCACCACTTCCTGCCATTGTCTGTTTAGCTTAGCATTATATATTGTATGTACATGCATGGTTTTTCTGTAGGTTACAGGTACTGGGTATCGACTTCCCTGAATTGCCAGGATGAGCGTACCCTATTATACTATCTCAATGATAAGAGAAGGGAGATAAATTCTCAAGTCCAAATCCCAAACCTTTAAGCCAATTGTCCTAGTGAGGTAGGACAAGTATCTGGATATTTTACCCGCCGAATGTGTCGGATGACATAATTCGTGATTTTTAACCCTTTAGACTGATTCTGAGGGATTTTCTCTCTTATGGATTTTCATATGTTATCTTGGAAGTCTATGATGAATTTTCTATTAATTAAGTCTTAATAAATAGATTTAATTAATAAATTAATTATTTAAAAAAATTAATATAAAATATCATGTTATTTGATATTTTGATTGTAATTAATTAAATGTGAATTATTGAGGAAAATGAATTAAATAAAAGAAAATTAGAAATTAAAATTAACAATAATAATAAAATAATAATAAATAAATAAATAAATAATAATAATAAAAGTTATAAAAGTTAAAATGAAAGTTATAAATATTTAAATAAAAATTATATAAAAAGTGAATTGGAGTTATAAGCTTGCATGGGAATTAATGCACTTCTCTATTTCTCAAGTGTCAACAACACAGGGGTTAGTGCATCAATTAAGCACATGGTGTCTACAACCTTAAGGCTCATCTTGAAGGTTGGAAAAGACCCATGCTTAGTTGGTGACACCTTCCAGCTGTTTCTAGAAACATTCTAGATGTTTCCTGAAAGCTCTTTACATTCAGGCATTCATAGAAGCTTAGATAGCATTGGGAGAGCAATTGGAGCATTGGAGGACTCGAGAACTCTGAAGAGGGGAGGAGCTTTCTCTGTGGATTTTCTGAGGAAGAGCGATTTAGCATTAGAATCTAGGTAGATTCTTGTGATTTTACTTATGCTATTTTTGCATCATACATTCCCTGTCTTCTTCGTGTCTTCCATATGTCTTCTGAGAAGTTTCATATTTATATGCATTCTCAATGTGGGTAGATTAATTTAATTGGAGAACTTTATATGCAAATATCTTATTCTTAATTGTAGATATAATCTTTGTGAAAAAATAGAAAAAACATACATGGTTATATATTCAGATCTGCATACATATACATATATATATATAAATATATATTTATATATATGCATATCTATACATTTATTATGGATCTATTATAAAATTTGAATATATATATATACATACATACATATATATATACTGATATATATATATATATACCTATGTATATTTATATATAATGCATCGAATTGAGCGATTAATAAAATCGTAGTGGAAAATTTATTAATTCGCATTGTGATTCATATCGAATGGAACAAAGTATATTATATATTATATTTCGTGGGCACGTTTCGTTCCACGTGCTGGTCGAAGGCAGAGACCTATCGTCGCATGTCTACGGTGACAGGGGTACTACGCACCCACTGTCAGCGCAGTGCCTGCGACCACAAGTACTGCATACCATAGCATGAGTTTGGGGGGGGTTTTAATTGATGTTAATGATATGCAAAAAAAAAAAATAACGTTTATGTTAAAACAATTATATACAATCGATTCTCATATGGTGTCAATCGAAATTGTCAATTCGATTTAATGAAAACGTATTTACATATGTATATATATATATATATATATGTATGTATGTATGTATATATGTAATATGTATATATGTAATATGTATATATGTAATATGTAAATATGTTATTTATAAATTTAAGTTATTATTTGATCAATGGCTTATATTGATGGTTTATTTTCATAAAGGTGACTCTTTAATAATTTCCAACTATTTAATAATTTAAATGTTTTAAATTATTAAATAAGGAATTGATAGTTGGGTGGGGGATGTATCAAACAAATGTTATTAATTGGAAAATGGATTTTTTTTTTAGTTCTAATAAGGAAAACTTTTATTCAAAACAATATATGTGTTCCTCCATTCATTCTTCAGACTTGGAAACTCAAATTGAGATCTTTACATTCAAGTTGTAAAACCAAAACATATGTCTACATCGTGTATTCTTTATGCTATTGTTTTGGGTTTTGGGTTGACTAGTGTTGACCAGTATAGGATGTCTACTAGAGGCTTGGGGGTTATGTGATTGTGGTGACACAATGATGTTTTAATCTCGATCTTTATAAACCCAACCATGGTTATGTGATGGAATGCTCTATGTATTGGTTGTGATTACTGATTGTTATAGTTGAGATTCTTATGTCTGAGACACTTGACTTAACCATTATTTTGGTCATCAATTAGTTATCCTTGGATTATTTTCTAGTCGCCATGATGAGACTATAATGTGGATTTATTTTGATGATGTCATGATGTGACATGTTTGACTCAACTATTTTTGGACTCTTCCATCAGTATGATTGAGATATATATATATATATATATATATATTATTGAGAACCATTGGATATTTGATTATCAGTGATACTTCAATTGCCAATAGAGAGTTGTTGTGTTCATGATTTTCTATGGATGTTAGCTCATGGAGATTTGATGCTTTGATGCATATTTGATGATTTTATGGATTATCTTTTGTGATTTTGAGATTTATGAGTCCATGAGCATTAGGGTAAGATGTCTGCATGTAGTGACGGGAAGTGGCTTGCAATGGGGGTCGGGGCCCTAAGAGGCTGCCAGGGTAACTCATTGTAAGTTGGATTAATAAGTGATAACATTCACACGTAATACTAACTGAATGAACCTAAAAAGATAAGTGTTTTGTTCCCGTCCATGCCTTTAGTGCTTGTACAGGCTAGGATGGGAGTAGTGAGATGCATGGTTGCGACCTTGCATTTCGTAGTATGCCTCGTCAGTATGAGAGGATACTAGTGGCCGCATGAAATTAGTATGGACCCGTGGAGTTTAGCTAACTGCTAGGGTAACTTATACATGATAATTGCGATGACACTTTCTCGCTTGCATAGTAGGTTCCTACATGTTATTGTGTGCCTCTGGGATTAGATGTCAAATTTTGTGTTTGGAACCTTTGAGTTAGTATACTTTTAGGATTCTTGGACTTATGGAGATTTGTGCTATGTGATTTTGATAGCCTATTTGGGACTTGAGATTATCTCCTTAGCACGGTGGGAGTGGACCACATAGGTACCACGCGGTCGGGTGGTAGTGTATTTTCCACTTTTATCATTTTGAGATTTATTGAGACATCGTGGCTGATACGTCCTTCATAATGGTGGATATGTATCCTTTTTCATTGATGTTTAGCATATGTAAGATGATGTTATCTTATGCTTTTATTTGCATGTTAGATTACTTCTACATATGATGTTGTATTTATTAGGAGTGACATTCCTACTATGTAATACTGATGATCTCTTCGGTGATTTGGAATGTTACGCACGGAGGGATGGCTAGGATCCATGATGGTTTAATGATGTTATTGACGGTTGGGAGGAACCGTGCACTTAGTTTATTATGTTTGATCCTTATGATGGATGAATATGTTTTTGTATCATGTGATTATCTCTACTTTGATGTATCATGGATTAGAATAGGATGATGTACCTTATTCTATGTATGTATTTTTTTTTTGAGCTTGTCATACCCTATGACATGTACAGTGGATGATTGAGTATTTGAAAAGTAATGTATAAACATTGGACTTATCATTATTATTTCATGAGGATGTTGTTCTAGATGGATTCATGTATGTAATTCAACGTTAAGGGATCTTTAAGAATGTAATCTGTTATGTATGTTATGTTTAATTTTTAGATGGACATTACTATTTCTTTCATTATTGTGCATTAGTTATATATATGGTATTTATTTTCAAAAGAAAAATGCTACTAAACTTAGTGAAATACTAGGTTAATTCTTTGGATCCCTTGGCGGGGCATTACGTTTGGTATCAGAGCCCGAGTTTCTACATTGGGAGCTCTGGGTATTTTGGAACAACTGGAACTTTCAACTATTAAGTGTAACTTTCCAAACTTGATCTAGGTGAACTGAAATAGGACTCAAACTGTTACTTGGATATTTTTCATACTTCAACACTTAGTTTCAAAACTAGAAATTTTACTTAAACCTAGATAGAGAACTTAACTTACTACCTTGTACTATTATAGGATGGTATATGGGAATAGGCCTTCTGTTAGAGGCCATGGTAGAGACCATGGTAGAGGCCATGGTCATGGCAGAGCTATCAGTGTCCATGAGTCTGCCCATGAGGGATCGGCTCATGTAGAGAGCAGGGAAGAGCACTCTAGTAGGCAGCAAGAAGAGAGCCATGGAGAGGACCAAGCTGAGTTTGAAGAGGTTGGTTTGAGACAGATGATGTAGACTATTCTAGAATGTCTACCTCATGTTCAAGAATAGCCTAAAGTGCATCAGACAGAACAAGAGCATAGACCCAGATCTAGAAGTCCTCAGAAGGATTGTCAGAGGTCCATTGTGTCCACTCAGATGAAGGATCTTTCAAGATCCAAGGTTAAGCCTTTCAATGGGCAACGTTCGGGTTATGTGGCCGAGCAGTGGCTTATTTCCCTCAACAAGATTTTTTCCATGCAGGAGTTTGATAGCAATGTTAAGGCAAGATTTGCGAACACTAATTTAGAGAATTTTGGGGCCACTTGGTGGACGATTGAGGAGAAGAAGTTGGGAATTGATATGAGCAGTGTTACATGGGAGTTATTCCTAGAGAGTTTCCATGAACGATTCCTACCAGAGGAATGGAAACAACAAAGGGTTGATTAATTTCATAATCTCAGACAGTACACTTGCTCAGTGACCGAGTATGAGCATAAGTTTTATGAGCTTATGCCTTTTTCAAGGTTCAGTGAAAATTTAGCTTAGTTGACACAACATTTTATTAGGGGTTTGAATAACCGTATTATTGGGGGAGTTAAGGTGTTTGAGCCAAAAACCCTCAAGGATGCGGTGCATCGAGCTATCCTTGTTGAGGAAAGTGTCAATCTTGGTCAAGGTGGTTTTGTAGGAGCGCTAGCAGCATCAGGATCTAAAAGAAACTACAATTCAGGTTGTAACAAGAAGTTTTCTTTTTCTAAGGGGAAATAGTATCAGCAGCAGTCTCAACAGACACAACAATAGAAGGGCTCAAATTCTCAAGCTCAAGGTGGTGGCAAAGGTTCTAACACCAAGAACAACTGCAATTCTCAACGCAATAAATAGAATCAGACCAATCAGCCAGCTCAGAGTAGCCAATCTTTTGTTAGCAGGAATAGTCATTAGCAATCAAATGTACCACCTATGGGAAGAGGTTCTGGCAGAAATATGGAATGTTTTTCATGTGGTCAGATTGGACATTATGCATCTCAGTGTTCTCAGTGAGCACCTCAATTTTTAGGACCTAAACCTACAGTTTCAGAGCCTACAGTGGGTGATGCAGGTAGAGCTCATAGATTTTTTCCAACAGTTGATCAGCGTCAGGCAGATCATCAAGGAACAATGGTTGAGACCACAGGTGCTATTAGAGGTATATCTCTTTCAGTATTGTTTGACTCAGGAGCTACAGATTCATTTCTTTCACCATCTATAGTTTCTAAGTGTAAGCTGGATGTGGTGAAGCAAGATCATGGTTGGCAACTGGAACTAGCCTCAGGCATTAAGGTCTCCACAGATTCTGTAGTTCATAAGTGTGGGCTTAGTTTAGGAAGCTTTGATATGACAGTGGATCTTCGAGTCATACCCCTTGGTTCCTATGATGTGGTTTTAGGCATGGACTAGCTTGGATCTCATAGAGCCAGTATAGATTGCAGGAAGAAGATTATTAGGTGCCAAGATGACCAAAGGAACGATGTGCAGATAGTTGGGATATCGAGGCCTATATCTCTGTGGATGATTTCTGCTATGCAATTGAAGTGAAGTTTTCGTAAGGGATGTCAGATATTTTCTGTTATGGTAAATGATCTTGATGGAGAAGATTCCATGAGGAAGACTTTGGATCACTCAATTTTGTAGGAGTACACAGATGTTTTTCCAAGTGAGATTCCAGGCATGCCTCCGAAGAGGGACATTGACTTTAGTATTGATCTGATTCCTGGAGCGGAGTTTATCTCTAAAGCTCCTTATCGCATGAATACTCAGGAATTGGGTGAGCTATGTCTTCAGCTAGAGGAACTTCTGGCCAAAGGGAGCATTCAACCTAGTGTATCACCTTGGGGAGCTCTAGTACTCTTTGTGAAGAAGAAAGACGGTTCTTTACGCCTTTGTATCGACTATAGACAGTTGAATAAGGTGACTATTAAGAACAAGTATCCTTTGCCTAGGATTGATGACTTATTCAATCAGATCAAGGGAGCTACAGTATTCTCCAAGATTGATCTTAAGTCAAGATACCACCAGCTTGGCATTAAGGAAGCAGATATTCACAAGACTGCTTTTTGAACTCATTATGGGCATTATGAGTTCACAATGGTACCTTTTGGATTCACTAATGCTCCATCGGTTTTCATGAGTTTCATGAATGATGTGTTCTAATCTTATTTGGATAGGTTTGTTCTCATGTTTCTTGATGATATATTGATATATTCTAAGACTCAGAAGGAGCATGAGGAACACCTGCAGTTGGTATTGTAGTGTTTAAGGGACAATCAGCTTTATGCTAATGCAACTAAGTGTGAATTCTTCAAATTGGAGATTCAATATTTAGGGCATGTTATTTTAGGTAATGGTATTTTAGTGGATCCTGCAAAGATTCAGGCAATAATAGATTGGCCGACACCGACTAATGTGTTAGAGATTCATAGTTTCATGGGTTTAGCCAGTTATTATCATAGATTTGTCCAGAACTTCTCTAGGATAGCACATCCTATCACTTCTCTTCAAAGGAAAGGAAAGAAGTTCGTATGGACAGAGAAATGTGAGGAAGCTATCCAGAAGCTCAAGGAGCTTTTGACCAGTGCACCAATTCTAGTTGTACTTGATCTAGAAGGTGATTTCATGGTATGTACAGATGCTTCTCTTGAAGGGATTGGGGCAGTGTTGATGCAGAATGGATGGGTGATTGCATATGAATCACGCAAGCTCAAGGATCATGAGTTAAATTATCCTACACATGATCTTGAGTTAGCAGTAGTATTTCATTCTTTGACAAGGTGGAGACATTTCTTGTTGGGGCACAGATTTGAGCTACATAGTGATCATCGTAGTCTTCAGTACATTTTTACTCAGCCTAATTTGAATGCTCGCCAGAGGCAATGGATGGAGTTTCTATGCGAGTATGATTTTGAGGTTAAGTACATTTACGGTAAGGAGAATGTTGTGGTGGATGCTTTGAGTTGCAGGAGACATGTGTTATCATTGATGACTCTTAGTGGAGATTTGAGGAGTCAGATTCTTCAGGCACTTCCTACGGATTCCTGGTATCAGGAAGTGTGCAGAGAGATTGATTCAGGAAGATCTTTGGAAGGTAAGTTTGCAGGTTATGTTTGAGAGTTAGATGGTCTTTTCAGAAATTTGGGAGGATTTATGTGCCATTTTTGGATGAGCTTCGCACCTTGATACTGGCAAAAGCCCATCGTATGCCTTACTCAACACATCTAGGTATCAAGAAGATGCATGCTGATTTGAGACGTTTGTTCTTTTGGTCTGGGATGAAGCGAGATATTACTAATTTTGTGGCTAAGTGCCTTGAGTGTCAAAGAGTTAAGGTAGAACATCAGCACCTGGCTGGATTTTTGCAGCCTAATCTCATTTCTTCTTGGAAGTGGGATATCATCTCCATGGATTTCATTGTGGGATTACCTATGACAGTTCGACGTCATGATGCTATCATGGTCACCGTTGATCGGTTGACTAAGGTGACGCATTTTTCACCGATTAGGTCTTCCTACACAGTAGCTTCTATAGCTAATGTCTTTATGCGTGATATTGTGAGATTACATGGTATTCCTAGAAAGATCATTTCTGACAGGGATCCTGTATTCACATCTGCATTCTGGACATTGCTATAGCATGAGCTTGGAGCACAGTTAAACTTTAGTTCGACATATCATCCAGAGACTGATGGTCAGACAAAGAGGGTGAATCAGGTTTTGGAGGATATGTTATGGATGTATGTGATGGATAGGCAAACACATTGGGAGGATTATCTCTACTTAGTGAAGTTTTCTTACAACAATGGATATCATAGTTCTATTGGTATGGCACCATTTTAGGCATTATATGGACATCCTTGTCATACACCATTGAGTTGGGACAGTCTTGAGGACTGCATCTTGTTGGGTCCTGAGATGCTTCCTGATATGGAGCAATAGGTAGTGTGTATCTGTGAGCACTTGACTACAGCACAGGATAGGCAGAAGAAGTATGTCGATGCTCATAGGATTGATAAGCAGTTTGTTGTGGGTGATAAGGTTTTCTTGAGAGTGCGATCGCGAAAGAGTCTGATCCGATATGGAAAGGGTTCTAAGTTAGCACCTCGCTTTGTGGGACCATCCGAGATTTAGGAGAGGATTGGCCCGGTTGCTTACCATCTTGCTCTATCGCCCAACCTAGCTCGCATTCATGATGTTTTCCATGTTTCAGTGCTTTGGCAGTATATTCTTGATATTGTACATGTTCTTGATTGGAATGTGTTGCAGGTAGAGGACGGGCAACTAGCTTTGGAGCCGATTCGTATTCTGGAGCAGCAGAGGTTGACCCTTAGGGGTCGAACCATCGAGTAGGTAAGGGTCCAATGGGACCCTACTGATGATTCTTCAACTACTTGGGAGGATGCAGCTAGATTGAGGGAGTTATATCTCTACTTGTTTGTAGGCTTCCAGAAGTAAGCCTAACCCAAAGGGGGGTGGATGTAGTGCCTACCCTCATTCACATCTTTTTTGGACATTGTTAATATTATCAGACTATGATAGACTAGTTTTATGTTGATGGATTAGTTTTATTGTTTTGACATTATCAGACATTATGTTATGGATTCAGTGGTTATAAGATGAGATCATTTAGATTTTACATTTCATGCATACATGATGATCATTATATTGTTTCAGTTATTATTGATGATTAGATGGATGGTTTATTATCTTATGTGTTTTATTATGGATACTTACCCCATACTTGCATGTGTATGGTGTGCATGTTTTCTTATTGTATGGCATTTTTGATGTGGTTAAGGAAGGGAGTCGTAGTCACCTACTTAGTCGAGATCTACACAATGCACCACTTCCTACCATTGTCTGTTTAGCTTAGCATTATATATTGTATGTACATGCATGGTTTTTTTGCAGGTTACAGGTACCGAGTATCGACTTCCCTGAATTGCTAGGATGAGTGTACCCTATTATACTATCTCAATGATAAGAGAAGGGAGATAAATTCTCAAGTCCAAATCCCAAACCTTTAAGCCAATTGTCCTAGTGAGGTAGGACAAGTATCTGGATATTTTACCCGCCAAATGTGTCAGATGACATAATTCATAATTTTTCACCCTTTAGACTGATTTTGAGTGATTTGCTCTATGATGGATTTTCATATTTTATCTTGGAAGTCTATGGTGAATTTTCTATTAATTAAGTCTTAATAAATAGATTTAATTAATAAATTAATTATTTAAGAAAATTAATATAAAATATCATGTTATTTGATATTTTGATTGTAATTAATTAAATGTGAATTGCTGAGGAAAATGAATTAAATAAAAGAAAATTAGAAATTAAAATTAACAATACTAATAAAATAATAATAAAGTACTAAATAAATAACAATAATAAAAGTTATAAAAGTTAAAATGAAAGTTATAAATATTTAAATAAAAATTATATAAAAAGTGAATTGGAGTTATAAGCTTGCATGAGAATTAATGCACTTCTCTATTTCTCAAGTGTCAACAACACGGGGGTTAGTGCATCAATTAAGCACATGGTGTCTACAACCCTAAGGCTCATCTTGAAAGTTGGAAAAGACCCATGCTTAGTTGGTGACACCTTCCAGCTATTTCTAGAAGCATTCTAGATGTTTCCTAAAAGCTCTTTATATTCAGGTATTCATAGAAGCTTAGATAGCATTGGGAGAGCAATTGGAGCATTGGAGGACTCGAGAATTTTGAAGAGGGGAGGAGCTTTCTCTGTGGATTTTTTGAGGAAGAGCGATTTAGCATCAGAATCCGAGTAGATTCTTGTGATTTTACTTATGCTATTTTTGCATCATGCATTCCCTGTCTTCTTTGTGTCTTCCATATGTCTTTTGAGAAGTTTCATATTTATATGCATTCTCAATGTGGGTAGATTAATTCAATTGGAGAACTTTATATGCAAATATCTTATTCTTAATTGTAGATATAATCTTTGTGGAAAAACAAAAAAAACATACATGGTTATATATTCAGATCTGCATACATATACATATATATATAAATATATATTTATATATATATATGCATATGTATACATTTATTATGGATCTATTATAAAATTCAAATATATATGTATACATACATACATATATATATATATATATATATATATATATATATATATATATATATATTTATATATAATGCACCGAATTGAGCGATTAATAAAATCGCAGTGGAAAATTTATTAATTCGCATCGTGATTCATATCGCATGGAACAAAGTATATTATATATTATATGTCGTGGGCACGTTTCATTCCCTACGCCGGCGGAAGGCAGAGACCCACAGTCGCAGGTTTGCGGTGACAGGGGTACTACGTACCCGTTGTCAGCACAGTGCCTGTGACTGCAACATGAGTTTGGGGGGGTTTTAATTGATGTTAATGATATGCAAATAAAAAAAATAACGTTTATGTTAAAATGTTTATATACAATCGATTCTCATATGGTGTCAATCGAAATTGTTAATTCGATTTAATGGAAACATATTTACATATGTATGTATGTATGTATATATATATATATATGTGTGTGTGTGTGTATATATATATATATATGTATATATGTATATATGTATATATATGTGTATATGTATATATGTAATATGTAAATATGTTATTTACAAATTTAAGTTATTATTTGATCAATGGCTTATATTGATGGTTTATTTTCATAAAGGTGACTCTTTAATAATTTTCAACTATTTAATAATTTAAATGTTTTAAATTATTAAATAAGGAATTGATAGTTCGGTGGGGGATGTATCAAACAAATGTTATTAATTGGAAAATGGATTTTTTTTAAAGTTCTAATAAGGAAAACTTTTATTCAAAACAATATATGTGTTCCTCCATTCATTCTTCAGACTTGGAATCTTAAATTGAGATCTCTACATTCAAGTTGTAAAACCAAAACATGTGTCTACATCGTGTATTCTTTATGCTATTGTTTTGGGTTTTGGGTTGACTAGTGTTGACCAGTATAGGACGTCTACCAAAGGCTTGGGGGTTATGTGATTGTGGTGACATGATGATGTTTTAATCTCGATCTTTATTAACCCAACCATGGTTATGTGATGGAATGCTCTATGTATTGGTTGTGATTACTGATTGTTATAGTTGAGATTCTTATGTATGAGACACTTGACTTAACCATTATTTTGGTCATCAATTAGTTATCCTTGGATTATTTTCTAGTCTCCATGGTGGGACTCTAATGTGGATTTATTTTGATGATGTCATGATGTGACATGTTTGACTCAACCATTTTTGGAGTCTTCAATCAGTATGATTGAGATATATATATATATATTGGTTATTGAGAACCATTGGATATTTAATTATCAGTGATACTTCAGTTGCCAATAGAGAGTTGTTGTGTTCATGATTTTCTATGGATGTTAGCTCATGGAGATTTGATGCTTTTATGCATATTTGATGATTTTATGGATTATCTTTTGTGATTTTGAGATTTATGAGTCCATGAGCATTAGGGTAGGATATCTGCATGTAGTGACGGAAAGTGGCTTGCAATGGGGGCCGGGGCCCTAAGAGGCTGCCAGAGTAACTCATTGTAAGTTGGATTAATAAGTGATAACATTCACACATAATACTAACTGAATGAACCTAAAAAGATAAGTGTTTTTTTCTCACCCATGCCTTGAGTGCTTGTACAGGCTAGAATGGGAGTAGTGAGATGCATGGTTGCGACCTTGCATTCCGTAGTATGCCTCGTCAGTATGAGAGGATACTAGTGGATGCATGAAATTAGTATGGACCCGTGGAGTTTAGATAACTACCAGGGTAACTTATACGTGATAATTGCGATGACACTTTCCCACTTGCATAGTAGGTTCCTACATGTCATTGTGTGCCTCTGGAATTAGATGTTAGATTTTGTGTTTGGAACCTTTGAGTTAGTATACTTTTAGGATTCCTGGACTTATGGAGATTTGTGCTATGTGATTTTGATAGCCTGTTTAGGACTTGAGATTATCTCCTTAGCATGGTGGGAGTGGACCACATAGGTACCACGCGGTCGATTGGTAGTTTATTTTCCACTCTTATCATTTTGAGTTTTATTGAGACATCGTGGCTGATATGTCCTTCTTGATGGTGGATATGTATCCTTTTTCATTGATGTTTAGCACATCTTAGATGATGTTATCTTATGCTTTTATTTGCATGTTAGATTACTTCTACATATGATGTTGTATTTATTAGGAGTGACATTCCTACTATGTAATACCGATGATCTCTTCAATGATTTGGAATGTTACAGATGGAGGGATGGCTAGGATCCACGATGGTCTAATGATGCTATTGACGGTTGGAAGGAACCATGCACTTAGTTTATTATGTTTGATCCTTATGATGGATGAATTTTTTTTTTTACCATGTGATTATCTCTACTTTGATGTATCATGGATTAGAATAGGATGATGTACCTTATTCTATGTATGTATTTTTTTTGAGCTTGTCATACCCTGTGACATGTACAGTGGATGATTGAGTATTTGAAAAGTAATGTATAAACATTGGACTTATCATTATTATTTCATGAGGATGTTGTTCTAGATGGATTCATGTATGTAATTCAATGTTAAGGGATCTTCAAGAATGTAATCTGTTATGTATGTTATGTTTAATTTTCAGATGGACATTACTATTGCTTCCATTATTGTGCATGAGTTATATATATGGTATTTATTTTCAAAAAAAAAAAAATGCTACTAAACTTACTAAAATTCTAGGTTAATTCTTTGGGTCCCTTGGCAGGGCATTACAACACCTATTGACAAGGTAGAGTGGGTTTTTCATTACCTTTTATTGTTGACGTTATGGCTAGATGGGTTTTTCTTGCATATAGAAGGTTCCTTGTTTGAAGACCTTGTGTTAGTGTAACACCTATTCTACTATGGTTGACCTATTTGGGGGTTGACATGATGGTTTGTGTACATTGGAGTAATTTGGGTTTGACTTGTGGTGAGTTGTTAAGTCATTTCTATTGCTCACTTTTGATTTTTGGTTCTTGGTGTGTTTTGGTTTCTATTCTTGGATTATAGGCTTCCAAGAGTAAGCCTAGTCTTTTGGAGGGATGATGTAGTGCCTCTCCCATTTGACTTTTCTAAGTCATCCTGATGGATGCAACCTTGTTGATCATTTGTTGTGATGGATCATGATTGTGACCATGAGTGGTCTACACCATGAGGTGATTTGATTTGTGTTTCTGTATCAGTTACTTTTATTATCTTTGACTAATTTTTGAGATTATGATGTGATTTATATTCCACTAAGATTTGTGCTAATGGTTACAAGGATTGATGTGGTATCATGATGTTGTTCCCTGATTACCCTGAGAGGTGTGCAGAGATTGCACTATGTACTATTACCATGCTACACCAGACTAGGTTCTTTTAGTAGTGGTTAGTCATGTTTCTGACTGTGTTCACTTATGTGTTTTAAGTGCCTTTTTATGTTGTTTAAAAAATCTTTATTAAATGCTTAAATAGTTAGAAATGGAATTTCCATGTTGGATTCATTGGTTATGTGCTATAGATATCTATGTATGTTATGTTTAACATGTGAGATGACCTAAAGTTCAATTGTTATACTTGGATTTTAGTATCATAGATTTTAGACTAATATGATGTTCATTTGATCATATTTTCATGATGATTCCATTGTGAGATGATAATGTATTTTATGATGATATCTAGTTATCCAGTATTTGGACATATTTATGATTATGTTATGTAATGGATTTAATGCTACGGTTATTTACTTCATTCCTATGTTGTTATGCCTTATGTGATTGTGAGTGATGTAAATAGATGCTTTTGATATAATTAAATAAATGGTTAAATTAAGTGATTTAATGCATTTATTGTTTTGTCTATGTTATTATATGCAACTACACTTCATTGTGTTATTTAGTGTGCACGATTTATATCCCTAGTAGTGGCACATGGAGTTAATGATTCAGCTATTCATATTTTACCAATGTCATCCTTGTATGGTTGACATATCATTATTTTAATTATTTAATTAAAAATTTTGGTGATTATTAAATCTGAACTCATCTACATTATGTGATTAGACTAGTGAGCATGTGTGTGCATTTAGAGGTTCACATTGTCATGAAAGTTGTTAAAGAAATTTATGTGTTTTTGAGTTTTCAGGCTTCTTAATTGATTTATTTTTATTTCTAGCATATTTTCCATGGATAAATTCCTATTTCTAGGAATAGCCTATTTTCATTTAGGTCGATTCGAGGTTTAACTAGGTTGGTTGGATATTTTTCCTAATTGATTATTCACTTGAAAAGTGAATAAGTATCCAAAAAGTAATTTAATTCCTCACTTCTCACTTTCAAATTAGAAAGTTTGAGAGTAAAACCCAAAATCCTCTTCATGAGGATTTACTATTTTTTTCATTGTGGAAGCTATGAGCATTGGATCATCATGAGGTTGAGCTCATTGGATCCAACTAGGGGAGACCTTGGATTGCTGCAATTTTTGGCCACTTCTGTAGGCTTTTTATTTTATGGCTCAGATTCTTGTTTTGTCCTTTTAGCTGCAAGGTAGTGCTCTCCCATTTATTATTTCTACTTCTATTTTTGGTAGTCATTTTACTAGAGGTTGAGAACTAGTGTTCCCCTTCGTTTCTATTTGTTGGTTCTACCCAGTTGGTCAAGTATGAGCATTTCCCTATTTTTTGGGATGAGGGTTTGGGGTTTTGCACTGTTATGTTGGCTATTTTTTCATATAATGTCTGAACTCATTTATTTTTTAATTTTTGGAATTTTTGTACCCAAAGGCCAAATGGGTTTTAATTTTGAAGTTTTTCAAAATTTGGTGTTTTTACCTCATTTTACATGCCACCCTATTTTCTTGGGTTTTCTTGGCACGAGTTGAATCGTGCACCTAGATTATCTGTTTGGATATCAGTCAAACCTTTGTTGCATTTTTGTGTTTATATTGTGATGCATGTCACATCTATGCTCCCAACTTTGTGTATAGTTGAGTGATTTTATACCTATTGTTATGGTTTCTTTTGGACCTTTGTTATTATTTCATGAACACTAGGATTTGTGTAGAATCCATGCTCTTGAATTGAGGCTTTTTGAGTGAGTTCATGATGTTTGGTCTTTTTGCACCATAGGGATTTATGTAGAATCCATACTCTTAGATTAAGGCTAGTTGAGTGATTTCATAATGTATGGCTTTATTGGCTTTGGGATTCGTGTAGAATCCATCCTCCTTAGTTGTTTTCCGTTGAGTGATATTTTGCATTGTATTTTCATCCAATCCTTGTGTTATGATCTTCATGATGGTTGTGCACCACACAACAGTACATGCATGTACATTTTTTAAGTGACTTGCAAGGCCTGATCTTCTGTGGTACTTCCAAAAGTTATGATCATTGGGGTTGGATTGGGAATATGCATGCCCATAGGAACTTGTCATAGGATGAGCATGGGTAGGGCAGGGTAGCATATGGAAGGGGCTTCTAACTCACAACCTGGTGATCATGGTACCATGGGTTGGTAGAGGAAGCTTTATATAAGTGATAACTAAATAAAATGTGTGAATGGTAATAAAACTAAAGATAATAAAATTTGTGAGCACCCGATTAAGTTTGAGGACACAATGTGTGAGTACCCGTTTAAGTTTGAGGACACACAATTTGAGCTTGGGCTTATCAATGCCAAGATACTCTCCATGATTTCAGCCCCTACTTAGTAGCCTATTGAGTGTCTGACAAGTACTTATATTACTTGCATTATCTTAGGTTCTTAGTTACAACCATCATACTATCTAACGTGAGTGTTAGCCATGGATGTTGTTTTTGTGTGTTCATGGTTGGATCCTTATCTCTATCAGCATGGCAAGTGTCAACCTATGGGTACCACGTGGTTGGGAGGCATATCTACCTATACTACTACTAGGGACTAGTGTACAAAGATGGTCTTTTATCCTAGTGCAGCTATTGCTAGATGTGTTCTCTTGATGCTTCTAGTTTCAGAGTATGCTTTCTTGTGATTTATGCTTTCATTGGAATACTTGGATATCATGTTTAGATGATGTTATTTTATTTGATGCATTTCCTTATTATAATGATTAGCATGTGATAGGTGATGTTATCTACTTGAAGGATTATCTTATGCTTTACTACTAGCATGTTAGATTTCTTTATGCTTATATTGTAGCATATTTTAGTAGTGACATCCCTATTATGATAGTTCCAATGATCTAATCACTGGATTGGGGTGTTATGCATAGTGGATGGCTAGGATCCATGTTGTTCTTATGATGTTATTAATGGTCGGATGGAACTATGTACTTAGATAGTTGTTTTGTTCATTACAATGTTATTTTTGTACATTGCGATGTTACTTCTATTCATTGTAATGTTTCTTTCAAGTACATTCTTTATTGCAATGGTTTAGATGGATAGATGTTCCTCTTTCTTGTTTTTTATGCACTTGAGTGTTCATTCCTTGATTTATGTGGATCTGATACTCCCCAGTGTGGAGGTTTTCATGTGTTTATTCTTTTTATTCTTGCTTTGTTGTCACGCTGATGTATTTTCTCTTGTCGAAAGGTAGTTCCTCACATGAGAATGTACTTCCTCACACAAGGAAGGAAAAGTTCACATGGTTTGATGTGTGTCCTCATGCAGAGTTGTGCAAATCCTTACGTGGTGTGCTATAAATCCTTGCACGCAGTAATGCATATCCTTGTGCAGAGAAATGTACTTTCTCATGCATATAAATGCAAAGTCTCATGCAAAACTCAAGATCAATGCACTTCCTTACACGAGAAATAAGGAGCAGTTAGACTAGGCCAAGGAAATTTTGAAATTTTGTTTTGGACACCTTATTCGATTTCACACCTTTGTAGTTAAAAATCTTTCTAATGGGTATATTTAATTCCTTATAATTAAAATATATTTTAATATATGTGACAAATATTTTGATATAGGTTTCAGACCTCTCTGAGACAAGATAAAGATTCTCAAAAATTTCAAGGCTTCAAAAATTCAGACTTAGCCAAATTTTAGGGCTTCAAGATTTTAGACTTAGCCAAATTTTAGGGTTTTGCATTTATACCCCAGCATGGTGTTTTGATGATAAGTGATCATTTCTTTGGGCCCTCATCATGTGCATGGTTGTTGTTGTCCTTAGTGTGTATGTGTCTATTTAGTAGTGGCATTTGGAGATTCATTGGTTGTTGGGATTGTGGAAAAGTCTTTTATTGTGATCTTTGTGACCCCTTTATGATGTTATCATGTGCATTCATACATGTAAAAAAAAAAATCTTGGCTTGTATTGAATACTAGTTCCAAGGATCTCTAGGTGAGGCATTACATAGATCACAATATGAAAGCATAGATAAGGCATTTGTGAGAGATGGAAGTGTTACAAATACAAAGGTATGGAAAGAAAGGGGATAGGAATACAAATTAAGCCTAAATAGGTACCAAAGCTTTAGGAGGGGCACTTTACGAACAAAACAAAGACCTTTGAATCAATGAGATAAGGTATTTGAGGTTAAAAATACGTATGTGTTGCCCCACTTTTTCATTCTCTGACCGATTAGCAAAAGTGAGTACTTGTGTTTAAATGGAAAGAGTGAAGAATTGGTTTTGTTTGAGTCTAGGTCTAAGTCCTTTTAGGTTAGGTGAGTTTCTATCAGACTTTCCCTTTTCTCCTTCTCCTATTCCTAGCCTGGTGGTTTTTCATCTTGTCAAGTGATCTTATTGGTAGGTTAGTGCCTAATCTAATAGAGATTCATTTTTACTTATTCAAAGACCAACTACACTCTATATCTATTTACGGCTTATCACTATTTGAAAAACTAATGCTGGTGGAAATTTGGAAGTCATCTTCTCCTCAGCAAGTTTCCTACCCATGAGGATGATTTCAAATGAAGAGCACTAAATGATGCAAGCACATAAAAAACATGCAAATAACAAGGCATCATGTAGACAATCAATGATTCATCTATGATTATGACTTTGAAAAATGGTTCAAATTAATTATGGCCCTCCTAATCATCCTCAATAGAAAACTCAAAATTGACTTCTCCTCATTGGGTTCTCAATCCATGAAGTTGGTTTTTTGAAAATACAGTATGGAATGAAAAGGAACGTTAAGTGGTCCTCGAAAAGGTCTTCACATCTCATTTAAAAAATTTTGACTTCAAGAGGGGTGATTGTCCAAAATTCTAACTAAGAAAGGAAATATTAATGGAGAAGTAGAAACTATCTTCTCCTCAATGGGTTTTCAACCCATGAGGACAGTTTCCCAAATTCCAAAGAAAATCAAGTTAATGATCAGATTGAATTTGCAAGTCATGTTTAAAATATCTCATAATGATAGTAAACCAAACCTAACCATTATGGAAAAGAAATAATAACTAGGATCTAACTTGACAGACATTCTCCCATAGAGTACCCTAATGGTAACTTCCTAAAACTTAAAGGAAAATGGGAAAATAAGTTATGGAGACATAGAAAGCTACCGTTGAGGTCAATAGAATAGTAAAAAGACCTCTAGATGTTCATTAAACTCTCATAGTTACTATTCAATGGATATCTCCTTAAATTTATTCATGTGGCATGAATTATAAAGATCACTTGAAGAATTGAGGCTTCCATATAGAGAAACATAAATAGTTGGATGAACTACCACTCTTTCTTTGAATTGTTATTCCATTAATGTGCATAAGCTTTTTGAAAAGCTAGTGATTTTTGCATTAGAAATTCCCTTCACTTTCTCAATTCAAATCTTTTCCTCAAAGTCATGGTAACCAGGTTTGCAAGTTTTGATGGATTAACTGGAATCAAATCCCAATTGTAGAATTTCACAGAAAACTCTCTTTGCTTCTATGACATAGAGAATTTTCAAAAGAGGGTAAAGTCTAAGAAAATTCACTTGATCATTGAGAAACTTTGAGGATGTAGGTTGGTCAATACCATTGGTTTTTCAATTGTAGTTCAACCCCCACAACTAATCTATGAGTGCATATATCATCACAACCTGGAGACAAGGCAGATTATGGTGTTTGATGACATAGTGTTCATTTCAATTAATAAGAAAAATGTAGTCAATTGCCTTCATGTGCTAGAATTGGAAGAATTATTTGACTTGACCTTTAGATGAACCATCTTTGAGTTCTCTGCAAAGAAGATGATCTAGAGGAAAGAAATCATGCAGACATGGTTCCAGAAACCATGAAGTGCTAAGAGTAAAGTCCCTAAAACCTTGTTTGGGACCAACCTCAAACCAGAGATTATTGACATTCTAGTTCTCCTACATAGGTTGAAAGGTGAGGTAGAAGATTTTAATTTCATTGAGTAGTACTTCTTTTTCATATAAGTTATTTTCTCTAACACTCAATACATTGATTGGCCTCATGAGGTAAGCGAAATTCTATCCAATGC
Organism: Cupressus sempervirens; assembly: GCA_028749045.1. Lineage (NCBI taxonomy): Eukaryota > Viridiplantae > Streptophyta > Pinopsida > Cupressales > Cupressaceae > Cupressus > Cupressus sempervirens. The sequence continues at coordinate 688,142,442 of CM053791.1, read as the reverse complement.
TCTTTGTGCAACCAAATTTTACAATATATTCTATATGTCCTCTTTCCTCATCTACATGTTCACCTCATTGCAATTATGGCAAGGCCTCCCAAGGATCGAGAATTTTCTTGATGATGTGAAATCTTATGAGTTTTATCCATGCTTACAATTACAAAATAGTTGTGTGTAGTGGATAAGGGCACCAAGTTGTGGTTCCAAAAAGATGACACCCATATTTTTTCTAACTTTCAATAGCACGTACATGCTTTTAAAAACCCCAAATATTATAAATGGGCTACAAACCCATAGCCCATTCATTTTTTCCTCATTTTCCAACTTCCTCTCCACACAACACATATGCAAATTCAGCAAATTGAAGATTTTTTCCACCCACCTTGTCAATATGCCTCCTTGTCATCGAATTTTGAGATCACAATCATGCCATATGTTGTCTAACCTTCTTTTTGCATTGTTTTATATGTTTTTTGTATTGTTTTGTAGGTTTTTTTCAATTTTTCTTTAATTTTTTTTATTAATTTAGACTGCAATTGATTTCTTATCAAGAATGTGAATAATGAACCAACAAATCCCCAACAAGATCAAAAACCAAAACCCTCAACAAGATCCAAACCAAAACACTCAACAAGATGAAATGAGAATCAAAACCCTCCACAACAAGAAATTTCGCAACTTGCACCAATTGGAAGACCTCCTCCTAGCACAAAAGAAAACATAATAGATGAAATAGAAAGAGACAAAAATGAATTAGAAGCACTCATTGGTAGGTTGAATTCTTATGGACAAACCAATCCAATGAGAGCTCAATTGGCATCCTCTCTCGAGTCTATTATGACCCACATAGGTTCTGTTACTACTCACTTAGATATTTGGCAGATTAAGAGGGATGAAGAAAAAAGATATTATGCAAATAAATTATCATATCAAGATGTTAAAAAAAAGATATACCAAATGGTAGAATTTGTACATTATTTAGAAAGCCTGGTGAATAAAATATTGTTAGAGAGACAACTAAATAGTTTTCCATCCATTGGTACATACAAGATGGTATTAGAAATATTTTTTGGGATATATGGTGGATAGTTTTCTGATGCCCCTCCCTACAATAATCATGAGTTCCCAATGTATTTCTTAACAAAATTGTATTGTGAGTTTTTCCTTGGGGAGATCCCCAATTATTTTGATATATTAGAATCTTAGGGTAGAGGTGGGAGGTCATTATTTGAGAGGTTGGGGGCATGTCATTACACTAATGTAGTTAGGGCACCTGTGGTCAAGCCACAGGATGAGCATGTGACTATTCCTTCAGTTGTGAACGAACATGTAGAGGCCAGCACTCTAGGGACTATTAATGCTTTGATGCAAACCCTCATTCATTGCACAAGTCCATTAGTTGAGGAGGAGCCTTCTACGCATTGCAGTCACATATGCACATCATGTAGATCCTTATAAACATTTGGCAGTCATGTTAGAGATGGTGTGGATGATTGACTAGTCACTAATCAGTTCCTAAATGAGACATTTGGCATTGACACACAAGTAAATTACGATTATAATAAACTAATTTGATCACATTTCATATGTACAATGAATGACTAATTAATTAACATGTATTAACATTGTTCTAAATTCAGGGTTAGAGTGTGGCGGCCCTAGTAGCGATCCCTAGGACCCATTTTTCATCTCATCAACGAGTCCAGAGGTATGTATCGATTTAATCATTTAAATTAATGAATATATTTATTAAGTAATCATATGAAGGATTGAAAAAAAAATATGCATGTGTGATGAGAGCCAATTATAACCTATTTAATGCCCTATTTTAATCCATTTTATGCACTTACCTATTCACCTCCTTATTCCATTTCCATTAGATTCCATCCTATTTTGTTGTTTTATGTTGCATATGGAGTAATATTTATAAGAAATATTTAATATTGTTTTGGCATTAAATTTTGGAGAACTCATTATTAATTGCTTATACTAATATGTTATTGTTTTTCCTGTCACCCTCTATGCATCTTCCTATAACTATTTCACATTTTCTACACATATCATTCACCCTATATGAATACATAGAGAGGAAATTGAAGACTAGTGGAGGATGCATTTTCTAGCTGCATAGGTTTTTATGAAAACATATTACTACAATACTTATTACATCTGTCTAGAATAATAATGGTGAAACATTTGAGACGGTCACCTTCCCCATTTCTCAAGAGTTATAACAGATTTCTTTCTTCTCTGTGGACAACAATGAAGGGCTTATATGGATCATTCCATTATTTAGTTTTCTACTTGTACATAGAACATTTGTGTGTGGTTGCTATGAGAAATTGACAAGAAATATCTCATAATTGAGATATGTTTTGCATTATCATCAGGATGGAATAACCGATGATCAGTTTAATCTCCAAATTTATCTTCTGTTGTAACCATAATCTATTCCACGGTTTATGTGAGCTATTTTTCTGTAGGTCAAATATAGAACATGTCATTTTATTCCATTGTCACCACCTCCAGATATATAGAGTAGCTTGGGTAGAGAGTCTAAAAAAATAAAACTCTAATTAGAAATATAGTACCGTGTATGATTGACACAATTTAAGAGAGACATTTGAATTTCATCACTCAACAAATTGAGGAGGAAGGGCCCACTCTGCAAAATTTTGGTGATATTCGTAATATAATTATGGTTTGTGTAATTCATAATTCAACAATTTATTATGTTTTGTATTTAGGGTTTCATAGGAATACATATCCAATCCAATAAATGTTTTAATTGAGAAAGACAACAAAATGGCTTACAAAGTTTGTATTCATTTTCTTGAAGTAATTCATATTGTGAATTTTTTCTCTTGAACCCATATAGGAAATTATATGTATTAATGTGTATATTATTAATAGATTCTTGCCATATTTATAAAAATTCATGTCAAATTTCTATTTAGAAAATTATTGTATTATTATTTTCTTATGAATGATGTTTGTTTGTTTCTTCTAGATTAATGTTCATTGGATTTGTAAATTGTTACATTTGCTATTATCATTGTCTTTATCTTCATTTATGTTATTATGTTCCTATCATTGGGTTTATTAAATTTCTCATAGACTAGATTTTGTGTGTTGTAGTTGCATTCATAATCCCTCATTTCAAAACTATCGTCCCTTGATAGCATATTGCTCAGACACCTTTTGCAAGCTTACGCTCTTGGATTGACATGTATAGACCAGCCAAACTTCATCATAAAATTGTTAATTCTTCTCTTATTATATGCCTTAGTGTTGGCCTATCAATGTACATCAGTTCTCTACAGGACCATCGACATTCACTATGGACTTCAAGCCTAGACGTGATATGAGCTTCATAGAGGTACATTTGTTTCATGTTAATTTAATTTATTTGATTATATTTGTTTCATGTTTCATGTTACATGTAATGTGTATTGTATGACATGCAACTATTGACATTTAAGGCTCCTCCTCATCTTTAGAAGTCCATTGATCGTGGAGTGGCTACAGCTATGGCTAGTTCACAGCCATTGACTGAGGAATTAAAGAATTTTCTTGATTTTAATTATTGTTTATAATAGTTAGCATCAAAATTTCTAATGTTATTTATAAGTGATTATATTGATTGAATTTTTGTAGGGTCTTGTTACACCCGATCACCCACGAGCCTTCGAGGTGGACTTGCAGAGCAACAATGTGATGGCAGTAAGAAAATAATTAATTTTGTGTGTACATATATTTGATTTCAATGTATAATAATTATTGATTCATATCTACTTTGTTTGTATCAGCTTGAGTTAGAGAAGAGCCTCAACAAGAGGATGAGCAAGTGTGTGAGGAAGACCCCATCATTTCCATCATCTCCCTCCACATGAGAACCGAAGACCTCTAGAGATTTGTGTCCTTCCCCTCCTGGGAAGGAGAAGATATAGTTGATAGACATACATGTATAGGCATCAACAGACATATATGTTGGATTTTATGTCAGTGGACATATTCGATATACATTTGATGTATATATCAAATTTTATATTTGATATATGACATTTATTTGATGCATGACATTATTATACTTATGAAATTATTGGTTAATATATGATATGTTTTTTCATGTATGACATTATTGGTTATCATAATATATTATGAGGTTGCATGGGTACTTGTACCCACACCCCTAGTACTCTTACCCACGTACCCAAGTACCAAGTACATGTATCCCAAGTATCGGGTGCTCAGTGGAGAGCATCATAGCTAACGACCTTGATTGAGATTTTGGATTTTTATTTTTATTTTTTGTTTGGTTGATAATTGTTTCAAAAATGCAAAATTTGAAGGGCATGCAAGAGGAAAAATGTGCTTGGTGTTGGGAGTGTTATTCCTCAACCTCGCCCTACACTACAATAGGGAGAACACCTTGGGCACTACCCTAGGACCCCACAAGGGGCATTGCCCCTTCACCCCACTAGTGGCTATTGCCCCCAGACCCCTGCCTTCAAATTTAAAAATAAAAGAAGAAACTAGTGGACAAATTATGCTAACCAAAGGTGAAATTTTTACATCCCCTATACCTAATGAATGCATCTTAAATGATATTGATCTTCCATTATTATAGGCATTCAAGAATTCTATCTCTATGTTTGAACATGAGAAAATCATTGATGAATTCTTAGAGCAATGTGATTTTGAGGATAAAAATCTAACTATTTGTTGTTCTAATTGCTATAGGAAAGATGATCAATGCATATGCTCAAAAAACCAAGAGTTCATGGTAAATGAAGAACAAGAGATTTGTGAACCTTGCTACAAAAAGGATGCAATTGAACAAGTCTTTCCTATAATTGGTCACCTATTTCAAATGCCAATTCAAGAAGATCAAGGTATCAATTATGTTAGTAACATGTATTGTTACTCTATTTCATTACAAAGCCAACATGTTTCTTCAAAACACATTTCTCTAAATAATATGCACGATAAATGGAATCAAGAATACTCACAACAACCACTATACCCATCCTTACCATCTTCATTTCACCTATCCTACTTAATCCCATCTGTGTTATCTCTTTCACACCTATGACCATTATCATTATCTCATTCACATCATATTCTACCCACTCCACCATATCCACCAAATGCAACTATATTTCCTCATACAAGACTTCATAATAAGGTGGTTAATAAACTTTCATGGATCCCTTTACCATATAATGATGTGCTTAAAATTGATAAATCAACATTGGAATATATTGATGCACTTAAGGAATGGGATTTTGGTTTAATTAAATTAGAAGAACAATATTATTATTTACTGAAATATAATTAACTTTGTTCTTCCTTTCTACTTAGTGAATTCCAAATACCTACAAATGAGCCAATACTTCAAATTGCATCAATTTTAATTAATGGACTCATGAGTAGGTGTGTTAATATCAATCATGCACTAAGTAATATTAAACTGTATGTATTCCTTATTCCACAAATGTGTTGCTAGATCCTCCAAGATCTATATTCTATTACTTTTGTACTTACACATATTGATATTTGGAGATCTATGATTAAATGTTGATTTGGGACCAATAATTGATTAAGCATTATCATAAGTGATTCTATGCATTAATGGCCAAAATGTTCAAACTAGATGATCATTATTCCTCATTGTTGATTCTTTTCATTGTCCCAAGATGACCAAATACACTATGGATGATTTAGTTATTTAGCAAGGATCAAGGTATTATTATCTATGTATTTTTCATTCTTGGTTCTTGTATATCCAGATGGTCATTCATTGATTACACATGTTGATTTCTTGATTCCTTGGATAGTTCAAATTCCCTATGATTTTATGACCTAGAGTTAATTTGGGAGTACATCCATTGAATTATTGAACTATTTATCTACATTCAAAAAGGCCCACTAAATTCTAATGATGTGTTACTCTCTCATGGGTTGCTAATTTCTTTGGTTATCCTAACAATTTCATGACATTGTAGCATGAAGTTATGTTGGGGGAAATCCCTCCAATCTTGTGGTTCTTGGATGATTTCTAATCAAGATTAATTGATTGTTTCATTGGTCCTTTTTAGAAAACTTCACCATTTGACATCTAAACAATTCAAGGTATGTATTCTTATGTTGATTGGCATTGGTATAATCATTGTAATCACATTCTTTTTGTTCTTTTTGTTCTTATCAAGTATGTATTTATATTAATGAATCTTCCTACCATTTGTATAAATGCATTACTCACTTACTAGTAGGGTTATTAATTGGATAAAATTTCTTTACTATACTTGATATGCTTGGTTTTGAGAATATAGTTACAGGTCTCTTGTTGTGGTACGATAATCTTCCAACCAATACTAGTTAATGATGCTTCTCTACACAAGCATTGCATAACAGACTATGTTAGCTTTGCTAACATTGTGTGGGCTTGCTAACTATCTGGAACATATAAGTTTTAGTTGTGCTTTACTATTGGATCTCACATGCATATTTTGGTTCATTACCTTGAAATGAGATTTCCTTTCTTTGGTGATTTCTCACATGGAGGAAAATATGCAACTTGGTTTATGAGATTCATTATCATTTTTGAGCTACACATCAAGAAAAAATTTGAAGACATTGCAGACTATCACACTCCTTCCTCGAGTTGTGTCTCATCCTCTTTGTATTTCTACAAACACATTGGGGAGTACTATTGCTTTTTACTCCATACTCATATATTTGGTAATGAAGGTGTGTTACTCACAACTTTCCATTTTCCTACAATGGATATTTCACAATTTTCACAAGAATAGGGTTTCATATCTTCAAAAGATGTCATCTTATTTTGTAAGCATGGAGAAATATTAGAATCATCATCCTTGTTAGTAATACTCTTATCCAAGTGTCATAGGATGTTCTAAAGCTCTCCAGTTAATTTTTAGATTCAGTGGTTTGAGATACATAGATCAAAAAATGTTTCTAGTGCAGTGGTTTGTGGTTTTAGTTTTGATGAGGTTATTCTTGGTGATCATTTCAAGTTCCTTATGCAATCAAGCTTCAACAGTGCCTTCTATGAGGTCATCAAGCTTTGGATGGCCTCATTTTTCATCATCCATGTTAGAATTTCATTTCTTTGGTCATTCTATGCAATTATTTAAAAATTCAAAAAATTAAAATTAAAATTAAAAAGAAAAGGGAAAAAAACCAATAAAAGATCCAACAATGAAAACTTTTAGGCTTTGTTGGCTAGTTAATATCTGAAAACTGGTTTTTGGTAGATGTTAACTGCAAAATAAATTCTTAGTGGTGAAAACTATATTTACAACACCATTATGAGGTGAGTGATTGAAAATTGGCTTGCCAACGGTTACTTGTCATTATCAAAATGTGAAAAAAATGAAAAAAAAAATTGAAGAAAAAGAAAAAGAAAAAGAAAAAATCCAATAACTAGTGTTTCTGGTTTTTCTACTAATCATTCATTCCAAGAACACTTATCGGCTTCAATAGTTCTTTTCATTCTTGGCACCTCCTACCACTCTCTCCTGTAGCTCTGATCCTCTTCAGTGTGGTCCTCACATCTTTGATTACCCATAGTATGAGTTTCCTTTTTAGTTGAGGTGTTTTTAGTGCAATGTGCTACTTCCTATATGATCTATACTAGTTCAGCTGATGATGGTGGCCCCTCCAATTGCAATCACTCTTCTAGTTTTCTAGTTTCTTCTAATGGTCTTCTCTTCGATGCTTTCAGTCAGATGGTGGTCATTTGTGGTGTTGTAGTGCCTTTCTGGATGCTTATATTCATTCATTTTTGTAGATTCCTCCATTTTGGTGGCCATAATTGCTAAGTTACTCTATGTTCCAGCCTTAGTCTCTCTACACATGCATGTTGGTAAAACAATCAATTTCATTTTTCATTATTTTATCTCTTAACTTTATTTGTATTGCTTATAATATTATATCATTATGCAACATCCCTTCCTATCCTCTCCTTGTTTGCCTTGGATTGTCAACCTTTAAGTTCGGGGTAGGAATGTCATCCTATTATCTTTCATTTGTCACCCTTACTAAACCCATCATACTATCCATTATATCCATCATACAATAGCCTTTTTTTAATCTCTCATCTCTCCTTTTTCACCCATTTAGACTCGTCTTGTGAAAATTGGGAAAAATTCTCTTATATAAAACCTTTTGAACCATGATGATATAAAAAATTGAAACAAAAAGAAAAAGAAAAGAAAGTAGAGAAATAACTTATGAAAATTTGAAAGAGATATCCCTATTGAAGAAGAAAAAAATAAGAAAGCTTGTCATGTGAAGGGATTTTTGTTCATCTATGAGTTATCATGGTTCAGGGTGGAGACAAAGCCAAAATCCATAAACTTAAAGTGCTCATGATCATAATGATTGCACGAGGACTTACAATAAGCTAAGTTGGGGGGAATAATGAGAGCCAATTATAACCTATTTAATGCCCTATTTTAATCCATTTAATGCACTTACTTATTCACCTCCTTATTCCATTTCCATTATTTTCCATCCTATTTTGTTGTTTTATGTTGCATATGGAGTAATATTTATAAGCAATATTTAATATTGTTTTGGGATTAAATTTTGGAGAACTCATTATTGATTTCTTATACTAATATGTTATGGTTTTTCCTATCACCCTCTATGCATCTTCCTATAGCTCTTTCACTAATATCAACTTTAAACTAGATATATTTGCTACACATATTATTCACCCTATATGAACACATAAAGAGGACATTGAAGATTGGTGGAGGATGCATTTTCCAGCTACATAGGTTTTTATGAAAACATATTACTTCAATACTTATTACATCTATGTGGAATAATAATGGGGAAACATTTGAGACCGTCACCTTCCCCATTTCTCAAAAGTTATAACAGATTTCTTTCTTCTCTATGGACAAAAATGAAGGGCTTATATGGATCATTCCATTATTTAGTTTTCTAGTTGTACATAGAACATTTGTTTGTGACTACTGTGAGAAATTGACAAGTGATATCTCATAGTTGAGATATGTTTTGCATTATCATGAGGATGGAATAACCAATGATCAATTTAATTCCCAAATTTATCTTTTGTTGTAACGATAATCTATTCCACAGTTTATGTGAGCTATTTGGCTACAGGTCAAATATAGACCATGTCATTTTATTTCATTGTCACCACCTCTAGTTATATATAGCAGCTCGGGTAGAGAGTCTAAAAAAATAAGACTCTAATCAGAAATACAGTACTGTGTATGATTGAAATAGTTTAAGAGAGACATTTGAATTTCATCACTTCACAAACTGAGGAGGAAGGACACACTTTGCAGAATGCTAGTGATATTTGTAATATAATTATGGTTTGTGTAATTCATAATTCAACAATTTAGTATGGTTTGTATTTATGGTTCCATATGAGTATGTATCCAATCCAATTAATGTTTTAATTGAGAAATAAAGTGAAATGGTTTACAAAGTTTGTATTCATTTTCCTAAAGTAGTTCATATTGCAAATCTCTACTCTTGAACCTATAAAGGAAATTATCTATATTAATGTGTGGATTATTAATAGATTCTTGCCATAGTTATAGAAATTCATGTCAGATCTCTATTTAGAACATTATTGTATTATTATTTTCTTATGAATGATGTTTGTTTGTTTCTTCTAGATTTATTTTCATTGGATTTGTAAATTGTTACATTTGTTATTATCATTTTCTTTATGTTCATAAATGTTTCTTATGTTCCTGTAGCTAGGAAGTGATAGTTCCTATCATTGGATTTATTTCATTTCTCATAGACTAAATTGGTGTGTTGTAGCCGCATTCATAATCCCTCATTTCACAACTATCATCCCTTGATAGCATACTACTCGAACACCTTTTGCAAGCATACACTCTTAGATTGACATGTATAGACCACCCAAACTTCATCATAAAACTATTAATTCTTCTCTTATTATTCACCTCAGTATTGGCCTATCAATGTTCATTAGTTCTCTATAGGACCATTGACATTCACTATAGACTTCAAGCCTAGACATGATATGGGCTTTGTATAGGTACATTTTTTTCATGTTAATTTAATTTATTTGATTATATTTGTTTCATGTTTCATGTTACATGTAACGTGTATTGCATGACATGCAACTCTTGACATCTAAGGCTCCTCCTCATCTCCAGTAGTCTGTTGATTATGGAGTAGCTATAGCTATGGGTAGTTCACAGCCATTGATTGAGGTATTAAATAATTTTCTTGGTTTTAGTTGTTGTTTATAATAGTTAGTATCAAAATTTCTAATGTTATTTATAAGTGATTATATTGATTGAATTGTTGTAGGGTCTTGTTACACCCAATGGTCCATGACCCTTCGAGGTGGACTTGCAAAGAAACTATATGATGGTGGTAAGAAATAATTAATTTTGTGTCTACACATATTTGATTTCAATTTATAATAATTATTGATTCATATCTACTTTTTTTGTATCAGCTCGAGTTAGAGAAGAACCTCAACAAGAGGATGAACGAGCGTGTGAGGAAGACCCCATCATTGCCATCATCTCCCTCCACATGATGACCAAAGACCTCTAGAGATTTATTTCCTTCCCCTCGTGAGAAGGAGAAGATATAGTTGATAGACATACATGTATAGGCATCAACGAACATATATATTAGATTTTATGTCAGTGGACATATTCGATATACATTTGATGCATATATAACATTTTATATTTGATGTATGACATTTATTTGATGCATGACATTATTAGACTTATGACACTACTGGTTAATATATGATATGTTTTTTCATGTACAACATTATTTGTTATCATAATATATTATGTTTTTGTTAATGTATGACATTATTGGTTATCATTTTATATTATATGTTTGTTCATGTATGACATTATTGGTTATCATAATATATTATGTGTTCCTTCATGTATGACATTATTGGTTAACATAATATATTATATCTTCGTTCATGTATGACATTATTGTTTATCATAATATATTATATGTTCAATCATGTATGACATTAGTGGTTATCATAATATATTATGAGGTTGCATGGGTACTTGTACCCACGTACCCAAGTACCAAGTACACTTATCCCAAGTATCAGGTACTCAGTGGAGAGCATCATAGCTAAGGACCTTGATTGAGATTTTGGATTTTTTTTTTGGTTTTTTGTTTGTGTATCATGTGGTTGTTTATCAATCTTAATTCAATACCTAATCAGTTTGAAACTTTGATAGAATATTGATTAACAATAAACTTTATCACTGTTTAAGCATAATTTTATCATTTCCAATATTTCATCATCATATGATTTATGATCTTGTTCATGTTTAAATTTTTCCTTCTATTTTATTTGTTTATCAAGCTTAATTCAATACCTAATTAGTTTGATACTTTGATACAATATTGATCAACAATAAACTTTCTCAATGTTAAAGCTAGAAATTTATCATTTGCAATATGTCATTGTCATATGATTTATGATCTTCTTGTTCATGTTCAAACTTTCCTTCTATGTTATGCATCTAAACATTTATCATAAATTATTATTACAAACATATAACAAATCTGAAACTAAAAACAATACATTACATTTGCAAACTTTATCACTGTCCTTGATTTGAAAAATCATTAGCATGACTCATAAATTTAGGTTTTCTATAAATATAAAAGTATAATTAAAACTAAAGTTTGACATACCCAAGTACCCCCATCCCCTATTATAAAAAATAGTTGTACCTGTACCCATACCCATACCCGTACCCTAAGTACCCCAAGTAACCCCATCCCCATGTAACCTTGTATATTATATGTGGATCTTGGTGTTTTATGTACACCTATGTAGTCTATAGGATCTCTTACTACTTAAGACATCCCCTAACCTCGCCCAACCTCCTCACCAGGTTAACTGATCCAAACTTGCAACATCACTCCCTTACTCTTCTAGGAACAATATCCCTCCAAAGGTGTTATATGTCTACTAGGGTACCATAGCACTCCCCAGTCGAACCAAGGTTTCCATGATTTCCTAATGTGTTATTGGAACACTTGTATTATTCTTGAATTGGTAACAACAATGGGTTTGTACCCAATTTCAAGATTTCTTCATAAAAGGGCTACAAGGAGAGCCCCTAATTAGGCCTCCACCCAAATTTCTAGGGCCAATAGCTCCTTTGTCTTAGAGTTTCAATGACTTTGGCCTTAAGAAAAATTGATGCATAGGATCCATGCTCAAGGATTTTTAGGGTCTTAGGGTGTGTATAGGCCATACAACAAAAATAGAAAAATTGAGGGTTTGGTAGGGTTTTATTGGCTGCCTATCATCCCCAATTTTAAGACACCTTCTACACATCATCAAGAATCCTCCTCCACAATTTAGAACCTCCTCATAGCCCTCTTTAATCCCTTAGAAGGTTAATTCTTCATTGTTCAAGCTTTGCTCTCGAGAGCTCTTTCTTTGTTGATAGTCCCTAGCTAGGCATTGCCTAGCTCGCCTAGGGCTTGGTCAAAGAATTCTTTGCACTCACTTTTAGGGCCCTTGCTTACATAATATAATACATCAGGGTTTTTAGCCTTTAAATCTAGAATACCATGGAATTTCTATGGTGGAGACAATAATTTTTGCCCTTTCATGATAAGTAACTCTAGAATTGGCAGTAGACATGTATCTTTGAAGAAATTTACAAAACCTCTCAAAACCTAGTCACAAACTATAACTAATGCATGGTGAATATAGAGGTTGCAAGTATCTAATGTTTTTTAGCTATTATAAAGGAATTTCATATATCTATTGCTTGATCTCATTCATTCCATGTCTCCTGGCTTAAGGCTCTATATTCATGGCATTAATATCCTTAAAAGTGTATTATGCCAGTGCTTTAAGATAATGGGATGCATTTCCCATGTTGTTCATCTATGGAAAACTACTTTCCTAAACCTTTTTGTTCTTTAACTTCTTGAATTTGATGCTTTGTCTACTATACAAATCATCTTTCATATCACCAATAAGACAACCAAGAAGTTCATTGTTTTGACATCTTTTGGAATCCCTTTGCTCATTGAGGCCATGAATTTTGGAGTGCCTATTGTCATCTTCTTTAACACTAGTATTGCCATAACACTATAACTGTCACATTCTCCAAAGGGAAAACCTCACTATTTCAATGCCTTATCCTTAATGCTATAACAATTGCACATTTTTGGACCTCTAGATTTGATAGGTTCTTATTCATTAGATCACCATTCATCATAACAATATAATAATATATTGATATAGTGTAGCCTCAAAATCACCATATACCACCAATGCACTGACATGTATGCAAACATGTTTGAAAGCCTTTGTTGAATTCTCAGTTCATGCTAGGTGAAACTTGTAAATTTGTTCTAATAGAGTTCAACATTGAAAAAATAGGAGTAGATAATAAGTTTCCTCAAACTACCAACCTACCACCACCTAAATGGCATTTGGAGCTCCTCTTCATAGCTTTAGAACTGTGATTGTTCCTTCATGGTTATCCATTTATGAACTAACTCACAACTTTACAACTCATTGTAGTATTTGATTGTGAGTCATCTTGCATGTACAGAACTAGGTTTTTTGTTAAAAAAATCCTTGAAACATTTTAATTTATTACTCCTACTATAAGTAGAACTAAATTTCTTCTATTCTATTACAGATTATTACTAGATTTATTAAGATTGTTGTCTCACTATGTCTTATTTTTTCTTTAATTCACTATCATATGATCTATTAAGTTAGTTCTTATATACCTCTACCATAAAGGTTCTCCATGATTTTTACCATATGACTATAATCTATGTGATATAGTAGTAAACTAGCTTTTAAGAGGTTTTTCATTATACTTTAATCAATCACTAATCTCAATTGGACACCTCTATTCCATTTGTACATAACTACTACATAGGATTCTCACATGTACTTTTTCACTTGTTTGGACAAAGCAATATTGTTGTGCTTAGTTGAAAGAAAAGTCAAAATTATTTTAAAGAGTGTCATGATCATACTTTGCCACTTGACATTCTTTTACTTATATCATCTACATAGGAAACGATTCCACTTTCTTTAACCCTACCAAAAAGCCATAGAAATGAACATGAATATTAAGTTTAATACCATGTCATTGAATTAGCATTTTGATAAAGATTTAAGAGTTTTTCTACAAATTTTGATAGTTACACTACTACAAAGGTTTAAAAAGTTGTTCATCGCACTCACTATTGTTGCTAATATCCTAGTTAGTAATGACATGTCGAGAAAGAGTTTTTGTAGGGACCTAGGAGGAAAAGTTAAATTTGATTGGTCCCAAGATATTATTCTAGTTGGTAAGGAAATTGTGACACTCCAACCAAATGGAAATTCTATGTACATTCCTTTCATCAGAAGATCCCTGAGCCCAAATTCTATGCACTAGGTGTTAAATTTCTAACTACATTATTTTAGGAGGGGAAGAGGTTGTTGAATCTAAAATTAACAATAAGAATTCCATATAATATATCAAGAGTCTCCATCATTGGATGAGATGACATATCCAGTTGCCACAATCAAATATCGCTAACCTATGGCATTTAGTGGCCCTTAGGGACATTTTGGTTCGATATGCCCAAGCACATTTGAGTGCTCAATGGGATAGGACAAGCTTGGGGTTAGTGTTTACTTAGCCACTCAAAGCTAATAGAATAGACATTTTGATCCCACAATGAAAGGTGAGAGAGATTTGGTACTTGGCAACTTTGTACTAGCCAACACTACAAGTTTCAGCATCACCCAAGATGGTATCACAAAATCAAAACAAAGTAAGATCTCCAAAAAGTGAGAGAGGTTATTGTAGGTCTCTGCTACACGGTCCTATAGGACATAGAATCACATCCATACCTCACACAAGCTCTGAGATATGTCCCATCAAAGATCACTACCCTATGGCATTTAGTGACCCTTAGGGACATTTTAGTTTGGTGTACCTGAGAATGTTCAAGCACTCAACAAGATGGGATGAGCTTGGGGATAAGGTTTACCTAGCCACCTAGAGCTAATAGAATAGACAGTTCAATCCCACGACAAAAGGTGAGAGAGATTTGGTAATTGGCAACTTTGTACTGACCAACACTACAAGTTTTAGCATAACCTAAGATGGTATTACAAAATCAAAACAAAGTAATATCTCTAAAAAGAAAGACAGGTTATTGTAGGTCTCTGCAACATGGTCTTATAGGACCTAGAATCGCATCCATACCTTACAAGAGCTCTAATATATGCTCCATCAAAGATCATTTTCTTATGGCATTTAGTAACCCTTAGGGATGTTTCAATTTGGAATGTTTGAGAACATTTGAGTGCTCAATAGGATGGGACAAGCTTGGGGATAGGGTTTACCTAGCCACTCGAAGCTAACATAACAAACAGTTTGATCCCACGAAAAACAGTGAGGGAGATTTGGCAATTGGCAAAATTGTACTAACCGACACTACAAGTTTTAGCATCACTCAAGATGGCATCACAAAATCAAAATGGAGTAAAATATTCAAAAAGTGAGAGAGGTTATTATAGGTCTCCACAACATGGTCCCATAGGACCTAGAATCACATACATACCTTGCATGAGCTCCAAGATATGCCCCATCAAATATCACTGCACTACGGCATTTAGTGACCCTTAGGGACATTTTATTTTGACATGCCTGAGAATGTTTGAGTGCTCAATAAGATGGGATGAACTTGGGGATAGGGTTTACTTGGCCACCCAAAGCTAACAGAATAGAAAATTTGATCCCACGATGAATGGTGAGGAAGATTTGGCAGTTGGCAACTTTGTACTAACCAACACTACTAGTTTTAGCATCACCTGAGATAGCGTTGCAAAATAAAAATGGATTAATATCTCCAAAAAGTGAGAGAGATTATTGTAGGTCTCTGCAACACAGTCCTATAGGACCTAGAATCGCATCCATATCTCGCACAAGCTCTGAGATATCCCTCATCAAAGATCGCTGCCCTATGGCATTTAGTGACCCTTAGGGATGTTTCAGTTCAGTGTGCCTAAGAACATTTGAGTGCTCAATGAGATGGGAAAAGCTTGGGGCTAGGGTTTATCCAACCACCTAGAGCTAAAGGAACAGATAGTTCAATCCCACGACGAACTGTGATGGAGATTTGGAAATTGAAAACTTTGTAGTGGCCAACACTACAAGTTTCAGCATCACCCAACATGGTGTCACAAAATCAAAATCAAGTAAGATCTATAAAAATAAAGAAAGGTTATTGTAGGTCTCTGCAACATAGTCCTATAGGACCTAGAATCACATCCATATCTCATACAAGCTCTGAGATATTCCCTATCAAAGATCATTCCTCTATGGCCTTTAGTGACCCTTAGGGATGTTTTGGTTCAACGTGCCCAAGAATTTTTTTGTGCTCAATAGAATGGGATGAGCTTGGAGCTAGGGTTTACCCAACCACTCAGAGCTAACAGAATAGACAGTTCAATCCCATGACCCTCTTTCCACTAAGTTGCAAATTTGAGCAACTTTTATAACTTTCAACAATGTAACTTTGCACACAAAGTGCAATGTTTACATTTTTTACTTTATTCCACTTCTACAACTTGGAAAAATTTTGGCAACACTAAAATAACTTATTTCCAAATGCTCATACCTTCACCAATTTCCAAACTCTTCCCATTCACAAATTGACATGCTACAAGAGGTCAAATCCTTCATGGTACTTGACCTAGGGCTTGATTGGAAAAATCATAAAACACATCCTCCAATCTTGAAAACCTATAATCTTAAAAAGGACCCTACTAACTACCATTTCTCAAGTGGGTATGAAATTTCAACCAAGGAAATTGCAGTTAGAAGCCCATTTTTGCTGTATGAACCAAAATGTTGTCCTAAAAACCTAGTTTCACTAAAAATGCAATAACTTGAGTTAAAAAAACAGGTAGAATGATGAGACTAGAAGAAAAAAAAATATAATTCAAAGATATATCTTAAAAATCTATCATATCTAGTCTAAAATTTCTTACATTTTGTGCAACGTGCAAACAATAGTCCAAGTGACTCAAAAATTGAATTTCTTTCTTTGCAACTTCTTCCAATCTATATATTAATGCCCTCCACAATCAACACAACCACTTGGGACTCTTTCTGACCATGTCAAAAATCCATTCCACCCTTCACTTGGGTCATTACAGAAATTTTGAGAGTTCTACACCAATTTCTCTTCAAAACTAGGCTAAACACATGATGATGTTCAACCTAGGGCTTTCAAGAAAAAATAGTGAACCAACTTTTCTACCTCTGAAATTTTTCCATATGTAATAATACACCCATTAATTTATTTCCACCAAATGGCATCAAGATCCCACTATTGGATTGCAAGTTAGATGGTCATAAGTGCAATCTAGTCAATTTACAGGCTTACCCAAGCAGCCCTAAGTAAAATGGCAATATCTTACACAAATGAATAGATCAAAACCTAAAACCAAATGAAAATGAAAGATAATTAAAACACCTATCAAACCATATCAAATTTTCACATTTTCCAATCCATACACATCTATACAATAGCAAAACATAGGAAAATGGCAAAAAATCAAGTTTTTATTGCTTCAAAAAACATCAAATCCGTACAACCATCAACCACTGAAGCTTGTATGGTCATCTCATACATATATTTTTCCATTCCAATGGTTATAACCACATTTAAAATGGTTTTTGTAATGTACACTTGATTTTTCAACAAAATTGCAAAGTTGTTAGCATTTTTGCAATTTTCCTTTGACAACTTTTGCAATTTTTTGCAATTTTTTACATCTTAACTCCTAGATGCCTAAAACTTAACCCAATAATTATAAGGACCTTTATAACCTTCTAAAAAATATAAAAATAATTTTTACCTTGCAAAATCACCTATATTGCTTATTTTTGACCCCTTGGTTCAATTTGGCACTCTAGTTTCTAATGGTACCTAAAGTTCAATTGACCTTACATCTTGGGTCTTATTACATAATTTTTCAACCTTGTTCCTAATTTAAAACTAGGATGATACTTATCTATTTTCCTTGGTTCCCTACACCAATGATCATCCAACTAGACAAGTTTGGAGTCCTTGGGTGCATGAAAATGCATTAAATTTGATGCCATAGGTATAGCAGTGGGAGATATGCCTAAAGGATGTCATAATTTTATGTAAAATATTAAAATTAATCATCATAAACATGGTGTAGGATCAACTAATAGATTCTAGAAATGATTTCTTAGTTAGTTTTGAAGAAGTCCTAGTTTTTGGCCTTGTTTGTTGAGGGTTTCATAAAAAGCACATATAGAGGGTTGATGGGTTCAATAAAATTGAATAATTATCACTTTAGGATCATATTAAGATACTTTACCAAGTTTTATGGTTGGAGGATAATTATTCCATATAGTTCCTTTGTAAATGGAGGAGTTTTTATGTCTAAAAAGTGGCCCGTAGTGTAATAGTAGAAACTTAGTCCAAAACAACCATACCTCATCTTTTGATATGTTATAGAGAATCCAAATGGGTATCCTAATATTTAATTTATTTTCTTAATGTTATAGAAAAATGTGAAAAAAAATGCAAGAGGACAATATTTTATGCCTAAAAAGTGGCCCATAGTGTAACTGTCATTGAATGATAGTTATTTCAAGCCTCTAAAACTTCAAACTTGTTCTTGGTTGGTTAGGGCAACCTATACTTGGTGTTTCTAATTTTTGGTTTACTACCTAGATTTGAAAATAGTGTCTCATTGACATTATCTAAGGAGGAGCATGAAAAGAGGATCGAAAAACTCCTATCTACAATGGTAGACAAATGGTTATAGCGTATAGAATGAGAAAAATAGGCCTATATGGAAGAAGCATGCAAATTTTCTCAAGAATTTATCAATTAAATTTCTATACATTTTTTACTTTCACCCCAAAGGACAAAACATACTAGACATGGTTCACAAGATAATGATCCAAATCCAAAAATCACTAAAAAAGAGATCTTAAAATTTCAACAAGATAAATATTAACAAAAGTTCATGAAATTGAACTTGGATCAAGAAAAATATAAATTTTTCATGCACTTATTCTCTCAAGGAGTAAAATTTTCACGCAACCTCAATGTTGACAACTTGATTCAAAAAGAGGAACCTTCAACTTTAGAAGTTGTTATAAAACAAATGGAATAAATGAGGAAATATATATTACACATGAAAAATGATCAAGAGAAACCGAAGCCATATTTTTACTTGAGTCTATATGTCTATTTCCTTTTGACAAATACTTATAAATGTATCATTTTACTTGTAAGGTTGATTTTTTTAAGTATGAAAAATATGATGGTAGTGGAGATCCTCATGATCACATCAGGAATTTTTGTGCACTAAGTATGAAATTCTTACATGAACTCACTTATCTCATAAGCTTTTTTTTCTAGAAGTCTTAGTTGGCAAGGTATGGAATGATTCAAAAAAAATTGTTCTCCACTTATGTCATTTGATAAAATGGAAAAAGGTATTTCCAACATTATTCCTACAATATTCAACATGCAATCATTGTGCTAGACTTATGAAACATCAAACAACACCAAAGGGAAGATTCTATTTCCTTTCTTCAATGATGGAGGAAGCTTTATTCATGATATCCAAGGAAAACCCCTAAAGCTAAAAAGATTGATATATTTATCAACAACCTTGTGCCTTAATTGTAGCATGAACTTAGGAAATAACTATTTTCCAATTTCTTACAACTATGTTCCAATTCCTAAGGAACCTAATGTGATCAACTTGACCAATGACATTCAAACTACAAAACAATATTCTTCTCCAAGAATATTGAATCAAACAAATCTGGGTTTCCAAATCTAAGCACACCTATACACCTCTAGGAGACTCACTTGAATTGGTGTTGAATACTTTGATATCAAATAAGATCATTAGACTACCACATAACTATAAACCTTATGAACCCAATGTTAAGCCTAAATTTTGGAATGACAATCACTATTGCATCTATGATAGGAATAAGGGTCATAAGACTAAAAATTATGGTACAAAACACCTAACTTTCATTGATAAATATTTTTTTAATAAGGTCAAGGGATATATCTCATGTTCTCCCTATGACCCATCCGTTTTGATAAGGACACAATACCCCTTGGTGTGTTTATAAACCTTGGGCATCATTTGCTCCTAATGGATGATATGTTAGTCATTTCATATTTTTCTAGGTGTGTCTTAGGGTTTTTGAAGCCTAACAAGGTTTCTAAGTGTTAATCAAATTTAAATACAACATTTCTTGCTATAGCGGCAAAATTTGCTTAAAAGTTGTTAGCAACTTTTACAATTTGCTAAGAAGCTTTTTGGTTTAGGAGTCCCAATAGCTCAAACCATTTCATGGTTGAGTGGAATAGTTGGAAACAACCTATTTAGTCATGAGACATTTGAAAATGGATAAAGAGTGAAGATCCAATTGTAAACTTGCTTTCAAATCAATAAAATATATTTGTTTCAGTGGAATTTCTTAACATTTTACAAGAATAGTATGGA
The DNA here is from genome assembly GCA_028749045.1 of Cupressus sempervirens. Classification (NCBI taxonomy): domain Eukaryota; kingdom Viridiplantae; phylum Streptophyta; class Pinopsida; order Cupressales; family Cupressaceae; genus Cupressus; species Cupressus sempervirens. The sequence continues at coordinate 688,121,834 of CM053791.1, read as the reverse complement.
AGAATAAGGGGTGGATGATGACCTTTCTTAGTTTAAATTTTATGCTAAGTGTTTGGAGGCTTTTAGTAGTGGTTTGAATTTTGTATCTTTTTCTTTCAAAAGTAATCAAATTTATAAGCTTGCTGGTCTAAGAGACCCTCAATTTTAGGGTTTTGTCATTCAAATGACCCTAACTTGCCAATCTACTGGTAGAATTTATTCTCCACTTGTATAAATTAATTAGGGATGTGTACTATAATATTTTTTTAGTTTTAGAATAGGAAGTTAAGGCATTGAATTTTGGGAGCAAGCCCTAGGTCAAATATCACCATGTATTGACAAGTTTTAAGGAGATTGGATTAGATAAAGATATGGAGAGACTTTGAGGGCTTGGTGATCAAAAAATTGTCATTTTTTGAGTTATTAGAACACCCTAGAAGTGAATTTTAGGTTCTATTCACCTATTCCTATTGTCCTACTTTGAAACCCAAGCCTAATCTAGCTAATTAGGCTTGTGGACTTAGTCAGGGTTATGATATGCTGGAGTGGATTCAATCGCTATAACTTTAGGGTTTGAGTGAACTTGAAAAAGGGTATTTGAAAGTTTGATTTTTTCCTTAAGTCTTTTAGCAAGTTTTGAAGTTAGTGGCAAAAATCAAGGATTGGAGACCTAATAAGATTCTAGGTCCTTCCTTGCAATTTGTGTTGTGAGTTGTTGGGAGTGAACCAATGGTGGATTTTATTTAGTTGGGTTTTGACTAAGTATTTTCTAGCCTTTTTTGGAAGTTGTGAGGCCTAGAACCATAAAAGCCCTATTTTACCCAAATTAAGGGAACTTGTCCTTAAAGGCTTGATTCGGGTCAAATTGCTTTGTGTCATACTTGTGTATGGTGAGTCTTAAAACCCTCATATTGGCTCCTTGTAGAGGCATACAGTTGTTGAAGTGAAAAAAACCAATTGTTCAATCCTTTGAACATCTTGAGTGTTGGTTTTGAGGTTGGGTCTTAAGGTTGTGCTTCCATTGTTGCACTCTACATCAAATTATATGAAACTTAAATACCTCATTCAATATCTTATTGATGATAAGAAAGTTGAAGTGGATGGACTGATGACTAATACTGATCATAAGGTTTTCAATGAACCCAAGTACCCAAGCATGAACAAGAAGAAAGTTCTAGGAAGAAAAATAGGATGCAAAGATCAACTACATATGATTGAGCCAACTTGTGAGAACATAAACATGATTAGGATATAAATCAAACATTGATGAACCACCTATGATTATCCTTAAGGGTGTGGATTCTTCCACACAATCACAACCTTATAATCTTGAGACTAAGAGGGAACAAACAGAACAACCTATAGTCATCATTAAATGATTTGAACCTCGAACCCATACATGTGCTGAAAATTTGAATCTTGTGACTAGGAGTGAACCAAACATCATACACTTTGGTCTTAATGCTTCCAAATAGACAACATCTAAAAAATTTATAAGATGGCTTTTATAAGTTTATGATTCAAAAATAAATTTTTTTCAGAGTTTATCTAAAATAATTACAAATGACAAAACAAATAAAAGATAAAAACATGTTAGTCATAATATCATTATTGATAACAATGTTCCAAATGCAAAGAATTATTTGTTTGAGCTTGTAGCAATGATCAAGTGGCTTACTAAATGACTTGATGAGTCTTGGAAACTTCTACCATTATATCCTTGCTTTCGCCAGTTTCAAGTTTCTAGTTAAATGCACAAGATCATGATTTTACATCACAAAGCATTCACATTCTAACAATTTTCATGCTTTTTCATTACATTTTGATCCAAACAAAAAATTCTAAACTTTCACTTATTCAGATGACTAATCTGAAAATGGGTCCTATTAAAGAATCTAATATAAATTCAAATAATGTATCTAGATTTTAAACAAATCAAAACATAAAATCTATGATTTAAACTTATCTCATCACTTACACATATAACAATACCCACCTTATCATGTGGACAATCTTGGGGGAGAGATTGCAACATTGTATTTGGATCCAATTGATCACTCTTTCTCCCTCTCCCTCTCTCCCTATTCAATCTAATGTACCGACTGGATCTGCTCTACATTTTAATGTCTCAAGTATTGCCTCGTGCTCTGACTCACAAACTTTCAAAAGAATCTTATTATGTGGTTTTCCACCATATTTTATCAAGTGGACATTTGATGTGACAACAAGGTTTGAATAATGAAGAATCTTCCTCTCTGTTTGCCAATCCTCAAATAACCACAAGTTAGGTTTCATAGAATATCGTCTAAGCCATGTGCTGATTACAACCATCGTACTGATATGGTACTCTAAACCTTCACCATCTATAACCAAGTGATCTAGTTTTTTTTTGGCTTGGACACAATGACACAAATAATAATCTATCCCATCTTCATTGTCTTCATGTGCAATAACAACAAAAACATGGCCTGCAATGACAAATGTGGTCATTAATTCAAAAAATACTTAAGTAAAAGTTATAAAGTTACATATTGATATTACAAAGATATATAAATATATATTACCAGGTTGCACTAGATCAAACAAGTGGTCAAAGTCAATAGATGAATCCATGTCTACCATTTCCAATGTTTGTGGAGGATGATAGGTGTCAATTGGGTCCAAAACCCATATATCCCATTTGTCCACCCATTCAGTTGACTCACAGTCATCCAAATTTTCCTCTACACATGATGGACAATAGCACCCCATTTTTCATGTGTGGATACTCCATGAACCTGCATCAGAGCTTCTAAAAGAGTGCAACTCACTGGATCTTGTTAGTGTGCAAAAATCCTCATATGGTGCAATGTTAGTATTATCTATCAACCAAAAACATCTATGAACCCTAGACTCACCTTCCTTACTTGGACCCATTGTAGCGTTACACCACTGGATGATAGATTTTACATCTGTCAATATTTCTCCATCTTTGTATTTTAGTTCTTCACAAACTAAGGCACTTTTGATGCATGCACTTGCACCATCATGCTCTCCCTTTCCATGACCAACCTCTGTAAAATTCTACATATATTGAGTTCTACACAACTTGTGCATCCTACTCAACCAATAGAACATCCATGCATTCTTGAATTTAGATGCACAATTGTCTAACCAAATAATGTGTTGATGATATGTTATGTCCCTCTTAGCCAAATCTCCATAAAATAGTTGAAAAAAACTATGTATAAACTCTATAGAATGTGATCGATCATCACTGATGTAAAAATGGTACTCCCTCAAAATCTTCTTGTCATCCTATGTACTTGTAGGTGAATGCATGAATGTTATGTGAACAAATATGGAAACCTAGTGAGAAGTATAATACTTTGCTTGCACCTCATTTTGTGGTTGTATTTTGTAGTTTCGTACGAAGTCTACAACTGAAACAATGGTATCTAGTGGAAACATATCCTTGCACAAGTTGAATTGAAAATCCAACCATCAAGTTCTATGTGTATGCCTTGCTGTAGGACCAGAAAAATGGGTTAAATGCATAACATACTATGAGAAAATCACAAACTCAATCAACATATATTAGCACCCACTAGTCTACCATGAAAGCCAAACTAAACAAAAGAAAGAAAACATAATCAAAAAATCCCTTTTCCATTTGTAGCTCCCATGTCCTTCTTTCTTCTCCAAATTATTGTAGCTCCAATTCACCTATAGTGCACACAAGGTTGAAGCCAAATCCAAAGCCAAAGCTAAATGTGGAAGAGAAGCTATGAAGCCAACGATCGCCACATGCTACAAATAGATCATCAGTAACACAAAATCACCTAATCTATGTCCTAGAGAGTGATAGGTGCTTGAAATGCAGATTTTGATTGGTGCATTTGCTTACTATAAACCTAGGTGTGCTTCGACAGTACAGATCTAGGTGTGAAAAGGAAGAGCAGATAGTCATTATACCCTTCCAAGTGAGCTCCTTCCTTGCACCTACAAGCACAAAACAAGAAAACCCAAGTTAGATATTCATGTTCATGTCGGGTTCACCAAATGTAGGACCAAAAAAATGAGTTAAAAGCATAACATACTATGAGAAAATTACAAACTCAATCAACATATATTAGCACCCACTAGTCTACCATGAAAGCCAAACTAAACAAAAGAAAGCAAACATAATCAAAAACTCCCTTTTCCATTTGTAGCTCCCATGTCCTTCTTTCTTCTCCAAATGATTGTAGCTCCAATTTGCCTATAGTGCACACAAGGTTGAAGCCAAAGCCTATGATGTGGATAATGCCATGAGAATACTTGAAGTGTGATTTTATGTGAGAGAGAAAATGCAACATGCAAAGAAGTAGAGACTCAAAAATTCAAAGATTCAAGGATTTTCAAAACTTAAGCATCCGGATCTGAAATGAGAGGAAGAGTGTCCATTTTATAATTTTCACTCAAAGTGAGGGCATTGGATTTGTCACCCACAGATATGCAATGTGGCAAGAGATTCCTATGACGCATATTACAGAATATGCCAATTGTGAGATTCTATGACGCATGCAAGTCAAACTTGGCTAAATGTGGAAGAGAATCTATGACGCATCATAAGACACCTCAACCCACTTAAAGCCAAGAATCTATGACAAAGAAGCCAAATAGAGACATGTGTAAGAGGTAATAATATTTGATTATGACAAATCTCAGCCAAGTGTCAAAGGAGAATCCATGAGGTGTCACATCCAAGTGTCATGAGGATGCAATATTTTATGGAATATTTGAATTAAAATCCTCTTATTCCACAAAATAAGAATTAGTAGAAAATGGATTTTTTGATGAAAAATGGAACTTAGGAAATTAAGAATTTCCATGGTTTGTGGATAATGAATTAATTAATTAATAAAATTAATTAATTGAGGATGGTAATTGGGAAGAATAATTAGAAGGAATAGGATTAAATTATGGGTTATTTAATCCTATAGAGAAAATTAGCAGATGATTGGCCAAATTGATTAAATGAATGCGACCGTATCCTTTGATGAAAATGTGATGATGATGGATATCGAATAAGATGATGAAAAGGTAGACCAAAACCATCGTCAAATTAATTGATAGATCGAAATTGATAACATACCAAGGACACATGACATGAATAAATTGATCTGTAACATTTAACCGACATTGTAAATGCTACAGGATTGAAATTGATTGATAAGGTTCGATCATAATAACACTGATGGACATTGTCAATATTATTAAAATGGTTGATGATGCCATGATCTGACATTGAAAGCCTCAACAACATCAAATATTGAATGACATGAATGATATTTTGACCTAGCACTGAGAGCCATGATAGTACTAATGTCAAATTGATAAGATTGATAAGTTGATAGGTTTCCAAGGCACTGAAAGCCACAACAATGCCTAGGAGTGGATAAATGATGATTGATTTGGGATGTTTGATATGTTTCAAGTTGATTAGGACTGATTTTGAGTGATTTAGGGTTGATTTGGGGTGATTCCAAATTTATTTGAAATGGTTTTGAGTTGATTTGATATGATTCCGAGTTGATATGAAATTGATGTGGAAGCGGATACAAATGACAAAATATGGTCAATCTGGCCAAAAGAGCAAAGTTAGTAGAATGAGAAAATGGGACAAATTAGTATGAAGAACTGATGAATTTTTAGATGCGAACCATTTTTGAGCATCTACATTTTGCCCCTCTTTGATACAATGTGATTTAGAGTGTTGTATCAAAGAATAACTGATGAGAAAGCCACAACATGCCCCAGTAGGGACGATATATATGGGTGCCCCCTTGAAAATTTGACTAAGATAAGCATATGATAAGTCAATTTATCGACAACAAGAAGACAAAACCATAGCAACTGACGGAATGAAAATCAGAGCTAAAATGTGAAAGTTATGAGGCCTAGAGTGTAGACCTAAAATTGTGCGTGCATGCCCAAAATGATGGAAAGATGTCATAATGTGAGGGAAATCATAAAAAATGGTCGTATTTGGTCAAATATGATGAGAAAAATGTTAGACTGAGGTTGAACCAGGTGGAAAGCCATAGAAAGTTGATTGATAGCGTAGGATGATGCAAAAATGCATGAATGCAAGATGAAGATGATTTTGTGAATCAGAAGACATGATCATGGTGATGGAGAATGAGATGATGAAGAAAGATGAGACGAGGAGATGTTAGTATGATGGAAAGACTTTTCCTTCTAGAAAGTGCACTATATTACAAATGGAGCTTTATTTTGATATGGAAAATGGAGTACAACACATCATGGCATAAAGGGCTAGAGTGCAAATGCAAGCCTTTTGCGTAAACAAGCACAATGCAAACAGAGAATGACCTTGTCCTTCCTGAGGCATATGTACATGCCCCAGGCTCTCAAAGGTACATTGTAATAGACAAAAATGGAAAAAGATGACCATGAACCATCCTAGCCACTCTCATAGATCAATTTATATCATCGAGTAGCATAGGAACATGATCAAAGAAAAATAAAGCAAAAAATAAATCACTCACTAAACAGCGTGAGCCAACAGCTATCCTTGTCCATTATTACTTTTTGTTTTAGTGTTTTAGGTGTTTAGATGGTGTTTGACATGTTGATGATGTGATAGCACTGGTTGTGGATTTAGTTGATAAGTTCATAGTGACATGTTGGATTGATTGTTGGTTCTTGTTGCTCAGATATTGTGATTGGCATTGAAGTGTAGTGCTTTGGGTTTTAGTCTGCAAAGTGCAAGTGTTAACGCAAAAGGGATGGTTATCCACAGTGAATATGTACAAGGTTTATTGCAAATTTTTGATGAGTTTTGTGATTTTAAGGGTTTTTTCAGATATTTGATGTTTTTGTGTGACTAGTTTCTTCAGGACATTTTATGATTTTTAGGGTTTATTCAGGACATTTTATGATTTTTAGGTATTTTTTTCAGGATCGTATTTGAATTTTTAGGATTTTTTCAGGATATTATGTGATTTTTAGTGATTTTCTCAGGACATTTTATGATTTTTAGGGATTTTTTTTAGGACATTATGTGATTTTTAGTGATTTTCTCAAGACATTTTATGATTTTTGGAGATTTTTTCAGGACATTTATGGTTTTTAGGGATTTTTTCAGGATCGTATAAGCATATACAAATGTTAGCTCCAATCCATCATGTGATAGATCCAATGGATAAAAAGCACTTAGAGGTATGCCCCTAGTTCAAATTCAAACTTACGCACCATGTAGGTAATATGCCCCCAGACAAGACGCAAATTATGTACAAAGGCCAATGACAGAGTGTGTGTGCAGACTGGTGATGCTTAGGCAAGGTAACAAAGGACATTAACCATTTCGTGAGCCATGATAAGGGACCAAGGATGTCTTGCAATATGAAGGATATGATCAAGGAATGATAGAGGGGGAAAAGACTAGATGGAATCCTGAGAGATGGAGGAGTGACACTGATTACACATGGCGCCTTTTTGCCAGGTTTTCACCATGGTACTTGCCCAAAGCACCTGTTTGCCAGGTTTTCACTTTTGGATGAAATTTTTCTCTTAACTCAAATTTTTGTGCCAAGATGCTTGTTTGCCAGGTTTTCATCAAGGCATCCATTTTTTCATGACTTTTTTCACTTTTTTCTTTGCTATTTTCATGACTTTTTACTATTTATTTGATATTTTTTTAGGACTTTTAGATGAAATCAAGAATGTCACTGCCAAATGCTGAGAAGATATCTTTTGTTGGTGTTGCTAGCTGATGAGCTCTAGATCCATGATTGACCATAATTATGGAGGATTTGTTCTGAGTCTATAGCTAAAATCAAACTGCTAGAAAGGCCTCGAGAGATACCTGTTGGTGTGATTTTTCATAGTATAGGATTTGTTCTGATATTTGGGTGAAAAATGAGTTATGTCTTTGTTCTGTAGTGCCCTCATTTTCTTTTTCTTCTTTTAAAAAGATGTACTTTCTTCAAATATGTTGGCGGGGTTTTTATCCTAAATATTTTTATTTACGTCAGAATGCCTTTTTGAAAACCCTTTGTATGCATTTAATTGTGATTTTCCATCTGAGAGGACGCCAAGTTAAAGTGTTTTTTAAAATCACCGTTGATCTATTAGAAATCAAGGGTCAGTGCATCCCCGCATAATAAAGATGCAGGTTATTAATTAATGCGGGGAAGTGCGATGGTAACGCGTGGCAATGTGGGGTCAGATATTTGTATTTCAGTATGCTACACTGCAAACGACTAGTGACATGTAATGCTAGGAATGCACGGAAGGTTTTTGGTTGCTTAATGAATGAGAAGCAGTATCATCGTTGATCCTATCTTGATCAACAGTTGATGCTTCCCCGCATAATAAAGATGCAAGTTTTTAAGTAATGCGTCAAAGCGCAATAGTAACACGTGGCCATGATGATGTCAAACAGTTGCTTGCTCAAAAGGTGATACGGTATCCACTGACGTGAAGTGTTATCCGTCAGTATAAGCTAATATGGCAGTTTCCTATTGGCCCGTATAGCTAGTTGGTTGTCAATACGAAATGGATTATTCCAATCGTCGATCTTGTCTTGATCGAAGGTTGACGCATCCCCGCATAATAAAGATGCAGGTTTTTAAGTAATGCGGGGAAGCATGATGATGACACGTAGCATTTTTCAGAAGGGACTGTGAAGCTTTGTTATTTTAAATCAGGACCGTGCGATCTGATAAAATCTACAGATGGGATTCAAATTTGAGTGCAAATTGCAGGCAACGATTACTGAGAGTAAATGTGACCCAGACCTGGTGCGTGCAGTTTTAATTAATAAAAAGAGCCCACGATTTCACCACTAATGAATCACCAAAGTACAGAAAGAAAAGGGCGTTCAAGTTTTCAGAGCTAAGACACAAAATTTCTCAGTTAATACTCCAATAAAATTGCAGAAGACATCATATAGTGCCAAAGTGCAATTTCTGGTGGGTAGGTGCTCTATGAATTTCTAAGTAAAATTTCAAGCATCTGCTGTTGTGAATTTTCCAAAGTTTTGATTAAAATGTCGCCCCGAAAAGAGTTTACTGGACAAAAAGATTATCTAAAACGTTCATTACATGATGATTTTCTTGAACAATTCCCTTTATCAGTGCATGAAATAAGAAAGGGAAGGGAGCTCATTCCAAAAAACCCTAGATTGGTTGTGGCAGAAGGATTTTATGACAAAGCTAATTGGATAAGGGATGCCCAGGTTTCCATGGGAGGTTTGGAGTTGTTTAGGAAATGGTTTTCAGAGCGAAAATTGGACACTCCTATGAGCAATGTATGGGAATTTGACATTGGAAAATTAGTAGTCCCCAGTGTCTTCTTTGATAGTGATTTATTGATCGACCTAGCAAAGAGGTATGACCCTATCACAAGGTGGGTAAAAAATCATTTAGGGGTCAACCTTTTTAGGGTTTGCCCTGAATTGTTCAGTGAGGTTTTCAACCTAAACCCTAACCACGTTGTGCATGAAATCATTGATCTGGATGATTTGCAAGCTAGATATGATGCACAACGAGTGTACTTGAGAACAGGGCCACTACAGGAGCATGCTACTAGGGTTGGAAGTTTGCCTGTGATCACAGCCAGTACTCCAGAGCCATTGTTAAGAAGACTTTTCAATCTGAGAGCTCAGGCACTATATTTTTCTCTTTACAAGATCTTGGGGATAGATGAGGGTGATCAAATTCCAAGTTTTGTGGTCCTTATAATTGCTCAAACATTTCAATTTGGAATGAGTACCATTCTGGATTTTTCCACTTTCCTAGCAAAAGAAATTCACAACGGGTTGGTTGGAATAGCAAAGGGGAAAGTAAACAAACCATTCTGTTGGTATTCATTGATGATGCATGTATGTTTATACAAAGGATATACTTTCTTCTCCAAAGGTATGGAGTTAGAAACCACAAAGGATGGAGAAAGGAATCTAGTGCAATTATGGAGTGTGGATATGACTTCAGAGGCCACTGATGCTAGTTATGTAAGATTTGACAAGTATTTTGCATCAAAGCTTAGACTGCTTTTAAGAGGAGATAGCCCTAGAATCCCACAAGCATTATTAGAATTGGTCAGACCCAAGGACCATGCTAAGGGGCTACTTGTCAGTCACAACTAGGGGGATATAATTCCCTACAATGTTTCAACAGTAATAAGAGTTTATGGTTTCTTAGGAAAACCTCATGTGTTACCTTTTCATGGACCTCTGAAGATAGGGATAGCCGAGATCTTATGGCAGATAGGTACTATAGATGAGAGGGAATTGGTCAAGAAGGGCACTTTCTTTCCAATAGTTACTATGGTGCATGATTTTGTTTTTGTTAAAAAGGGGTGAAAGCATTTAAATTTGTTTTTGAATAAATACATGGCAGAATCTCACGCCAGATTCATTGACCCTGAACGATTCTATGACTTGTTAAGAGAAAGGGTGAGAGCTTCCCATGTGGTGCATCGAGTTTACTATTTGGAAGATGTAATCAGAAATGTTTTCACATTGCAGGAGCAAGAATTAATGAAAGAGAAATGAATAGTTTTCAGTAAAAACCTAGAATTCATTAATGCTTTTGACTCCCAATATGACCCATTGAAAGATGGAGAGGATACTGGGGAAGAGAAAAATGGGAGAGTCTAGTGCACCTACAATTGCATACCCTTCACAGCCATTGGTTGGATTTGGATCAACCCCTATTATTGAAATACCTAACACCCCTGAAAGGCCACAATTCTATACTGCAGAGGAATTTGAAGAAGAAAAAATAAAATTGCATGAGTTGCAGATAGAATTGAGAAATCAATATGAAGAAAAGTTAAAGCAGGGTGTAATATATTTGAGGGATAAAATACAATGGTCAAATTTTTTTGATCAGTTGGTAAGAATTGCAGCCCTCATGGATGAGTTGAACAGGGATAAGGATAAGCTGACTCTTCTTGTACAAAAATGGAGGGAGAGAAATAATGATATTATAATCATATGTATATCTGTAGTCCAAATGCCTTATCATCAAGTTGAGAAGATTTTTGATTTATTAAATAAGCTAGAGAATTTTGATGATGAAAGGGATTCTTTACAGAGAAGATTAACACTCTGTTTTTCCCAATACATCGCTGAAAAATTCACACTATTTCCTTGTGCTTTAGAATCTGTTGATATACTAAAAGAAAAATAAAAGTGGAAAAGGGAGATGGATGAATTATTAAATGAAATAATGATAAACATCATGAGTGAAACTAGCCACTGGTTCTGGGCAAAGACAAATGAGGAGCTAGTAAAAGTACAGTTATTTTATACTGCTATGAGGAGAGAATTTGATGTTTTAGAAGAAAATGCAAATTCTTTAATAATGATACAAAGAGAAGCTCTAAGATTTGATTGGCCAGATGATGATGCTTTTAATAAATGGAAAAATTAGTTTCTAGAACAAATATCAGAAGATGATGAGGAAGAAAATGAAAAAGTAACAGTCACCCCCAAAGTTAATAATAAGGACATGGAAAATCCCCAGGTTGAAGTAAATTTATAGGTAACTGAAGATAATACATCGCTTTCAAACCTCATGGCTACTTACTCTGAGGATGAAGAATAATTGGAGAATCAGATCCTATCTTCTTGTTAAAACAAATGAGAAGTATAACAGAAAGGGACCCACCCAGGATGTTTTGATGTGTTAGCTTTTCTGTTATTTTTTTTGTCTCTTTTACTGCAGACATTTGTTAGTGTCTTTTAAGGTACATGTGTCACTCTCTTTAGCCCTAAGCTTGTTGCATCTCACACTATTTAAGTGAGATCCCAAGGCTAAAGAAGGGTCTGAATTCTTTTTCTTCTAAGTATTGTGCTTAGTCTAGTTTTTGGTCCAAATTTTGAAGGCAAGTTTGTAATGTATTTTTTTGTCAAATTTTTTGAAAATACATGAAGATAGAATGAACTGTGGTTCTTTCTGAAGGCTATTCTGAGTTTATTGTAAAAGATATACCATTTTCAAAGGAAATGAATACAAACTATGAACTATCCCCATATCAGTTCTTTCTGAATTTTGTCTCCTTTTAAATACTTAGCTACCTTGATATTGTATGAGTAAAAGCTTGTACAATTGAATGCAATCTAGTTAGGTTGTATATCCATCTATCATTGTTGTTAATTCAATGGATTAAATAAAAGCTTTGATGAATGTGATAAGATTCCTTAAGTATTGAAAAGGATTTTGAATGATAAATTCTGATAAGAATTGCTGATAGAATTTGTTGTAAGGCAACAAATTAGATCTTAGATTTTTCTATAGACTCTGAACCCCAATGGATTAGGCACTGATCAAGTTATTTCAGGTGAAGGAGAAATATCTTACAAATGGTTTTTCAAATGCATCATCAAATAAAATTTTACTTTTATTTCCTGTAGATCTTCAAAGTTGGCCAGCACTTGTCTGCATGGAATTTTTTTAAGCTTCAGTTAGCCATTGTTGTTGAAAACATCTGTAGATCTATAGAAGACTTCTTGGCCATATCTATTTATGGGATGTGTTTAGCAAGTTAGTAAGAATTATCTATATGTTTGAGGATCTTGAAATGAGAATCAGAATGAAACTAAGAATAATCCTCATACAGTCGTTTCAGTTTTGAACCATCCCTGGGTATACCCACCTTGGTTGTGCAGAGCCAAAAGAGTAGAAAACCATTTGTGGTTTTGTTGAAGTTGGGTCCAAATACCTTACATATGCAATTCTTGATAAGAATAGGCTGGTCTTTAGATTGTGTATGTACTGTCATTCTGGTATTAAGCATTTTGTCACTTAGTAGTTTTAGTACCATTTAAAACACCAACAATACCATCATGTACCGTATGAAAGACAATGTCTATCTCTTGTGAATCAAGGTATCTAAGGATAAATGGGTCAATAGAAATGTCATGTG